>JAWWEW010000112.1:48503238-48640746 GCA_035583185.1 Anabacerthia variegaticeps
TTGGATATTAGAAAAAGGTTCTTCCCCCAGAGGGTGGTTGGGCACTGGAACAGGCTCCCCAGGGCAGTGGTCACAGCATCAAGCCTGCCACAATTCAAGAAGCATTTGGATGATACTCTCAGGCACATGGTGTAGCTTGGGGATGGTCCTGTGCAGGGACACGAGTTGAACCCAGTGATCTTTTGGGTCCCTTGCAACTTGGCATATTCTGTGATTCTGTGACTTACGGATTAATAAATGTTTTGATAATATTGCAGTGAGTGAAATATCAGAAGTAAATTCTGGTCTTAGTTTTCAAGGATTGAGCACTTGATTGATTCAAAGTATCAGTGATAGGTAAGCACATAAAGATTGCAAATTTAAAATGGCAGTGTGTTGAAACCTAAAGCAATCTCATTTCTTGGCCTCAACTCTGTGGAACAAACGAGGTATACTTTCTTAATTTAAAGGAGGAAATTCTTTTAAGACTGTATGGGATGGTAATACATAGCTGCCACATGCATTGGAGAGATTGTAACAGAAACAAAATATTTAGGGCTAAGCTGTAGCAGGATAAAGCAAAGTAAAAATTCTCTGAAGCCATTCTTAGAAGTACAGTTTGATGTAATGTTATTTTTTTGTAACTGAATTGCATATTTTTTTCTCCTAAAGCTAATCTACAGATCGCCAAAATGGGTAGCAGTTCTATTATTAAGAAAATAAAAAATCAGCCAAACAAATAAAAGCCCAAAACCCCCTAAGTGTAACATTTCTTCATACCTTTTAATGCAAATATTTCATGTAGTGTTGTTCCCACTGGGTGGTGCCATTTTCCCTGTGTATAGCCAGTGCCTTGCAGCTTACTTACACGTTTCATTAGTATTTAGTGTTATTTCTGTTTTGCTTTTGAAAATAATCCAGAGTTTTACTTGTTTCCCCCATCCCAGTTTTGTTCAGAAGTAGGTGGTGACTAGGAAGGAACACAAAACACAATTGGATGTTGATTAGTTGAACGACTGTGCATGATAGGCATTTTTTTTTTTTCTCGACAATGCTAGATGGCTTAACACCTTTCAGATGTGAGGAAACTTAATGAGTAAAAGTCGATAACTTTGAAATCTACTACCCAATACCTCTTTAAGGAATGGAAAGAAACTTCTGTTTACAAAGTGCAAGAGCTCCTGCTGTTTTGTTCTTCAACCCCCTCAAGACATCTGCTTAGCATGCATTATGGTGCAATTAAATGGTAGCAAGTTTCTCATTATTTTCTATCTGTGTGTCAGCCTTAACCAATACTTATACTGAGTGGATAACCAGAGATCAATAAAACAACAGAGAGTTGCCCATGAAACAGCAGAATCAGAAGAATAAAAATAAAAAAACCTTGCATTCCTCTGGATATGGCAGGTATGAGTCTTTTCCTACCCGCAGAGATCATCAGGGTCCATTTCTGACTTCTGTGAAAGCCTAATTAAAGCATTTGTGGTTATAATGGCACAGTTACAATAAATGCATTGTTTATGTAAATACTTTATTTGACATTTTTTCCATCACTTGCTTCCAAGTGACAGCAGCATGCAATAGGGCTCAAGAATTTATTTTCAGTGGCAAGAAGCACTGAGATGTGACAAATAACTGAGATGATACATTGGTTAAGATACTGCTGTGGTTACTATTTTGATTGTAGCTTGTTTCCTGCCTATACTTCAGTTATGTCTTCTGGTATGGTACGAAGTAGCAATCGGTAATAGACAGTACAATGCCACAGAGAGTTTCAAAGGAGTTATAAAGATTGTATTACATTATACATTTTGTTGCTATCAGCCATTAATCTATCATCCATGTTTCCTTCAGTCTCATTTCCACCATCTGTCAGAGAAGAACCTCTTTTTTACATGAGGTGAATTTCCTTTTAGTTGCCTTTTATTTGTGATTAAATCTACATCAAAATACTGTGCATTTGGTTAAAAACTCTTAGGATGGTAGAAACTCCTACTGAGAAACACCTGTGCCTAATGAGATCTAGAGAGAGAAAAAAGCATATGTTGTGGAAAGTTGCCTTTGAAAATTCTTATTTTCTTATATCTGATTTAAGAAAAAAAAGAAAAGCCTTGTTGATTAACAGCAGTAAGTGCTGAGAGGGGCTTTCTTGTAAACCATTTAGTTCTCATTCTATACTAATTAAAAAAAAATCATAAAAAGCATTTTCTTAGGGATATACTAATAGACTAAAAAAATCACAAATTCAGCCAGGATTTTAATAGAATTCAAACTTGTTTCTTTGGTTATATATATCAGCCATACTAAATGAAAAGCTGGACAATCTGTTTTAAATTTGGTAGAAAATAAACATGCAGTGTGTGATACAAATGGTTTTATGCTTTTTCAGTTTCTATTCTGGCCTGACAAATGCAAGAAAACATTTCTGAAAATCAAACCAGTCATGAAGGAGTTCTTGATCAGGATGTGGCAAATTAACAATTTTGGTTCATATTAATACTAAGTATTTAAGTAGTACAGTAAATTAATCTATTATTTACAGAATCTAAAGGGAAGATGGCTTATTTGCAGTGGAAATAATAGTAGCCATATAATCACAGTAAGTATTTATTAAGCACACAAGTAAGGTTTGGTATACGGCATACAGAACTGGTGCTATTTGTCAGAGATATAAAAACAAAAGGCAACTATTCAGGGGCTTTGCTGAGACTTGAGGAAAGTGGGACTTCAGAGCCTGTGGCAGACTCAAACCGGCAAAATACTTGACCTCAGTTCAAGTGAGGGGAGTTCAGCCTCCCCTACCTCTTTTTTTTAACAATCAATAGCAATTCAGCCTTGGCAGGATTGAGACAGATCCTATTTCAAAACATCAGAGATTGAATTTTGTTCAGACAGGCAGCAGGGAGACTTTCATGACAGAATCTGGTGTAAAGGGTAAGTAAATTTGAATATTGTGAGTATACTGAAGGAAGTTCAGTTAGAATGATGTGTGATAACCACACCATGCAGTAGCACATTCAGATAACTGAGAATTGTGTCCAAAATAGGACTTGAGGCTTTTCTTCATTGTAATGTTGGTGTGGAAGGTAATGTAATTTTTTAAGGGCTTTTTTTTGGAGTTGGGTTTTTTTTTTTGAGGGTTTTTTTTTCCTATGTTTCCTTCCTGTTGTTTTATTCCTATTTTTTTTTTTAAAAAAAAAGTGTTATTCCTCAACCCCACTCCATTTCTCTGTCCCCAGTGTTGATAGTGCTTGTAATATTTAACACTTCCGGGGAAGTTTCTAGGCATGAACTTAAGATACTCGTTTACCTTATTAAAGACCTCATTTAATATAACAAGTGGAATTATTTAAAGTATTTAGGCATAGTTAAAATTTTGAATTGACATGTAAATGTCATGCAAAGTTCATGCAAAATTCATGCCAAAGATTATAGGAGTTAGTGGTCTTACTGATCTGAGTCAGTGATCTGAAAATTGCCTGGCTGTTTATAGTTTGGATTAGTTAGTTGCCATTGAAGCTAATGTATGCATCTAAGATTATGTAAGTAGCCCTGTGGTTTTTTTCAAAGGTAGCAGTGAACTGAGAAACACGTCTTGCTGGGGTTTGGAGGTTTGGAAGTCTTATGCCTGTGTTTTAGAGTCTGGTGAAGGCAGGGATGAGATACACAGCAGAGAACAGAGGAAAAAACCCACAATTTTCAGCAAGGTGTGCAACAAGCAGGTAGCTGAGAGAGCAGTAGCTGAGCAGTGCCTTTGCTGCAAAGACCTCTGCAGAGACAGTGAGAAAGTCATTCATTCATGTTTTATTGTTTTGTTCACCACTCTTAATGGGGAAGAGAAATTTAATTGACCCAAATTTTGCTTATTATCTTTCAAGATCAAGCTGGTAATTTCGTCACTCTTTTTTGTGCAATCTGTGTGCAGTTCTCCTCTGTGTCAAGAAGTGTCTGTGCTGTTGGCAGACTGTTGGATTATACTTTTTTCATCTCTGCAGTATAGCTGTAATAGAATAGTAACTGCAGAGCTATAATAGAATAGTAACTGCAGGTTTTTCTTTGTGTTCTGTTATTGTACACCATCAGATCGAATTTTAGAACATCTTCTTCTAGTCTCTGTTTACCTTCTTCCAGTCTGGTATCTTTGAACATCTTGTGTTACTTACTATATCTTCATCTGGTTTTCACAGTATCAATCAGGTTGGAAGGGTCATGTGGTACAACCTCCCTGCTCAAGCAGGGTCAAACCCAGAGTTTTCCTTTGTTTTGTCCTGCTCTCCATCATTTGCTAGTGCCATTTATCAGTTATGTGGAGAGATTTGGTTTTATTTTTTTGTTTATTTGTTTGTACAGCGACTTCTTATGCCACTTTGATCATCCTTCATATGCATTAAACAAGGAGCCGTAATTGCAGTCATGCACATTTTGAAAGAGCCCTTTGTGAGGCTTGTGCTCCAAGTAGGGCTACTTGGTTGCTTTGCTCTCCAGCAGTTCCCTACATCAGTGGATTCTGTTGTGCAACCCTTTGCAGTAGAGAGCAACAAGTGGACTGCAAAAGCAATGAGAAACTATTATTTTTGCCTAGAAACTCATTTTTATGTTTCTCTTTCAGATAAGCATTTTTGCTGTGAGGAATTACAAAGATGCATTTTAAATATAAAAAAAAAAAGGACCTTGAAGGAAAAAACTACTATCAGTTTAACTAGAACCTGTATCTTCTAATAAACTTCTCCAAAATTCTTTTTTTCTTTAATTAGGAAAGCCAACATGATTAATTAACAGGAGGATTGCTACTGTACAAATATTTGACTTACCCTTTCTTATGGTTGAATTTTACATGTTTTCAAATCACTGTCTATTTGCCTCCCAACAATAAATAATTAATCCTGTGTTTTGCCACTGGGACAGTATGAATGAAAACAAGATGAAGAAAAATAGTGGGTTTAGCTGTAAAAACATGTATTTGCTGTTGTGTAGGGCCCTTTCACAAAGGACATTTGTGCTCATTTTCTTTTTTTTTGAAAAGAAGAGCAAGAAAACATTTGATTTTCTTTGCTTTACTATTGACTGTAGAAACAGAAAAGTTGAAATGCTGTTAACACTCCCCCACATCTTTCAGGCTGCACAATGTTTTCTTAACTATTAAAAAAACTACCCAAAGGATTGTTTATTTCCTACCAAAAGTATCTGGAAGCGTACCCAGTGGTCTGGTGTTATGTGCTGTGAGCAACATGCATGTTCTGAGACTAGAGCTCTTGTCTTGGAAATACTAGTGAGGAGACACACAGCTGCTGTGCCTGAGCAGAGTGTTTAAATGGGAATTGTGCTGAATTCCCACTCTGGAGACTGATGGAGTTATGGGGGATTTAGTCAAAATATCTTCAAGCCTTCATATAAGGTTTCAGTAAGCTTGGGGAAACTAGTCAATGTAAGGGGACTGATGTATTTATATATGCATCAAAAGGCTGCTGGTAAAGATGTGGCATGTGTTTGGGGTCCTGGAAGCATGTTGGATTGTAGCAATTATACCCTGGGACTTCTCTGTTTGTGCTGTGCCAGCCTCTTATGTAGAGGCCTTCTGACACGTGATTGCATGGCAAATTAAGGATAACCTTTGCAGTTTGTAGGTGGGGTCTTTCCCAGCTTCAGGCACAGAAACTAAACTTCAGCACTAGGCCTTCAGTTTTGGTAACTTAATGAAAAAATTGAGTGTTTGAGAAGTGAGTAATGAAGCTTAGCAAAGTTTCTATGGGAAAGGGCTGCTGTGTCTGACTTGTTAGAGAAGTCACTTAGAAAATCCAAAGGTGCAGTGACCTTTTAGATAACGCAGATAATGGGACCTGTGGGGTAGGACAAACTAAAACCTTAGGTGGATTAAGAAGTTGATGTGTGTATGACCAGCTTCAGCTACAACAAAGCATGTTCAGATTTCATGCAAGCAATCTCATGGCACTTCTGTCTGCACTGGCCAGTATTTCTTCTCTCTGGTGCCTGAGCAAAAGATAAGAAATTAGTAAGGCCAGAAACACCTTTCTGATGCACTGAGAAGAGTCAGATTGTGCTGACCTTGGTCCTGCTGCCTCCATCTCACACACAGTTTCCTCCCCAGTGAACCACCAACACCAGCAGCCCTGGAGTAGAGAGCAAGAGAGGAAGTGGTGGTCTTTGATCTGTGGTGCTGTTCGTTGCTATCTGGAACTAACACCCTCTGTCCAACTTGCTGTCCTGGGCTTCCTGCCCTTGTTTCAGGAATTCACATCCAGAAGGGACTTGCTTGGCCTATCATGTTGTGGGAGGGAAGAATAAAAGTGGGCCAAATTTTCATTCTGCTTCTGAAAGCTATTTTGTTCTTGACGTGAGCTCTTCTATTGCCTGCGAGAAGTCTTGGGCTGGCTCTTCTGAGCCTGAGTCTGACAGAATCAGGTATGTGATGGAGTACCACAAGGGGATGTAAGGAGTCTGCTCTGTCAGCAGAGGTAAAAGGGCTAAGATGAGAATAAAGAATGTTTTTTGTGGATGAACCTCACACTGTAAGGCTGATGCACTTTGCTTCAGGCAGAGGAACATCAGGAGAAAATACTTTAAAAGGTGGAGGTGGAAAAGGAAGAACGGGGGGTTATCTAGCTAATCATTTCTGTTTATCACCCAGTCCATGCCCATTTTCCTGACTGTATGTATTCTGCAAATATAAAACAGAACATGTAAATGATACTGTTCTGTTTAAAACACAGTTTGTGATCAGTTACCTTGAAGAAAAGCTGATGTAATTGGCTGGTTTTTATTTTTGTATTAAATTGCTCTGGAAGATAAAAGTTGAGAGAACTCAATCTTTAGTCTTTTATAGCAGCTCTAAATTATTGATGAGTTCTACATTACTCCTCAAAACTTGTCACCTGGCTCTACTTCTGAAACTGTTGCCCTTCGTTGTTTTATGGCATCTAAAATATTATGGTCTTCCTGTGGCAAATTAAGCTAACAGAAGCATGATGTGAGCTGATACAGCAATTTTATTTTTTTTTTTTTGAAACTTATTTGTTAAATGCATCTTCTGAAGCAAACTGTGGTGAGAAGCACTTGTTTAATCATGCGGGTATTACCTGGGTAGTGAGATCCTGATCTTTTGTGCCAATTGCCTATTTTCATAACTCTTCTAAGAAGTATAGTGAATTCAGCTTTCTGGACACAGTCCACTGTAATCATTCCCTAAATTAGTATTCCTTGAAGATGGTAGCACTCTCTCCTTCCTGTCTGAAATTATATCACATATGACTATATATATGTTGGATATATGTTCATAAATGTTCTGTTGCACAGACATCTTAGTAAGAAATTTTTAATTCATAGATCAGTGTAAAATGTAAGTAGTAAAGAGCTAGGCAATTCTCATGAAATGTGCTGTGAATGCAAGCTGTTACTGTTTACCTGATTATTAAAGGCAAAACAGAAACATACCTTTTGAGATTTCTGTTTGACTGTAGGTCACAGGGGGAAGGTGAGGTTGAGTGGTGCAGAAAAATCAACAGCGATAAATGATGATTACAGAAGAAAGCTTTTCAGAATGAGATTTGACAAAACCTGTTTGAAGGAACAAATAAATGTCTCATGGTAATTTACTCTTGTCCCCACTTCCATATGTGGTTGTAGGCTAGTTAAGGGAATTAATGATGGTGAAGATGATAAGGTTACAAGGCAAGGAGGTTATGTCCATTTAAGAAAGCAGATCATAGAGATGGAAGGAAGGCAAAAAAGAGACAATAATTAAAGCTGGAAAAATATGACAAGGAGGATGGGCAGTAAAACTGGCAGATAGCAGTAGAAAGCACATGGTGGTGGTGCAATTGAGGTCATGAAGACAAAGAAGAGTGAGAGTTTGTTGTCTGGTACGACTCACTAGCATCTACGGGAAAGGAGCAATTAAGCAGGAGGGAGAGATCATAGATTGTAATTGCAAGAATTCCTGCAGAAACCGTGGTGCAAGAGGAGGAACAGCTGTGAGCAATGGAAAGGGCAGTACACGAGGGAGCCAGACTGCATACAAGGGCACCCATGTATAAGAAAAGACAGGGCTGAGAGTAGCATAAAAGGCAGCAATCAAAACTGGGTCAGCCAGAGATCAAACGTTGTGGTGCAGTGTGGTCTGGCAGCTCCCTGGGGACTGGGGGCTGCAGGGACACCTCATGGGACTGGCAGTCAGGAGCAGACAGCCAGGGGCACCAGGGCAGCCCCAGCCCTGGACATCGGGCACCCGCCGTGGGACAGGGCTGAGGCTGGGCCTGTGGGCAGGTGGGGGTCAGCATCAGACACAGCCTTGTGATGGCAGGGAAGGGCCATGGTGATGTGCATCTCTACAGACAGTTGTCAGAAAGTAAAATGGGGAAGGCAAGATGTGGTATTTCTGGTCGTATTTTACTGAGTACATGAAGTTAGTTGAATGTCATAAACATCCATAGATTTTGTTACACTGTTACGTTTGATGATGTGTACTGCTGTCTTCACATTTTGTTTAAAAGTGGTAAGAATATGTAAACAATTAGAAATGTGAAATAAAAATATAGTGGTAAAATTTGTAGCTTCTGAAGCTATGTACTGATCTTCCTCACCTTATTTATCAAAAGCTATGTGATGCATAATGGTTCAGCAATGTGGAAAGAGTAAATAGCTTGCTGCCTAGTATTTTATTTTTCTTTTTGGGAAATAATAGTGTTTCACAATTATGATAAAATGTGCTGCATGTCATCTGGAAATAAGGAGATGGTTTGAGCTTTAGTATTACTCTCTAATAAGTTAGTCTTACTCTCTAATCATTCCATTAATCCATCTCCCCAAATGCTCTTGGTCTAGCAAATTTCCCTGAATGTTGTGCTTGGAAACTGGTCATGCATTTACATGCGATGTGAAATTGAAGATATTCCTTCAGGCATAATTTTACTCAGAAATGTTTTAACATCATTAATAATGTATAAGTGCAAAAGGCTTAAGCAAGCCATAGACTAGGTCACTTCTGGTCTGCACAATAATTATTGCTCCATGCAATTAGTATTACAGTAAGTATGTAAGAATGGGAGAGGAGAATTTACATATACTGTGTTTTTGGAGACTAGATAACCTTATGATTAATGACATGACCCAGTTCAATTCAAGTTGCTTACTCTGGAATGGTGTTAAAAATTGGTTTTCTGACTAAAGCTCACACTATTGCTAAGAGGAAGGGGGAATGAATATTAGTGTAAAACTATAAGAAAAACTTTACACAAGGCCGTTTCAGATAATTGTGATCATTCACCATTGCAGATGTGACCATCTCTCTATAGGTCACTTTGGGCCACTTTTAGTGTGTATGAACAGACTCTCTAAGTGAGACACGCATCTGAAGACAACAAAGTGATTGTTTATTGGTCAGCAAACATAAAAGACAGGGTTTAATGAGCTCCTAGGCTAATCATCCATATGTATCTGGTCAATGACAGGGTGTCTGAAGAGTCTTTGCTGGCCAGGCAGCTGTGAATGAGGTGGTGGAGGGCCACCCTTCTCTGCTCCCTGAAACAACTCTTCATTGCTGCTAGGCTGCTGTCTGCCACCTTCTTTGGAATTTATGCCTTTTCACATTGATGTTTTTCCTCTTGAATTCTGAAGCTGATAACAAATCCCACATCACCAGTCCTACTTCTGTTTCTGGTTTTACCTTTCTGATCTTGCATGGCCATCCTCTGAACTTTCTTTGAGGTCTTTCCCATATCCTGGCAACTTTCTTAGAAGTCAGCCTAAGGCAAGGTGAGGCTACTGTGGCATGTCAGAGCTAGACCTTGGGCCACAGCAGGATGGACCCCCCAAAAGGAGGTCATGCAGCAAGAACATTAAATGCTGAGGTCACATATTATCAAACATCAAATGAGGAACTTAATTATTCATGAAATTTTAAGTTATTTGAAAGTATTATACAGTTTGAAAGTGTTTTGTTTTGTTTAATAATTTGCAAAAACTGATGTTAATGCTGAACATTTACTTCGTGGCAGTGCTTTGCGTACCACTATTTAAGATGTTAATAATATGTTACGAGAAATGCAGTTTGAAGAAGCAGCAAGCACCGCTCCTGGCCTTAAATGCTCAGTTTAAACCTCCCAGCAAATCTTTTGGAGGATTATCCAGATACACAGCCTGCAATTATCCTTTCTTCTATTCTAGGTAATGGGCCCCATCACGATCGTAGTTGTGTTTACAACCAGAGCAACATAGTAGATGGAGTTTACTGCCTCCCAATAGCACACTGGATTGAAGTCTCTGGACATACTGATGAGATGAAACATACAACTGACTTCTATTTTAATATTGCAGGACATCAAGCTATCCATTACTCCAGGTAAAAGAAAAGTGTAGAGTTTGACTGGTATCAAATATCCAAACAGAAAATCTGAGCTGGCATGTCAGAAAACTGCATTTGAAGTAATAAAAGTTTGCTTGTATGCATGCAACAGGGAAATTTAACAAAGATGCAGCACCTCTTTGCAATTAAATGTCAGTTTTGTTAACAATCAGGAGAGATCCTGAGTTCAAGGATGCCCGCGCCTTGTACAGGTGTGTTGAGTTGCTTCATACCTGAAAATGTTTTGTGGTAATTTATAGATAGTAATTTTCAAATGCTTGTCTATATACACATGCAAAATTGCATGTATGTTATGTATTTGGTTTGTGAAACAAAAAGTATATATTCCAGCACCAGGACTTAAGGGTAACATGTGGCAGCTCATGTGTGGCAGCAACTGCAATTAGTGACAGCCGCTGAAGATGGTTTCTGCTTCTGGGCGTGTATTTAACAAAATACTAAAACTTTGACAAATCTTAAAATGTTTGTACTTCCATAGTGTTCACTGAGTCCACTGTATCTTCAGTGAAACATCCTGGCTTGAATTAGGAGGTGTAAAGCTCAAAGAGGTCTGCAGATGAAACGCAGGCTGTATTTGTATTTAGAGCAGCAGCCTTAGCACTGGTGGTTAACAAAGTGGCACTGAGGAATTTGGGAGCCTGTGTAACGTTTTGCTCCATCTCCAGTCAACGGATATGGCAGCAAGTTTGTGGATTGATAATGGCTGTGTGATGCTGGCAGTCTTGATACGCCACATGCAGTTGGTGTGGGTTACAGAGCAGTTAGTGATCCCAAAGGGATATGTATTTTTTCAAGAATTCAAACCACCTTTTACTTTCATTACGTCTTAGCATTGATTTTTCTGAATTTCTTCAGGCCACCATTTTGGCTACACCAACCTCATCATTGCATCTCCTCTTTGAACATTTTGTTTCCACAATTTTCACAGGATAGGAAGCAGAATTGTCTTTTTTCCTTTAGAATTGCAGTGTGCTAGGGAAAGATTTCTTTCTCTTGGTGTCTCATGAAATACCAGATTCACAAACATTGTCAGGCATATGTAGGTATTTGTGTGGCTTGATGTCTTTTCCCTGAGACCCCTTTAAGTCATATAATGCATCTGACAGACTACAGTGTTATCTGGATCTTAAACATCTGTTTCCAAAATCATATCACAGAAAAATCTTGTTTATTCTAAAGCACAGGTTTGTAAATCCCAAATAATCTTTGTTTGGCAGAAAAATTTTTTTAGGAAGAAAAACAGCTGTCAGAAAGTGAATATCTATATACCAAAGGCTAACTTATCTTCTTTTCCAGAGGCAGCAGTGATCCATTTAATACTGCCTTATCTACATGACTATATATTTCAAAAATTAGGTAAAAAGCTGCAAATGCTGCTAGAGAATATTTGAAGAAAATTTTCTGAGCTGTGTAGTCTTTTCCAGATGAGGAACTCCCCCTCCATTCCCCTCTCACACACACATACGTTCATTGAAAGGCAACTTTTTATGTATATCTTAGTAGTTCTTATCTCATTTCTTTGAGCTATATTAAGTAAGCATACCCTGTAACAGTTTTGTTGCATAATTACTTTCAGTACTTTGAAGATATGCAGCCTTAAATGTTCTGGGTTTCTTTAATCTAAAGATTAAAACAGTTGGCAGATTCACCATTCTGCTGGTTATAATAAAGCTGCCCCAAAACACTGGCTAATTTAGAGATTTTTTTTTTTTTAGCAGAGCAGCTGAAGTGAGCTGATGAAAATGTCTTTATTTTGTAATGCATTTATTGATTCAGAGGAGTACTATGAAGATTAATGTCATTAAAAAAAGAAAACAATTCACCTCCGTACCCACTCCATCCCTCTCCCCAAGCAACAAAAAACCAAAACAGAAGCAAGAAGCCAGTCCCTCTGCCTATAAAGTTAAAAGCTTAGAGGATGATTGAATCATTGTTTTGCAGCTAAGATTACTTTTTTCCATGCTGTGGAGTACTGAGAGAAGCTTTATGACCAAAAATCCTGAGTCCTGTCACCAGCTGTAGGATGGTTACAAAATGTTGTAGGCTGGAAAGAAGTGATTTGTCGAAGAAAACTTTTGATGTGAGCCCCTCCTGTATGCTGCTCCACTTAATAGGATTACCATATGTGAATTAGCTGGAGAAAAAAAGTTTTTCTTTGTGAAAGGGGCCTCCTACATGAACCCTGGGATTGATTCTACTTGTCTTCTGCCTAATCACAACAATTAGAAACAGTTGCTCTGAGTTTTGCTGCCACCATGCTGCTTCATAAAACATGACCTCCTATTTTAAATGGGCTGCAGCAGGGTGAGAAGAGCCTGCTTCTGGCCAAAAATAATTTTGAGTTATGCTGGGGCTGTTGATAATTCTTTGAGAAATCAGATTCTTCTTATTTGATGTAGATGTATTGCTCATAAGTCAGTGAGTTTACATGTAATCTTTTATTTTGAGAATTAATTTTGTGTTGGTCATTCAGGTAGAAGAGTATATGATGTGGTTTTTGAGCACAGTAGGATTTGAATTATTTTTTTGTAAGTGGGGAGTTTTCCTACAGTTAGAGAGTAATGACTGATACCTCCATGGTGTTAGTAGTCTCTTGTTTTGGACATGTAATCACACATAACCAAAATCTGATTCAGGAAAAAAATTAGCATTCCGTTTCTCTTTTGTGTTACTGCACAATATTACTGCAATAAGATGCCTTCAAATTGCAGGAGAGTTCACTTAGGACACAGTAATTTTTCAAAATAAATTACAGTTATTGTAATTTTTCTGGGAGAAGATTACTTCAGAGAGCCTGTAAATCTGAGGCATATTATCTCTGTTTCAGTTCCATCTGTAAAAGGTAGAGTTCCTAATTCATAGATGTTATATACCTTATTATTTATATAAAGCTTCTGCAGAAGAAGGGCATTACATAAGAAAAAGAGAGGGAGTAACACCTGAAATTACAAAATACTTGAATAACATATTGAAGACAGTGATGCTTGCTGGCAGAATTAGGTGCTATGGAAATGAATATCTCCAATAGGAAAAGCCTTCTAGTTACAGTTTTCTCTTTTCAGACTAATTTTAGGTGTGTGCTTTTTGGGAGTCATATTTCTCAAATCTCATGAAAGAAAATAATTTTTATGTGCTTTGCTTGTGAAATGCAGCTAAACTGGATTCTATAAGTGAATTCCTCAGACAACGATAGCTAATCTGTAATTGAAGCATTGTATGGCTGCTAAATATTTTAGAGGGAAATACACAGCCAGTAACAGGGGAGTCACTGCATGAGAGTAGCCAAAGGTCCTGCCAAAAGTTTTTTTGAGGTACCGTTTTTATAGTAGCTTTTTTGCATTTAAATATTAAGGCTATCAAATACTAATATTTCATTTTTATGGAGCGATTCCTGTAACTGGATGTAATCCGAGAAATCATGAAGCTGCTGAATGTGTTGCTATCATCAGTGCTTATGTCTCTAATTTTTTTCCCTAAGACAAAGCTAGAGATAAAAGAAAATTGCTTCTCGTGTCTGGAAATACTATTTTTGTTTCTTGATAGTTGCAAATGAAACTTAATTTATGATGTGGTCTTTACAAATGCTTTGTGTCTTGTTGGTAAGATGAGTTTCCTTTAGCACTGCCATAGTCATGTAGGTTATAACCTAAGTTAAGTGTTAAGTGGGAATGATCAGGAGCATCACATAAAGTGTGTGTTCCTGATTTGTACTAAGTGATAATGTAGATAGATGAGTCAATGAAGCATAATCCGGGGCAAAATGCAGATGCTTCTTATTTACTTTTTGAAGGCAGTAGAGCAGTATTCTGCTGATGGAGCACAGAGTTTCCAGTGAAGAAAATAAGCATTTTCCTGATTGATGTGCATCTGTAATTGAGATGGAAAACAAGCTGTTGAGTATATTTGGTTCAGTATGAAATCAGAATTACCTTAGAATTAAGCAACTGAAAAAAAAAATACAAGGGGGAGTGCTTTTATTTATTTTTACTCTTTAATTTCTGTTCTTACTAGCTTTAATTCATTCACAAAATAAAATAGCCTTCTGTCTTAAACGTAATTCTGAAGTAGTTTTTTTATTACTGAATTATAAAAAAGGCTTTAAAGAGTAAGCTGTCACAAAAACCCCCTAGAGTGCTGTGACCTATGTTACTGTAATAGAAAGCTGCACTGATATTTTATGCCTGCTTTATGAATTAAGAGAGGAGGTGATGATGTCTACAGAGATTACCATAATTAACATTAAAAGCTGAGAGTTAGCTGTCCCCTGTGCCTAAAGAATGCTTGTGATATTAGAGAAAAGACTAAGAAATAATGAGCTATGGAACAAAAGTTGTCAATTTTATTCTAGTAAAGTAGTCCTGATCAGAAAGACTTAACATCAATAGGAATTCAGCCTTCAGTTTCAGTACTTGGGGCTCTAACTGTAAAATTATCTGGCCATGTTATACATTGAATAATGAGAATATTCTGAGATGCATTTTGTGATATGTTTATCCAATGAACTAGGATAACTGACTACTCTATGAATATAATTTTGTTATAGTGAGCTGTAGTGTGAAGCTAGTCTAAATTAGAGCTATTTTTTACTTACCAATGGGAAACACTTTTTATAGAATGGCTTAAGGTTAATTCTGTTTTTTGTCCTCTGTATGTCTTTTTTTTTCTACATCACCCTCAAGTGCAGCTGTGAAATGCTTTTACTAGTCTCTGCTTTGAAAAAAACAGGTTTCAAGCCAGTGTAAGAAGTGACATTTAAGGAATTTTTTATTTAAGTTCTTGAAAATTAAGAGGGAGTGTGAGGAAATAAGAGCAAGAGCGAGAGGACAAATTGTGAGGCTAGAATTTTAACAGTTTTTGAAGTCCTTATTTGTTTCCATTTATTTAGCTTGGGTCATCTCTTTATTGGGCAAAAAGTTCATTTTTCTTCCACATTAGTTGCCCTTCTAAACAAAAGGTTTCTACTTTCATGAACTCCCCACACTGTACCCTCCATAACACTGGCTAAAAACTTGAAAACTGATTCTAATTTTCCAAGTTGTGTGATTTTTTTATGGGCAGGATGGCTAAGCCAGGCTGTTAGCTATTTAGATACAAATCTCAATCCTGTGAACAGAAAGAAAGGACATGCCAGCAGTGCAGTCACAAGCCATGATGCCTGTCAAATACTGTGGATGAACTGGGAACTCATTTTTCAGTCATTTTGTTTTTCTGAGTATTAGCAAATAGCTGTTGCCAGTACTGCTCTGGTTCTCTTGCCATGACCTAGCACTTGAGCACTCAAAAGGAGCTTGAAATGGGAAATCCTGGATGTCACTCATTTCTAATTGCATTTCTTGTCAGTGCCATAGTAGCAAGCAACATCTGGCTTTAGTAGAGGTGATGTAAATTTTGCCAGAAGAGAAAAAACACAGACCTTTTAGATTAAAGATTTTTGCGTGACTGTCATCAGTGTATAAATTCCCAGTATTACTTCCACCTACAGTGACTGGCCTGTTAAACCTGATGAATGGCTATTAGCAGATTGTTGTCTAGTGCAGTGGCTTGGGGATACAAATTACTGTCTTAGACTTTGGAATGACATTGTTGAGGTAATATCTGTTGAATGGTACATTACCTATGTGAATATGATAAAATTGTGGGAGGGAATGATTTTGGCAGCAGACAGGTCTAAAGATTAGCAAACTTGTGAACTATTAATATTTTTATGTCAGCGATTTTTCAAATGGCAGGCATCATCAATATTCACCATCTTTTCTGAGTGTTTACCCTTCTTTCTATAAAGCTACAGTGTATATTGTCAGCATTATGGACAAATTCATAATTTTCAACAGGTAATGTATATAGTCTCAATAGCATGACATTTTGTAAGTGATTTAGTGTGGTATTTTATATTGTCTTAGGTTATTAGAGCAATTAGAGTAATTCTTAATAGCACAGTAAGAGCACATCATACTGATAGGTGGATTTCACTTTTGATGAAGACCAGTACATTTCTAATGAAACAAAGAGTATTTTCATGGTTCAGAAATTACTGCATCCCCTGAAGTAATCAGAGAATTATAGAGTAGTTTGAGTGGGAAGGAACCTTAAAGATCATCTAGTGCCAACGCCGCTGCCGTGGGCAGGGACACCTACCCCTAAGCCACGTTGCTCACAGCTCCATCAACCTGGGCCTTAAACTCTACCAGGGTTGGGGCATGCACAGCTTCTCTGGGCAACCTATTTCATTGCCTCACCACCCTCACAGTGAAGAATTTCTTCCTAATATCTATTCTAAACCTACTCTCTTTCAATTTGAAGCTGTTACCTCTTGTCCTATCACTACATGCCCTTGTAAATAGTCTCTATCTGTCTTTCTTGTAGGCTCCATTCAGGTACTGGAAGGTTTCTCCAGGCTGAAAAACCCCAACTCTCTCAGCCATTCTTCATAGGAGAGGAGGAGCTCGAGCCCTCAAAATGTCTTTGTGGCCCTCCTCTGGACCTGCTTCAACAGGCCCAGGTCTTATGTTGGGGGTCCCAGAGCTGGAAGCAGTACTCCAGGAGGGGTTCTCAGCAGGGTGGAGTAGAGGGACAGACTCATGTCCCTCCACGTGCTGGCCATTCTGCTTTTGATGCAGCCTAGGACACAGGTGGCTTTCTGGGCAGCAAGTGCATGTTGCCAGTGTGTGCCCAGCCTCTCACTCACCAGCATCCCTGAGTTCTTCTCAGCAGGGCTGCTCTTGATCTGTGTTGATACCCCAACCCAGGTGTAGTACCTTGCACTTGGTCTTTTTAAACCCCATGAGGTTCCCATGGGCCCGCTTCTTGAGCTTGCCCAGGTCCCTCTGGAGGACACCCTGTCCTTCAGCTGTGTCAACTGCACCACGCAGCTTGGTGTCATCTGCAAATTTGCTGAGGGTGGACTTGATCCCTTCATAATGCCTAGCACTCATCTGTGCTAGAAAGAAATGGCTTGCACAGCACGTTCATTAGGTCTTCATTGCCTTCTTTTGCTTAACACTGTTATGCTCCTCATGACAGAGACCAGAGTAGTGAAGTTCTCTCCATTCTTTATCCCTTCCTAGAAAGATAAAGGAAATCTTTTTGATGTTACACATATGAAAAAGTTGTTTTCTTCATAGCCGCATTCTGAACCATATTGAGAAGGAATGTCAAAGCCCTTCAAACTGCCCTGTGGCTCTGATGAGGAGGAACCAGTTAGCTTCCCTAAACTCTGATGGCTAGGGAAGTGGTATGAGCATACTTCCTGAGACTATTGCTAGAAACACTGAGCAGTAATGCCCCTGAGGCAAAAGAGAGCTTTTGCAGCAAAAAAACTCTTCATGTAGTTTTGTTTCAGAAGTTAATATCATTTTGTCTGTGGCAGGGCTGGGCTGGGCTTTATGGGATCTGTGCAGGGCCACTGTGGAGCTGCCAGCATGCTTGGCAGCAGAAGTAGGAGTAGGAATGGGACCAGAGCGAGAGTCCAGGAATGTGTAACACCCCATCAGCACAATGCTCTGCAGGGCAGCAATTGCTATATGTGCCATTCCTCTGGAAACCAAATCATTTTTATGTAAAAATGATACTTATAAAGTAAATTGAGCATAGTTTTGGGCAGCTCAGTGAATCTGACAAATGTTAAAAACTTTTGAAAATCGTTTCAGAAACCTGGTAGGATGTGTGGCTGAGCTGGACCCAGTCTTATAAGATGGCAGATGGAGAGAAAGCTGCAAAGATTGGCTGCTGCTTTGTGGAAACAAAGTGCTTTTATTCACATGCCACAAGCATGTGGTTTGCAAGGTGCTTTAGAAGAAAACTTGAAATGAGAGTTCAACTCCAAAGAACTTGTAATTTAACCAAGTAATTTCTAAACACAGCAAGCTGAAGGAATTCTTAGCATGATGTCTGGTTAGTCTTGTGAATTTTTTTCTGGAGTATTTTCTGTATTTTTCTTTACCATTCTGCCATCCATTCATATGTGGCTTTTGCAATGGGCATTTGATTGAGATTTATTTAGAGGGATGTTTTTTCAGGAATGAATATTTCTTTAATAAAATGGCAGCAAGCAGAGACTGGTTGTTGATGGGAAGATGAAGCCTTTCATCATCTGGCTGGTAACAGGTAAAGTTTACTTGAAACCACTGTTGCTCTTCAAAGTGGGTCTTTTCATAGGTGTGGCTATGAAAACTGGTTTCCTTACTTCTAAAGAAAAACTTACAATTCTGTGTCATTCTGGGAGAAAAAAACAAAACAGAAGGAAGACTGGGAACCCTCCATGGAAAAACCTGGAGTAGTAAACATACTTCTGTCTTTCTCTGTGGGATATAACAGAAAAATCTTGATAGTCCAGTAAGTATGAATTTTATGTGGGGTATCACTGTTAGGGAGCAGAAACTACTGTTGCTTCTAATTTCTCTGTATGTTTTACTGTGCCTCCCTGTTGCTTGTCTGTATTTCTTCTGGAGGTTTTCAATCCTTTTTCCTGCCTCTTTATGCTTTAACATTCAGGCTGTCAGTGAGGTAGTAAAGTTCTGTCTCCATTGGAAAGCAATTTGCTGGTGTTGCCAGCTGTGAATGAAATTGACTGAGATTGTGAAATCCTGGGCAATTTAGCTCACGGCTGGGATGACGAGGAAGGGGCAGCATCACTCTCTCACTGAAGATGATGTTCCAGTTGTCATGCAGATATTTATTTCCTGTTAGCTTTTACATATATTTATTACGTGCCCTGTAATTGCTGACATTTCTTAATACAGTTTATCTAAAGATAGCAGAAGCTCTTTTTCAAAAGCAGAGATAGTGTACTCATGCTTATTGCTATGTAGCTTACCAGGAGGGTGTGAATTCAGATATATGGTTGTTATCAGAAAAACTTCACTAAGACAACTCCATAATTTACACTTGGTGAACCTGTTGAACCAAGATGGTGTGTTTGCAGCAGAGTCCACTCTGCCTCCCCTTCCTGTGACTTTCTGCAGGCATGGCTCCTGGGGCAGATTAGACCAGCCAGCCTGAAGCTGACTCTTACAGAAGAAAATCTCAAAATGAGAGAGTTTTCAGTCCCCAAATGTGAAAGGTGACACCATCAGATGGTTTATTACCACCAGCTGCTTTGGTGTTTGATTGCTCAGTGTATATGGTATTTCTGAAAGAGGTAACCCGTAAGAAAAAAGAATCTTAGCTAAAAAGCTGCAAAATTGTTTCAAATTAAATAGGAGAAGTGTTAAAGATACTTAATTTAAAACAGTAGTGAGTTGAAGCTACTAAGTTATGAATTCTACCTCCGTCTTCAATAATTTTTATAAATGCTGAGAGATATAAATACAAGTTTTCAGTCTTAAATGCCCTAGATATTTACAAGATAATTTTAAAAAAATCTACCTTCATATAAAAATATGGAGGGTTCTATTTAAAAGATAAAATATTTATTAGAAAGCAAACTTGAATGTAACTCTATTTCCTTTGAAGTCTGTCTCAGAAATGTAAGTATTTTATTTCCCATGAGTAAATAAGAGATTATCAAATTGCTGCTGTTATTTTCCCATTTATAATTTGCTCTGCAAAAAAACCCAAAAACCAAAAAAAAACACACAAAGAAATGAACTGTGTCTGTCTTCCCAGGGAACATATTAAGAGACTGAATGGAATATCTCTTGTTCCTTCCTTTAATGCGTGTATTTTGGGAAATTTAATTTCTTGGAGTCAGGTACGTAATTCCTGCTGTTATTCAGCAGTTTAATGTGCATCCTCCTGTGAACTATGATAAAAATTGAGTCAAATGTCATAGACACTGCCAAATTATAAGAAATATAGATTTCTTCTTTATTGGTTCAGAAGATAACATGGTTTGTAAGTTTAAGTGAAATGGCTTTTTTTCTTTGATGTGAAAAACCTAGTAATAGAATACATGATTTTAAGCATCAAGAAGAGGATAAAGGGGAAAATATGCATTTCAGTTTTAATGCAGAGACAAGAAAATGTAGACTATATACAAAATTAATAATGAAATGGAAGCTTGCTTACTTTCTCCCTTTCCTGCCCTCCTTTCCCTTCCCCTCCCCTCCTTAAAGGCCATCCCCCAGCTGTGAGCCAGCAGCAAGACTCTCCATGACTGCCACTCATCACTGGATGCTCGGCACTACTATATATGTGTGGATGTTGGTGGGCTTCTAGAGCCTTTTTTTTTTATTTAAATCAGTTTTTTTTAGGTTAACTAACTTCTCCAGGACAGCCTTTTAAAAGCTCTTCAGAACAGTTATATCCAGTGCCTTTATTTTCCCAAAGTCAAAGTCTGATAAGGAGAATGTGCAGCTTCCCTAATAAAATAATTTCTTTAATGTTCCTTCTTTCTGCAGTCTGACTGCCAGCTTGAAGGTTGGCCGTGTGCAGACCATTCCTAAACAGTGTTGTCTACCACTTTCACTTCAGAAGGCTGAATTTCTTGGCTGAGTTACTTCAAACTGGTGAGACAAAAGGAGGAAAAAGCTTCTCAAATATATTTGCAATCTCAGTAATAAGGCTATCTGATATGTTTCACAAATTTACAAAGTCAAGCTTCTGCTGAGAATGTAAACACATTCAAATAAATTTTAGTAACAGTAGACCACTTTAATATATTTGTTCAAATGCTTGCAGTTTCAATTTCTGAGCAGGCACAGTGATATTGCTAGGAAAAGAAAGAAATCTGAAAAAGAAAAAAAAAGGGGCAGTTAAAAACAGACAACCCTGGTAATTCTTGTCACTCTTTGGATTCCAATAAAAGCTGCAGCATTTCTTGTTCATAAATTTAACTCTCATGATTTTTTTTTTCCCTTTTGTCACCCAGGACTTCAATAGATTCCCCTATACTTTGCAGTTTCACATTAAAAAGATGTACACATGCTGTTCTGGGGCCTCTCAATAGCTTTGTTACCATCCCAGCCTCAACCTTCAGTGCTGGCAGCTCATCCACCAGGGTTATTAATCTTATGTTTATAATCTAGTAACCAAGTACATTAGCTAAAATGAAGTTTTCTCACAATTTTATTATGGTAGCACTATACAGCTGTTGTTTCTTTGATTTAACTTTGTTGTGGGGGCAGACTGTTTTAGGTATTTATGTAGCTGACTGTGGTGATGCACTGATTCCGTTTTTCTCCATATTTTTAAGACCTTGTTCCCTAGCCTGTTAGTATTTTAGAATGTGTCTGTCCCTCTTTAAAATTCATAGAAACAAACTGTTGTGAGTTTATAAGCTCTGGGTAAATAAGTCGAAAGAACACAGATACAGAACTCATCAAGACTGTGTTTGGAGGGATGTGAGTCTTCCTCTGACTATTGCAGTTCTGAGGAAATTTCACTCTTTTGTATGTGTGCATATGCTGCCATGTATATCACAAGGCCACCTTGAAATAAACTGTGCTTTGAAATTATGTAATTTTCATGAATATATGCTTGTTTCTGAAGCATTGGAATACATTTCTGTTGGATCTGAAATGCTGCATTTTGAAAAGTGATTTAATCTTTTATTATTTTCACAGTCTAGATTTCTAATCAGCTGCTAAAAAGTAAACTCTGAAAGAAGTCAAAAGATATTTCTACCAACAATTCCTGAAATTTCTCAGGCACTAACTTGAAGTTCATCTGTAGCACTTCAAGTCAATTTTGTTAAGGTGCTCTAACTTGGAGGTGCCAGCAGTGGAATCATTCCCATTGCTAAGCATTAATGTTAGAAATTCTCATTCCTAATGTCAAGAGATTCATGGCTCATTGTGATCTGGCTGAGGTTAGCAGCCTGTTGTTCTTGTGTTTCTGGATATTTGTTTTAATTCAAAACAAATGGGAATGTTGGCAATCTATTGGAGACATATGTAGGAAGTAACCATTGGCAACCATGATTGCATGAGACAAGATTCTCTAATTGGAGTGTTTCAGCACTGATCCTCACAAGCCAACTGAGGAGCCCTTTTCAGGTTGTTCAGTACAAGCCTTGGAACCTGATTTTCTTCTCAGTCTGTGTTTTTGTAATTGGCACACTGTTTGCTTTCAGAAAATGTTTATACAAAGAGAAGAGTCATTCCCTACCAAGGCAGATCCTCCTTTCTGCTGCATACAGTGTGCTCCTTCATATTAAGCAAATTGGCTTGAAAGGAACACTGTGCTACCATAGTTAGACTACTTCTGGTGCCTTGAATAGACAGCACAGTGTAACAAAGACTGAGAAAGAGGATCTATTACTATTTGTAAAAGACATTCAGGAATTAGTACAAAGGAGAAAGAAGAATTACTGAAATTGAACCTGCCTTAAGATCAAATGGATATTAATTGCTTCCGAATGAATCTAAAGTGTAAATTAGAACAAGGTTTCTGTCATCAAAGGAATGATGTCTGAATTCTGGCATGACCTTTCAAATAGGGCAGGAAGGACAAGGAACCTAAATTATTTCAAGATGGAGCTTGATAAATTGATATAAGTAGTGATTCCAGAAATGGAAATTAAAGTTTATGATTATAGTATCATAGATCATAGGCTTAGAGACCTCAGAAAGCATCCAGTCCATTTCCTTGCTCCAACTTAATCTCAATTACATTTAAATCATTCCAGGTTTATCCAGCCTGATCTAAAATATGATCTCATCTTAGTGATGAGGCTCTACAGGCCTGTTACTCTTCCATTCAATTACCTCACTATTGCTACCATTAAAAAGCTTTACTAATCTCAATTTAAGTCTTCCTAGTGCAATTTAAGTTCATTTCTTCTTGTTCTCTCCACAGCAGGCTTGGAGAACAAATTAGTATGCAGGCCCTTTATAGCCATTTCATATATGCTTGCAACTCCTATTCACTTTTTACCAGAATCACAGAGTGGTTGGGGCTGGAACACCTCAATATGTTCATTCTGACAATAACCCTTGGATCTTTCAATCTTTTCTCTGAAAACTTGTCTCCGAGATCTCTGATTGTTCTGGCACTGTCTGCCATGCTCCCCAGGTGTTTCTCTTCCTTCTTCCCATTTCTCCTGGTGATGGTCTACCATCACTGAATACAATGGAAGGTTTATTTTGTGACTTTCAAGCATAGTGCTACTGCTTATTTATTCTGAGTATTATTGTAATTTTTGCAGCGTGGGATGTGGTTTACTTCCCAGTTGTTTAGGTGTTTCCATGAAATTTGTTCCTTGCTGTGGTGGGTTGACCTTGGCTGGATGCCCATCAAGCCGTTCTATTGCTCTCCATTCCCAGCGGGACAGGGGAGAGAAAATAAGATGGAAAATGACTCATAGGTTGAGATAAAGCAGTTTACTGAAACAAAAGCAAAAGTTTGTGCATGCACAAGCAAAGAGAAAAAAAAAAGTTCTTTACTTCCCTTTAGCAAGCAATGTTTGGTCACTTCCTGGGACGCAGGGCTTCAGCAGCTGTAGTGGTTGCTCAGAAGGCAAACATCATAAAGAGCAAATGCTGCCACCCCGCCCACACCACTTCCTCCTAAAACACTGGTGTGTTATCAACAAATTTCTAGCTACCAATGCAATGCACAGCACTGTGAGGGCTGCTACGGGGAAATGAACTCAATCTCAGCCAGACCCAAGACACCTGCTGTGGCAGGGTGTAGGATCTTAGGAATACCCTTGATCTCTGCAGCTGTCTTTATGAGACGTTTCTGTGAGCTTCTTATGATTAAGCTCTTAGGCTCCTTGTTACGGGAATGTTTGGGATGGTTTTGGAAGGGGAAAATGGGCCATAAAGAGAAAACTTTGTGGTTCCATCTAGACTAAACTTCTCTTATGGGACTGACTTTAATTCTACTCACGTGGATCCTTCTTTCCTGTATCCCTGGTGAATTCAAAGCTAGGACAATCCATAAAGCATACATAGCCTACAGGCCTCCCCAGAATCAAAATGCACCCAAAGTTTATGAATGAGGACAGCTGTGCTGTGCTTAGGCATTAGCTTGGTTGCTCAGTGTCTCATGACCTGAAGAGTGCACCATACAGCCTGCTGTAAATGCAGTTTGGTGAGTAAGGTGAGGACAAACCAAGCCCTTTTGTGCCATCCAGCTGATGCTACGGAAATCTTCTGAGACAGCAGAACCTGAGGGCACTGAAACACTGGAACCGCTTCATAGCTGAGTGTCTGGTTAGCACTGTGTTTCAGTTACAGGTTTGATATTATTCTTACCTGCTTTCCTTTTAGCACATTGTCAGCTTGAGGTCAAATCTTAATGGCTTATTTGCTTGGCATATCAGCAAATGAGGTAGTTTTATGCCATGAATTTGTGAACATGGAATAAATATGATACTATTAAGCATAACACTCAGAATTCAAGGGCTTGAAAAAGTTTGTGCGTTGCTAAGCTGGCAAAGTGTTGGTCTAAAGTGATAAAAGCAGGTGTTTCTTTTTAGATTCCCAGACTGCTCCCATGTGAGAGGCTAGATAAGTAGTTCAAATTACACCTAAGAAGAAAATTTGCCAGACCTTAATTGCTTTTCATCAGAGTGCCAACTAAGAAGGAGAAGGAAAAAAACACCTTGAAACTACATTGTAGTCTTTTTAATTCTCCTCATTTAAAGCCCTGAGGTAGAATTTTTAAATTCACAACAAACTGCACTCTTTCAATGGTAAAGCAGAAAAAATTTATAAGCAATTACTTGTGCTGCTTCTACATTTGGCATTTAGGTAATAGCAATTTTTTTGTTCAAGTAGTGTTTACAAGGTCTGCAGCTGTGTTGTTTCAGTAGGATATAGTTTTACCATTAATCAACACTTTTCTCTGATGGCTTCTGCTAAGGTTATGGCAATTTATTCCATCCGTCTTGATAAGAGTGATCTTATTAAGCTGGTCTATTTGATCTTGGTGTTCCATCAGTTAGACCATAGCATCATAAAACCTTGTTCTCCTGCTCTGGCCAATACTGCTTGACAGCCTGCTGGGCAGTTGAGTACATCAGACTGTGCTCAGTCAGTCCTGCTGAAATCAAGCCTTCCATCACAAAGCCTCCATTGGCTTGTCTTCTGCAAGGACATTTTATCAGTCATCAGGAGAAGGGATTAAGACCACAACCATTTACCTATGTGCCCTGTGTAATGTGCAATGAAATGTCAGTGTTGTAACCCCTTTACATTATTATTCTACATTATTATTTTATGGGTAAGGAGGCATTTTGCTAAGAGATCTTGCTGTCCTTTGTTTAAAGAGAGTGTAAGGAAACCAGAATGCTTGTACAACACCAAACAAGGGACTCCTCTGTTTTGATATCTGCCTATTTTGTCAGTATGTTGGAGGAAGACACGACTAAAAAAAAAAATTTAAAAAAAAACCTGTCATTTTTCTCATTTCTTCATAATTGTATTACAGGTGAAACTATATGAGACTTGATATTCTTTACCTCTTTTATGTGGATAAAGCCTGTTGATTTGTCCCTTCCATATATTTTGTCTTTAAGCAGTTGTCCAATTCCCTCTTAGAAATGCTAAATTCTTAGTCTGCCCTCATAGGACAATATTTTCACAGGAAAGAGCTGTAATCTACTGTATTTTGAATGTTTTCATTTTTCCATATCTTTCTTTAGACAATAAAATAATTAGTAGAAATTTCAAAGTTTCAGTCCATAGAATGCAATCAGTGATAAATTTTCTGTTACTTTCCTGTTCACTTCTTTTTATAGGCTCATATTACCACTTTGACATCTTTATAAAGCAATATTTTCACCAAGTATAACTGCAAGCATGTACTGTTTCCCTTTGTATTTGATTATAGGTACCTTAAATCACAGTGATGTGTGTGAGGTAATTTACACCAAAACATATTGCTAAATTGCATTTGTCAACTGTGGTTCTCATCTGCTCCTTTGCTGCATATTCATTTAGTTTTATTTGATACCACCGGCAGTTGTAACTAATAAAATCTTATATAATTCTGTTTGGGGCAAATTTTGGTCTCTTCTTGAGCAGGTTCATCTGTTTTGAGAGATCTTAACGTGAAAAAATAATTCCATGTTGAATATAGGTCAGCAATGACATGCTGTAGAAAGACAGCCAGGGAACTATAAAGAGGAATAAAGCCTTTGAAGCACAAGAAGTAAGTAGTCTTTGGTTGTTCTCAGAAACGTGCTCTTTTCAGTACTGGGCACAACATATTAAGAAAGAGAGTCCAAAGGCAAACAAAAATGATCAGATGCTTTGAATATATGACAAGCGTGCATGCGTGTGTATGTGTGGAGAATACAAAGCTGTGTTGGAGTGTGTTAGTACCTTGTGCATAAGTAAAAGGATTTTGCAGAGTGGAAAGGAATAATCTCTTCTTTGTGTCTATTGTGGAGACAAGAAGGTGCCTCTGTGACCTGTGTGCTATTCTTACTGGACATTAGAAAAGTATCTCTGAAGGTGAGGATAGTCATCAGTGTGCTTCCTACATATCAAACAATACTTGAAAGTGCTCAGATCTTCCACTGGAGAGCAGAATTTGGTGATTTGAAAATCTTTGTCTGTGTGTGAATGTATTTCTGGACATTAGACAGCAATCTAGATAATGTTTCTAGATTTCTCCGACAAAAGTACAGAAACCTCATCTGATTTCTGGCAAGTGTTCTTAGTATTTTCACTGTCACAGGTTCAGCAGAAAAGAACAAGGAAGCCTACTAGAAAAGAGATGCCTACTTTGGTACATCAGGGAAGGCACGTACAGACCTAAGAATGAGCGGCTATATGTTGTTTGCTGCTGGCAAAAGAAGGAGAACATGCAGGATCATAATTCTGGATCATCATAATCCAGTGGTATCACCATTTAAAGCAATGTGCCTTGTCCCAAGGCAGAGGGTCGAGAAAAAATGAAAGAGCATCTCAGCTACAGATGGTAGGATTCCCTATATTCTTGTTTTGAATATGCCCAAAGCAATACTTTTGGAAATCTCTTTTGTGTGTGTGTGTGTGTGTGTGAAATGAGACAGGGAACAGATATTTGCTTTTTGAACTAGTTTAAATTTGGTTAACAGTCAAAAGTTTCTATGAAGCTTTTAGTTCAAACAGATCATAATTTTCCATTAAAAATCTACCCTGTAAAAAAATTCTGAATGAGTTCCTACTCCAGTGCCATCAGGGAAGGAAATAAGAATGGGCTGTAATTGAAAACAGTCTCTAGTATTTCAAGTGCTGCAAAAAACATCTCTAACAGAGTTGTACTTCAGGCCTACATTTCCCTTTGGACTGCCTGCTTGTAGTGGTGTCAGGGAATAGCACTACATTGGTACAAAAATCCACTCTGTATGCCTACAAGCAATGCAAAATGCTAGGGGTAAATTGGCTGAATTATAAATGTTGCTATTCTGGGAATGCAGAATAAGTTTTACTGTAAGTTATGTGTAGCTGTAGTTGCACGCTACACCTTTAGGAAATAGAAGTCTTAAGGGAGGACAGAGCCAATTTAATCATTATTTTGTTTGTTGTTTCAGCTAAATCGTTCCGTTTGTTAATGTGTATATATTAGTGCTCATCTCACTTTCATCAGATGATTAATGGGATCTAAAGAAGACTGGTATAGACTGCTGAAGTGAATTGCAGGCGTTAACATCAGGCTACATCTTGACCTGGCACTGAAGGATGAATCAATCCATCACCTTTTGTTTAAAATAATACACTGGACCTTGGTCAAAAATATTACTGACATAAAAAATGGCATTGTTGATGGATCACTGTGTTGCCAATGACCAATGAAAAATACCATACTATTTTTCCTTAGTCTGGCAAAGTCCTCTTTCTTGTTTAAAGCTGGCAACTATAGAGATAAAAGGACATCTGAAATACTGTACCTAATAGATACTCTGATGAACTGTGTTCCCCAAAGGCTCAGATCCTATCATTTTCTGTAAGAACCATGACTCCTTATAAGGGTTGACTGATTTTAGGGTACATTCTAAGATGCCTACTCCTAGCCCAGTGGTGAGTGAACAGATCTTGAAGCAGTACCTGAGTCATCCCATTTTACAACTCAGCATTATAAGGAAATTTTAATTTAGTGCCCATTTGCCTTAAACCATTATCAACAGAAGAGAGGACCTGATGAAGCAGCAGCATAGACATCTGTGTCATGTAGGAGGAGTTGACTGCCCGAGCAGTAACCCAGTGTCTTCCCCTAGGACAGGTTACCTTCCCTGTGGATTAGATTCCTACAATTGTTGCAATTGTTGAGTTGGTTTTGTACTATCTGTGGAGGTCTAAGATTGAAAGGGACAGTGTGGCGTGCTTTGGAAACGTTTCCTCCAGCCTGAAAATTGCAATCTGCACCATTAAAAAAAAAAAAAAGTGTCAGAATGCTAATCTTTCATTGCCTCAGACTCATTTTCTCTTTAAGGATGGGAAGGCTATTTGCCTATGCATTGATTAAATGGAGTGCATTTGTTTTTTCAGATGCATTCATAGTAAATTATTATAATTTAATCTAGGCTATGCAGGGTCCTGGAGGGAAGCAAGCAAATGCAATATATGTCTAGATCATTAAAAATAATTAAAGTGTGCTGGAAAATAAGCGTACAAGTGATTGCAGCGTGTTCCATATTTATTCCATGGTAATGATAAATTGTTGTTGATTCTCTCAGTTTACAAGTCAAAAGGCAGGTTTTTAAAACATCAGCCTTCAGTCTGGGCTCCGTAAGTCAAAGCAAACTGAGCAGATACCTCCCTAACATTTAGTCCTTGTTATCACAAATTCAGGCTTTTCACATTAATGCATCTATTTAATCTCCAAAAGCCCCCTTAAGGAAAGTAAATATTGTTTACCTATTACTAGTGCAGAACTGAAGTGTACAACAGGCTGAATACTTTCAGTTACTACTTGACAGGAAGTACCATTCCAGAAAGGGTTTATAGACAAAAGACAAGTTTTAATCTCAGAAGGTTGCTGAATATTTTTGATGTTACTCTAGGGGATTTCTTCATTGATAAACTGTCTCTGACTGAATTGATTGTGTCTTCTGGGACCAAGCATGGTTCACTCTCTTAGCAATGCACGGAGTTAACATGTACGGTGACTAAGGGCCATTTTTATATTAAAACAGAACTCTAAGTAGAATTTTGCTCAAACACCATCCTGTTGTGATATTTGGGGAATATGAAAGTGGTTAATGTCTGAAAAGATTAAAAGATTCATTGATCACACGTAATCCCTGAATGTTTTTTGAACTGTATGTAACAGTCACTTAATCTGGTGCTGGAAAACAATCCCGTGCAAGGTGGAAGGCAGTGGCTGTCAGAGAGCTCAGAGCACTATTATGTGACAGTTGAGAGGGGAAGGTACAAGAGGTCTCTTATCTATGCCAAATACTCTTTTAGATAAAATCTAGCATCCTAGTGAAATAGTGGCAACTGAAAGAAGAAGGGCTGCATTGAAAAGGAAAACTAAAAGTCATGCTATTAAGGAAAGAGATGTAAAAATGAAATGACCACATTCTTGCTTTGTTGAATATGCTCTGTATTACTGTTTTCTGCATGGTTGTTTTTTTTTGTAAAAGAGTGGTTAAGCCTTGTCCAGCAGGACCAAGACTTTACAGTTATTTGTAGGTGGATAAATAAGGGACTTGAAGACCAAGGTCAAGGCAACATCTTGGTTCTTTCAAAGGCTAAACTCTAGGACCTGATCATAAAAATAATTCATAAGAATTGGTTAACCTAAATATGTTTTTCTGGTCAGTCCCCGAATGCCACTAGTTCAGTTAATTACAGGGAAGACAGTGATAAAAACTTGGTAAATTTATCAGACTGTTTGGTAAATGCAGTTGCTATTGTCCAATACAGGAGGTCTCACCTGTTAGGCTGCAAGAACAAAATAAACAAATGGTTTATATTCCAGGAGTCTTGCAGATGGCGCAGCTATGATGTTCACCCACTAAATAATTATTGGGGAAAATTATTATACAACATTGATTTATCTGTAAGCAAGAGTACTACCCAGAATTTTATTTATCTAAGGAATGCTTTAGTCACTCCTGATTCAATCAAATCCAAGAAAACACAGTTTTGCTCTCCCATCAAGGTAATCTAGTGCATTAGATATCTCCCAAAATATCAATTGAATTACATATGTATGAGCCTCGAGGAAAGCCTTTGAAGGAAGGATATTAATGTTTCTGTTCTTGAAATAATACCCTCATGTTGTCACGAGGTATTAGTGATACTGCGATTTTTCTTGCCCGACAGTGGAGTTTTGTGGGCATTGCTCTTCTCTAGTCATTTTTCAGTATCTGTTAGGGAACTTTAAGTTATGTTCACCACCTTGAAATGCTCTAGTCTTTGTGCTGGATTCCTGGGGCAGAATCCTGGCAATGGCCACTCACTCATGTTAGGGTGGAGTTTGCTGTGGGGCTGGCATGTAGGAAGTGGGTCAGTGAAGCAGTTGTTGCAGTGAACCTCTAGTCACGCCTCTGATCAGTGGGAATGCCTGAGCTGGTTGTGCTGGATTTTCGGCAATTTTGAGAAGCTCCCTTCTTGTACCATATGTGGAATTGTGCCTTGAACATAATAGGAATACACAATTTATGTGCTTTGTTGCCGTTCTTTCAGGCTGCTGTGGAGTCCACTCCTGACTATTGATTTCTTATTAGATAATCTGAATTTAATTTGTAGCTTAAGAAATCCAGAGCCTGTGTATTAAGATTTCTTTCTTTCCAAGTTTTCTCTCCTTTAAAAAGGTAGTGTTCAGGACTGTGACAAAAGTGATGAAGAAAATTACTTCAGAGTGTAAATCTTAATTTTTGAAATTTCAGATTTATTGAATTGCTTGTTGCTTATGAACAAATGCATTTTCTATTAGCAGTGGGGACTACTCTCAATGCAATATAGACCAGAACACGTATGTGAAACAACTAAGTCAAATCTCTTCAAATGGTGTCACTGCTGAAACACAGTTGAAATGGTTATTTGCTATGTAATATATTTGTTTAAATTGCTCTCAGTTGCCATATACTGAGATCAAGTGTGTTGTCTCACTGAAACAGGTGTTGTAAAAGCCAAAGACTGCATTTATGTGGCTACTGTGCAACTCACTGTGGATGCAGCTGACATTCAGGAAACAATAATTAGTGTTTCCTAAATCTGAATTTTTCCTTTTGATAGTATTTCAATACTAATAGAGCTGTATTTAATCATTACAGTCAATTACAGGTCTTAATTAAATGCTAGTAAGCACTTACTCCTCTGCTAGTGAAATGGAAATAGGTATCTGATGATTTAAGGGCAGTTTGTAGGCTCCTGAATAAACATAAAACTTTCCTTATTTCTTTCTGAGATTAAAATTGAAAAAGGCCATAAGAAATGCATGGCAGATATTTTATTTTTGAGGATCTTGCTTTTGTTGCAGGTCTGCAGTTAACAATGTTTGCAAAGTTTGCAGTTAATAGTGTTGCGGATTTTGTTTCAGTTAATAATGTTTGCAAAGTTGTGTGTTCAACTGAAGGGATATTTTGTGTAGTTTGTGGACTGTGTGCTCAAGATGAAATTTATTGGAGCAAAATAAAGTAGATCACTAATAACTTGAGCGTATAAATAAGCCATTGTAGATACTATCAGTTGAATGGCATGCACAGATTAAAAACCTTCATTTGAAAGCAAGCCTCTTAGTATTCACTTTATAACATCAAAATGTGTTGAGACATACCATAGTTTTATAATAATTAACAATGGCAAAACCATAGAAGTCTTGAAGCTTGATTTAGATATGTTCCAGAAATATGGTTGTTTATCCATGCTGCATAAACCTCTTGAGTTTTCTTGATAAAATTTTGGGCTCTTCAGGCCTTAAGGGAAGCTAGACATGTATTGTAATTTGATAGCATTTGATTCCCACTAGACTCCACAAGATCAGAGTAAAATAAGAAGAAAATTACTCATTAATTTTTGAGTTTCATCACAGAAGAGTAGTTCAAATTGTGTTTGTATTTTTCTACTTTCCTTATAGTGGTAGCTACGCACTTGGAAGAGTTCTATGTGTTTGACTTCTTATTAAAGTAATTCAGATCTGGGTCATGTGACTTCTTTAGGTCTCTTTTTTGTGTGTCTGTATGTACGAATTGCAAGAATCTTCAGAGTCTTTTAATTCTAATCTGTGATGTTACTAAGATTCTACTGCAAGCTTAATGATGGATGCCTTGGAGACCTGTGCTACTAACTATGCTCTCATTTTTTTTCTCAGATCATCTGGCTGTTTGTGATAGGTTACAACTTGATCCCCAGCTTCAAACATTATCAAATCAACTGTAACAAAATAAGAAGTTGTAATGAAACAAGAAGTTGCTTACTGCATGACCTGAAAAAGCTGTGCTTAGCAGTGTTTGTGTGATGATGTTAAGCAGGTTTGGAACTGGAACACTAATGAATTTGGCAGTTTCCATCTTAAGATATTTTAATCAATCCCACTGCAATATTTTCTCAATGCTAGGATTCTGCCAAACATCTGGCTGGGAAGTTGCCCTCGGCAGTTGGAGCACGTGACCATCAAGCTGAAGCACGAGCTGGGTGTTACAGCTGTGATGAACTTCCAGACTGCAGGGGATATTGTTCAGAATTCCTCGGGCTGCAACCGCTACCCAGAACCCATGAGCCCTGAAATCCTCATGAAACTGTATAAAGAGGAAGGTCTTGCCTATATCTGGCTGCCAACTGCAGACATGAGCACTGAAGGTAATGTTTAGGTCACTCTTGCAGTAAATTAATAGCAACAAACACTTTGAGTTACTAATCTGTTATTTTTGTGACAGTTTGGGTTTTTTTTTTCAGTGTAAATTTTGCATAACAATATAGTTAGCACACAAGTTATAATTTCTTTGTGTGCTGTCTTTAACAAATTAGTCATATTTTCTTGTAGGCAGAGAGGCCTTCTAAAGTCTTGTGTCTGGCATTATTATGTGTGTCTGAGTTTAAAGCCATCTGACATCAATAGCTGCCTGACTGTTTTTCCTTTCAGCTTGAATTCAGCCCATATAATGGAAATATGCTGTGTAGGTGGAAGGCTGCAAGCTTGCACAGCAGGATAGCTTGCTACCTTTGCTGATTAAAAATGGAGAGACAGTGCTGTGTGTCTTGTCTCTGCTATTTCCTTCCCCAACAAATATTTTTCCTTTAAATGTAGTATCCCAGTCTGATCTATCTCCATAGAGATGTTTATATAATAATTTGTAATTAACTTAGAATACGCATAGCACTTGAGCTGTAACATAAATTACTAGTATTTGTAAGCCCTTTTTTGAAATGCTTAGTTCAAAATCTTGTTTCCAACCAGTAGGTTAGAAAGTGAGCATGTTTTCAAGTGAGCAGCTTACTAGCAGAAGGGACTGCTTTCGACGCAGTGAAATACCACTGCCTCAAATAGAGAGCTGTCATATTAGTCATAGGTCATCAGGGAAGACAGGAGACCTTAAAACAGGAATCTGAAAGGTCTTCACGTCAGTGCTGATTTGTGCCATGAGGAAAAGTTGGGCTCTGCTGTTTGCAGCCTCAATTCCCAGGATAGCAGGGAGAAAGGTGCCAGGAAATATGGTGTATTCATCCCTTTGGGACTGAGAAAGGCTGTTCTGTGTTAACTGGATGCTTAGTACACAATGAAATCATAACAGTATTAAGGTGTACAGCAGAATGTTCTGCTCTCCTTCTATCACTTATTGACTTGATGGCCTTCATTACAGTGTTTTGGAAAGCAGCAGTAAACAGGTATCTTCCCAAACCTCTGGTACCAAAAAACCTGTCATTTTTGGCTTGCTAACTTTAAGGCTATGTCAGTTGTTCTGGTCTATGTCTTTTGATGCCTTGTCTCAGTTCCTGTGAAAATGAATATACCACACACATCCAGTGTTCATGAAAATGTATATTTATAGGAGACTTGAGGCACTTTACAGTTTTATGTGATCTGATTCCATGTTGCAACCAAAAAACAAGTTAGTGTAGAAGGTCATTTGAGAAAAAAAAAAGAAACAAACCTCAAATATTTCAGGTTTGCCATAGTTATTCACAGTTCATCAGGCTCTACAGGCAAAATCTCAGCCATAAACCTAGCTTTCTCCAATGCAAATGAATATGCCTTGTTTTTAACCTTAGGAAGAATACAGATGTTGCCACAAGCTGTCTGCCTCTTGCATGGGCTACTGCAGAATGGACACACTGTCTACGTTCATTGCAATGCTGGCGTTGGCAGGTCTACAGCTGCTGTCAGTGGCTGGCTGAAGTACGTGATGGGATGGAGCCTGCGGAAAGTGCAGTACTTTTTGGCTTCCCGGAGACCAGCTGTCTACATAGATGAGGAAGCTCTGAATCGTGCTGAAGATGATTTCTACCAGAAATTTGGGCATCTGCGTTGCTCATACCGAATACAAGAGTAGAAAAGCAGAAGAGGAGAAGGAAGGTGAAGAGGAACCCTTACATTTGAACCCCAAGGACATAGAAGTCATGACTCAGGCACCCACCACACCTTTTCGGATTATAAACTTGTCATAAAAGTTATGAGAATTTTGTTTAAAAAGTGCCTTTGAGCGTTTTTTATTTGCTTTCTTTAAGCTGATGTGGTTCATGTTTTCAAGCCTTTTGATGCAAGTATGAGACGCAGAAACTCTACCAAGTGAAACTAAGATTTTCTTTTAAGTACTCTGGAACGGAGATTTTACTAAATAAAATGTAAGGTGAAATAGAGTTGACAATATTTCAGTGACAAGAAAGCAAAGACATTCTCAAAAAAAGTGGTACAAATGTTGACTGGATTAAGCTTCAGGTTAGGATGGAACAGATCATTGTCAAAGCTGCTCAGTTATTTTAGACAGAGCATAGATTGTTGCAGTGGTTTGTAGTAGTTTGGTAGACATGTGATATTAATGAGAGAGACCAGAAGGAAAGTGGTTCTTCAACTCAGTTGCTTAAAGCAAAAGCTAATGTGTAATGCAGTGAAATAAAATTAGCTCTTTGTCTGTCGAGTTACTGTTAAATATTATCAGCTACACCTATATTCTTTTATGACATTGGGATTATGCTGGGATGTGGCACAAAGAGAGGAAACAGCTGCACTTGCTGCAGTCTTGCTCTGTTGTGGGGAAGGAGCACTATTTATTACATTATCCTAGGCTGTGAGATCTCTGAGTGGAAGCCACATTTTGCTCTTCTGGTCCGTGCAGTGTTGTACAGTGCTCTCCCTAGATGCCAAGTCAGTCTAAGCGCTGCGGTAAGACAGGACCTGTTGTAATTGCTTGATAAGCCTCTGTGCATGATCGGCACTGCAGCCGCTGGGCTGTTGACCTAGATTAGTATCTTCACTACAGCAAAAGCCTCTCCTTGTGCAAGCAGCGTGTAGATGTTCATGGATGTTAGGTTTAGCTGATTGCAGTGCTGATAGCTAGTGCTGGGCTATCTCTGGGGTAAATAAAGGGAATACATTCCTCTAAAGGAACAAAGAGCAGCTCTAAGGAGGGTCTCTCAGGAGCTTAGCCTCAGTAGGCTAATGTTGGCTTTGTTGATGATCACTAGTGATTTCCAGTGCTGCTTTGTCCCTTAGCTAAACTAAGCAGCCGTACCTACAGCTTCCAGCCGTGCTCAGGTAAAACCAATTTGCCCTAGGTTGAGTTCAAGAGAGGAGGGAGAGAATGTGTTTCCTAAGGAGGAGAGGATTAAGGATGTGTAAACATTAAGAAACCTAATTTGTCTAGGCTTATTCCTCAGTGAAATCTCATTTTTTCCAGCCAACTTTCTCTTCTGAAGATGCAGTCAGTGCCAGAGTAGTTTAGCTATATATATTGATTTTCTGAATACTTAATGGAGAAACTATTAGATAGGAACTGTTTATGGAGAATGTCCAAAATAATATAATACATTTTATTTATTCTATAGTTCAATCATCTTCAAAAGAAAAAAATGTTTAAGTTATTCCACATGTGTGGTTTTGATCATGACTTTGTTTCTGATTTTTTGAAATAATGCTACCTGTTTAGAAAATGGATGAGAAAAGTTCTCTGTTAAATAAAGATATAATGACAATTCCCTCAGCCCATGTTTTCATGTCTTTGTCTCTCAATTTCAAGAGCAGCAAAAAGGGTCATGACTTATTTCTATAGAAAAGTGGGACCAGCCTCTTTATTGTTCACTGCAATGCCTTGTCTGCTGTGTTGTGTCAGTTTTGGTGGGAAATCTCAAAAAAACCCAGCACAGCAAGGGTGTGTAGATGATACAGCACCTCTGGTACCTCCAAAGACAAGAAAAACTGTTTCTTCTACTAGTCCCATGCAGAGAGCAAAACAAGTGTGTTAGTGATGCTGTCTGGCTGTTGGGCTTGTGCAAAAGTGCAGAGCTACCGCTGCGTGCCCAGGAGTTACCTCATTTTGACTGAGTTCAAAGCAAAAATGGTGAGTTTTTCCTACTGTGTGCCTCTCAAAATCAAGCACTGAGAGGAGGAGAATGGCATGAGTAGACAGTACAACTTCCTTAAATTTTTTTAACCTTCTTTTTTCTGTTGAGAGATATTTGAAACACAAAGCTTAAAATGTGTTTCCAAGCATCTCTGACAGACAGACCTTTCCATCAGGTGCAACTTGTAATAAATGTTGGAACAAGTACATGTGGATTTGATTCTTGTTTCTTTTTAGGGCTCTCGGGACTGAACAGTGCATAACACAGCACAAACAAGTAAGTATATGACTAGGTAAGTACAGCAACTCTGTATTGACTAATTTTGATTTTATTGGCAGTGGAAGCAGTCTGGTGCTTCATTTGTAGGCAGGAATTCAAATGATACAGGAATCATAGATTCAAGGAAGCCCTAGAAGGGGGCTGCTAATTTGTTGTTTATTGTCATTTCAGCAAGGGCTTATTGATTCATTGCTTATTGTCACTTTAGTTTGCTTGTATGCTGAACTGCTTGGGAACTCATCCTTTTTTCCCTCACTGCCACCATCCTGCCTTCCTTATTGAAGGCCATTCTGTCAACGCTCATTGAAAGTCTTTTCTGCTGAATGCAACTAGGAACTTAAATGCTAAAGGGATCATTGCAAGAGACTACAGCAACATAGAAAGCAATCATATAAAAATATCCAATTTCTCCAAATGTATTACAGAATAAATTTGCTTCTAGAGCTTATCTATTAGAATTTCAATTTGTCAGATGTTCTTATGCTGATTGGATCATTAACTCTTTCCACAGACTAGCCTCTTGATGTAATTTGGAAGAAAGGATGGAGACAGGCTGTTGTTTATATACTTGTATATTTCCTTGCTACTTTAGTAATAAAGTGCTACAAAATTTAGAGAACAGCTCCTGTAGGAAGAATTAGAAACAGGCAGTAATGACTATTTTGGAGTGGGCCCAAGAAGCCAAACTGATACCCAGATATGGGAGCTAATACACAATAATGGGAACCATTATTTTGATAAGTCATCACTGAAGAACATCAGATGGGGAAAATTGTTTTCTGATGCTATGAGCATCAGTATTCTCTGCCCTGTTACAGCCATGTTTTTACCTCCATTAAATTAAAAAAGAAAGTAAAATTTGCTGAATGAAATAGGAACATTTATAACTCCAGGTACTTAGAGTACCTCAATGTCATTATTAGGCCAAACAGTAGTATATGTTCTTTCTAAGGGCTATGTACATGAAGGAGCTAAGCAATTCTAGCTCTTACAAGTGATTTTGTAACACACACAAGCCCTTGAGGGATGGATCAGGATTTGAGTGTTACAGTTTTGTGAATATTTTTCCTTTTGACATCAGAAAAGCACTAGTGACAATCTTCCACATGGCATTTTTAGGCGAGTAAGGTAATGCGACTTGGTGAAAGGGAAATGGTCTGGCTGGTGTGACTGCTGAACACCTTCCTTTCTCCCTTACTCCTTGCCTGCTATTTCACACTTTGAACTTTGGTCCCTTTGGCACTTGCTAAAGTTGTAAGTTTATGGTCTTCCCTCTGTACAGCATCAAGCACAGTGAAGCTCTGGCTGCAGGTTTGATACCAGGCTGTACTCTAGAGTAGTTGGAAAGTCTCACACCTGGCAAGTGAGTTGTGTGTGCTGCACAAAACCACATGCAAAACAGTGTTTCTGTTCTGCAGGGGAATTAAAATTTGAGACTGCCAGTCAAGCCCACTTGGGCAATTGTAAAGGAAAAAGGCTGTAGGTTGTGCCAGGAGCAGATAATAAAATCCCTATTTAAAACAAGAATGCAAAAAGTCAGACTTACTCTATTACCTATCTTGATGGCCTTTTTGAGCTCTAATTTATAAAATCCACTGACTTTACTGGTCTGTAAATGAGGAAAAAAATGATTTTAAGTAGTCAAAGACATTTGCCATTACTGTATTACTCTGTTGCTCCTTTTATTCTTCATCATTAAATTGCAGTGAGGTGTTTCAAACCAATGATGAAGTTATTAAAAAAAAATTATTCTTTTAAGAAATACACTGTGCAGCAGAAAACAATGAAGAAATATTTAGAAGCATAATAACTACTGGAAAAGCATATATTTGGCAAGCAAGAGCTACCTTCTTGAAGGATAATGAACATCAGGCTGCTCTTAGATAAAATGGAATTAGATTATTGTGGTGAAGGACAGGATATAACTGACTGTCTCCAGCTCTGTTTACATTCTCAGTGGTAAATCACCTCTGCAGTTATTTCTTTAAAAACATCCTGCTGGAAAAAAACCTGTGTTTTATTTTCCACATGAATATAGCTTAAAGGGAAAGGGGCTGCTGTGAGGGAGCAGACTTGGTAATGGTGGAAGTAGAAAGGAATGAATCCAGCAGCAGAATGACATCACCACCAGCAAGACCAAACCACATGACTTTGTAATTGATCTCCTTCCTAAATTAATAGAGGAAAGCAATATTTTCAAGGGCAATGACATTACCATATATTAGCATAATTATGTGGTTGTGATATAAGCAACCAACATGATGTTGGCACTTCAGTTGTGCTAACAGTGAACCTATGGGGTGTTCGTTCTTAATTAGACATATTTTTGTTTTGCTGCACCCTTTCACTTCAAGGTCCTTCATTCCAGTCTTAACTGGTTTACAAACAGATTTGTGGCTAAGAATTGTTGCATTTGTAAGGATGAGTAATGAGCATTTTATTAAACCCTTTTTACATATTAAGAATTGTCTTATGAAGTAAGAACTGTTACACCCTGTAAACTGGTGTTGGTAACTAACTTAGCCCAATATGATTCAATCTTTTTGTGCTTAAATGTGTTGTCTTATTTGGGAGATTGAATTTAAAAAGATTGTAGCATAATGCCTCTGATTTGATAATTACTTCAATGCTGATGTTTTTAAATTTACATCAAGGAAAATAGAAGGCCTATTTATTCATGAGCTGGTAAAATATTAAATGATATCTCGTTCTTGATTTAGATGATGTGACGAAAAAGCATAAAGCAGCTGCCACGAAGAAATTTATAATGCTGGGCAGGTTTCTGTGGTCTTTACTTAATGTCATTATAACAAAATTTATTTTGTGGTAATGCAGTTTCAGCAGGGAAATAATTAACAGTCAGGCCGTCATCCAAGGGTAGCAGCCATGGTTAAGTTGGGCAGCCAGCCCAAAGTCACTGCAACAAATCAGATGCTGAAAACTAATCCAATCTTCAAAAATTCAATAAAATACATAAACACAGAGGTTAAAAAAAAAAAGAATACAAAGACTGAATTCGGAGAAAGGCAAAAATATAAAAAGTGTAATCCTAGCTAATGTCAAAGGGAAAAATATTTTGTAGTGGGTAGCAAATATCACAACTCACTTGAAAATATAATCAATGTGTTAGATAAAAGTATAAAAGGTATTTAAAGTTCCCTAACCAGTTAAAGGGATACTACCAAATTATTTAGGCTTAAAATGCAGTTGCAATATTTAGTTGCATAAAGAAAAGAATGTGGAAGGGTAAAGTTCTCAAGAATACAGACCAGTTGGATACCCTCTCTTGGGCTTAATCATGGAGTGGACTCAAGCTGGTGAACCTACATTAGCACAAAAGCAGTGGCTGGTGCCCTGTGGTTTGACAGTCACATAAATCCTTTGTGTACAGATGTGTGGTTCTGAAATAGGGTTGATAAGGCTATGCTTTAGCAGAGCTAATGGGAAGGGCACCACTTAAATTATGTTTAAATTATAGCTCCAGATGGAAGTCAAATACACATCTTGATGGAGTCTTTCTCTTCACATAAGTCTTGCTGCAACAGGAAAGCCTCTCAGAGGTCTTTTACCCCATAACACTTGTGCTGACCACCAGCGTGCCAGAATAAGAAATTGTAACTGCGTAGCAGTGGCCCTGGCACCAGCTAGACTCTCCCGGTGAAATTGATTAGTTAATCTCTATACTTGAGTTATTCTGTTTATTAACGTGACACAAAGGATGCTTAACCTAAGTCCCCTACCAGTAACTAAATGGACAACTGCTTTTCGCAGTACCTCCACTCACGGTGGCTGTGGGGGTGCCTGTGAGCTCTTGATCAGACAATGTTACAGGTAATTTGGAATTACATGGTCTAAATGATGACTTTAAAGGATGATGATCTTAAATTTCACTGCGAGTTACTTGTTCATGTCCCCAGCATACTTTCCTGGCACACTGGTGAGTATTGCAGTTTGATGGCACTCACAGGCAACACACAGTCTTAGCAGTAAAAACCAGGACTCTGATCGTGCCTTCTTCCCACCTGAGATATGCTACTCACCTTGAATAAGGATACATGTCATCTTTAGTCAGACTTAGTGTAGTTTACTTGGTGAATTATATGGCATTTTCCATCCCAAAGCCCCCTTCAAAGAATAAGGAAATCAACCATGATAGAGTGTTCTTAGCATCACTGAAGACCTCATTTGTGGGGTGGTTTTTGTTTTTCGTTTTGGGTTTTGTTTGGTTTTGGGTTTTGTTTGGGCTTTTGTTGGTTTTGTGGCTTTTGGTTTTTTTGGGTTTTTTGGTTGTTTTTTTTTAATTAAGCTTAATTTAGATACCTAGCTATGGGCAACTACAACAGAAAATGCTGCTCTGAATTTTTGACATTTTCCACTCTTCCTCAATGGTAAAAAAATGCTTTATTTTGCAGCAATTTTTATGCAAAGAACTGCAAAATACGTAAACTGAGGAGAGGAGTGGTCTACTGAGATAAGGGAGAGCAAGTAGCCAAGTGGCCTGCTTTCCTGAGCATCCACGTCACCTAAGAAGCAGAGCAGAAAGTGAGGGCTGGCAAGAGGGAGAGGAGACAGTGCAGGGAGAGCTGTGTGAACCAAGAGTGACTGGGAAATAGCCACGAACCAGGGCAGAGGCTCAGGCATGAGGTGTGAGCAGAGCCTGCTCCCAGGGGGTAGCGGAGCGACAGCCGCAGTCACATCGTCACTCTTACTTCAGTGCTCTTGGGAATGTCTCATTCAGCAATTAGCAGACACAAGCACAGGGACCGAGGAAATGCAGCAGGGAGGCACGAATACATCTCAGCACCCAGCAATCACCAAAAGCACGCAACACCCTTGGGAACAGCAAGGCCTGGCAAGCTATTTAACAAAATCTGCCAAGATCATTACTTTTGAGAGGAAAAAATTTGATTAGGTCTCTCTTGATTGCTGGGAACATGACTTGAGTACACTTTAGAAAATGCTGAGCTCTGCCATTTGTGTATTTCTGCTTATGGAGCTGAAATCAATAACTGAATTTTAGCTATAAACATGGTTTTATTTTGCTTTCCTGAATAGCTGTAATTTCAAGGTGTCTTTCATTGGCACTTTGATTTAAAAATTAAAAAACAACAATCCCCCAAAGAATCACATCAGAAATTGATATAAATGTTATCTATAAGGGTAATTTTTGTGCTTTTAAGTCTGGTTTGTTGGGGTATTACTAAACTTAGAATGTGCAGTTATCTTCTTTTTACTCAACTACTGTCTTATATTCCCAACGAAAATGCATTCTTGGATAGCACAGATAATAAAAAAAAAATAGCTATGCTTGAAACTCTTTCTGAAATTGTTATGTTTTTGTGTTGCTGTGAAGATCCAAGGTTCACTGTGTTAAAGTTTTTGTAAAAAACTCCCACACCTGTAAAACAGACATTGTTGAGAAATGCAGTAGTTAACAGAATGTTTATCCTGCTGTTAACTGCTTTTCGTTTAGCAAAGCAGAAGATAAAATGATTTGGAAAAACTTCTTAAAGTCAAAACCAAAACATCCTTATGTAGATCAATGTACCTTTCCTCCCTTTTTTTTTTAGCGTGGATGTGGGCAGATGATCGGCTGAAAGGCTCTGCTCAGGGCAAACCTCCTTTAGATGTAAATTGATGTAACAAAACACAAACAGCGTGTGGAAACTCAAGTACCACAATCGTCCTGGGGATTTCAAGTTGAAAACTTTACCCTTGGTGCCTATGTGCTTGTCTGCATTCTCCGCTGTGATTTTTGGTGAGACAAGTTCTACACTGGTGCATTGCTGCAACTCAAATACCTCGCCAGAAAATGCCACGAATTGTGAGCCCTTAAAAAAGGATAAGGGCATTCTCTTTTCATGCGACTCAGTGAGTCAAACGAGCTGCACAAGGTGGTATGTGAAATCACTTTGTTTTTCAAGCAATTGGGTGATAATAGGTATTGGAACTTCTTCACACAAACAATACCCGACAACTGCATTGTGCACACCAGCGGAGTTGTCTGAGTGTCTGTGTTCATGTGCCACATGCCTCCCTGGAAAATAAATAAAATGAAGAGCAAACCTATCAAAGATCAGAGTTTCAAGACTGCAAATTAAAAGAATGAAAGTGTATGGGTTAGATTACAAAGACGCTGGAAATGCAAATGAGCTCTGCTGTGTCTTGGGAAGAGTGCAGTTTTTAACGATATTTCTGTTGTGTTATGCATTAGCATGATTATTCTGATGTCTGTACACATCTGTACTTCTCTGCTTTCTTTCTGCCTCTGTTACTTCTCCCATTTGAAACAGACTCAATACTGTACCTACTTCAGTGCCACAACTTCTTTTTACCTGTTTCTTCATAGTTCTTTAACTCAGTGGGGAGAAACACAAAACCATGTGACAATTCTGCATGGCTCTGAATCACCTCCAAGAGATGTGCAGAAATCACAGCAAATAGATAGATAGAAATCTCCCTACGGAAGAATCAGGATACAGAGCTGAGCATGATTTTTTCCATCAGTCCTCCTAAAGTGAGGCTAAAGATGTTGCTGTCCCATAGGCCATAGAACATCCCACTGGGATGGTGGATGAAAGCAAAAGCCAAGGGCACAGTGAGACCAGGGTGATTATCAAGGGTACTGTGCTGCCCCCAGTCTCCGAAAATTTGTAGCTCAACGAATTCCCTGAGCTGGTGTAATTTCTCTGTTCAGTAATCTATAATATATCTCTATTCAAGTGCTTGTGCTCTCTTGTGGGCATAAACTTCAAGAATTCACAGTAGCCTCTGGCAAGAAACTCCAGAAGTCTGCCACGTGTGGGAGGCATAACCACATTATTTTGTTTGTTTTGCAGTGCATTTCATATCCCCAAGTTTTTATGCTGGAAGAGTCAGAGTGTAATTAATCTCCACCTTCTCCATCAGAAAACATGTACTCTATTAATAAGCGCGCAGTGCAACACAATATTAAGCACTTGATGAACTCCACTGGGAATAAACCAAACCTTAGCCTAAACCTAAACACTAGCTCACCTTCGAATGCTTTGCTCAGTGTGAGGGCTCCAGCAGCACTGATGTGGAGCTAAACAGATTTTGTTCTGTCTTAAAGTGGAACTCCCTGCTCCAAGCCTTGATTTAGGTGTAGAGGTTTAAAATGTCACTTCTAAACCTCTGCTTTCCTTGAGACAAACTTTTCCCCCTTTGTTATCTACTGCCTCAAAAACCTTCTCATTTATTAAGTTGTTAAATGAAGCATGCATGCCATTCCCACGTAACTTTCATTCTTTTAACTCTTGCTTGCCTTTGATTTTCATTTGTTTACTGCCTATGGTCAGAGGCCACCATCACAAAGAGGGAAATGAGCATCTACACTCATCTGGCCATCTCTCAAGGGCCTGGAGATACAAAAATCCTGCAGGCATCAAATGCTGCTTCTGGGTGATTAAGCAACCAAGTGAAAGCAATCTTCACATTAGCATTGCTTGCATGGCTCCTCTGGTGTTTGCACTGATGCAATTTTTGTGAATTATTTTATTTGTAAAAATCCTGATCGATATATGCACAGAAAAAAGACTTAGAAGTAATGGAAGATAAAGGAATAGGGGTCATGTTTATGACAAATGCCTCCTAAGGTCCTTGTCCCAATCCCCTTCCCTTTCCCCGGAGCTTTATTTCTGAGTATGTGACCTGCAGTTGTAATAGCCCAGCTACAGAACAGGCATCAAGAAGTTTCTTACTAAGCTTTTTTAATTAGCAGCTAAAACCTTGGTCAAACTACATAAATTTTAGGGCTTTTAGGGACCAGATGAGGCTATATTGTCAGGTGTCCCAGCCCCCAAATATTTCTGCTGACTGAGGAGTCACCTGGAGATACCTAACTGAAAATCAGAGGCAAATCTGATGCCTGCCCGAAGCTTATCAGAGAACATCTGATAAGTACCTCAACCTGTCTGGGATATAGAGCATAGCACCATCCCTGGAGGAGGCACCTCTCCTTTGTAATGAACTTGCTGACTCACCCTTGTCTTTCAGGGTAGTGGGGCAGGAGTGATAATTTGCAGTGCTCATTGTAATTACTCAGGGCTTAAAATACTGGCCTAGAAAATGGGACCCTAGGCTTCTAGGTCACTCTTCTGCCCAAAATATTTCAAAACTGTCTTTCCCAGGATGAGGCCCTATATACTGAACCATGTAGCTTGTGAAGGAAATTTGTGTTAAAGGGCCTCAACAGGCCAGAAACATCCTAGAGAGCAGGAAGGACACCACCAGGCTCCTTGTCAACCATGAGCATTCTGGTCTCGAGATCCCACCATCAACATCTCTGTTGTGCTTTCCCTCTCTCTGGCCCAATGAAATGTGAATTCTCTTCAGCACACTGGCAAAGTTCTGGCATGATGCTGGGGCTGGGAGGAAATCCGGTGACTTGATCCCACCATGTTGCAGCCTAGCCTGGAGCTTATTGGTAAAGGCACTTGCAGATTTTATGCTCATTTCCAAAGCAAACATTGTTACAAGAAGGCTATTATGCAAAAGAGATCACAATAATGTCTGGTATTTCAGAAGAAATGAGAGAAGTTGTAGCATATGTTCACATCAGCATTTAAGATAGCCACAGCCACTAAACTGATATTTGTGCTCTGAAGCCAAAATTCTCTGAGGAATCTGCAGCATTGTAAATCCCATCCCTGATGGCTGATGTATACAATGTGTGGAAGTTCTCCATGCTGGCATCACTGTCACCCCAGAACCTAAGGGGGTTTTTGGATCTCAGCTCCTTCTCTGGATGTCATCTGTTGTGAGAGGCAAAAAAAGAGTGTGTCTGTGCAATCCTTGTTTTATTCAGCAACTTGGGAACATTTGTTAGAGAAAAAACACAGAAGAGGAAAGGTTGTATGCTGCCTTACCACATAGGAAATGTTTGCTTTCTTCCCATTCTTAGCCCATGTAAGATACTCAAGTACTGCCAGCAAAAGCTGCAGTTCGGAATGAAGAAACACTATAGCTTTGTAATGTAAAGAGTTTGATTTTCCTGTTGTCTTTTTCTTCTTTTCCCTAAATGACCAAACCATTTAAATAAAAAACTGTAAGTTGGAGAGCAGTCATAGAAAACATCAGTTTACTGGTGGTTTTCTAACAATGGTAGCTACTGGGGTGGGGAGGAAAGGGAAAGGACATGTGCCTTTGCAGCCATTCCAACACTCTTCACCTGCTACCCTGAAGCAGCTTGTGCCGCGGTGGGGGAATTCTGAACTAGGCTGAAGTCCCTCAGGAAATACATTTGTGAAAAACAGGGCATACAAAATCATTACCTGAAAGTGGATGTCAAGGTGAAGGATCATTTTTTGGTTGCTGTGGAGGTTCATTGAAATCTGGAAGAGCTCCACTGTGCACAGACAGGCTGTGGCCGCCTGCTGGGACGTGTCTGTGTGCCAGAGGAGCAGGTTTGAGGGCAGCCTCACTGCAGACACCGGCCCCTCACTGCAGAGCTGCACACGAATTTTTACGTTTCTTGTGCCCAAGCTGGCAAGTGCCCATTGCAGTGGTGGTGTGAGCAGTCCAGGCTCCTTTCCTGGGGCACCTCTTCCCCTCAGGGAGAACAGAAGGGAGAAAACTGTTGTGGGGAGCTCCTGGCTTACCAGAGCAAGCCGCTGGTGCTGCTTGCGGGGATTAGCCTTGGGTAGAGTTTATAGGAGCATCAGCTGTTGCAGTCAGGCACAAAACCAGAGACAGACTCCTGCTTAAAAAGAAGCCACAATAGCCTCCTTACATGAGCAAGGTTTTGAGATCCATCACAAAATATGTCTGGGATACTGTGATGAAATGCTGCTCAGCTACCTGCCAGCATATTTCAGAGGGCAGCAGAGAGCCCAGGTCACCTGCCTGCCTGCCATGCTGACCCTCTGCCTTTCTGGGCAGGCAGGCAAAGAGAAATGCAAAAAACTCCTGCTATTCAACAGTATAAAAATGGGATAGCTGGATAAACCAGGTTGAAAAGGAAATGAGAGACCTGGAAAGTGAGGCAAAACATACCAGGAGATGAAACTTTGCAAACATGCAAACGTGTGTGAGTAGCTTAGCAGCATTGTCAAAATGCTCCCAGCCTCTCCAAGAAAGTGGGGGGAAAAGGGCTCTAGATTTACAGATCCTGATATTTATGGGAACCTAATAAAAATCTGCCAGTCACATACTCTGTTATCCACATATAGGCCCAAAGAGAAATTGATGTTTCTTGGATTTTTATGTTGTTCTGTGTCTTGATGACTGAAAAACATACATGATACAGGGGAAATGCAGAAATATACAGAAGATCCTTTTTTAAGAATACTTTCTGTGGTGATTATAGTTTGCCTTTTCCATGGGCCTGTCCTTCTATACTGTATCATAATGCTTTTGCACTTGGTAAAGAGTAGGTATTTACTCTGCAAGTAGCCATATTGTAAATGGCAAATTTCCTTAAACTATATTCTCTTCTACTTCCCCACAAGATATTCCCAAGGGAAAATGCATTCTCTTATCATAGTATTTCACATTGTAATATCTGTAAGTTACTGTGAAATGGAGGACATATATCACACAATTTCTGTGATTAGCCCTCTAATCGGGACATCTTGACAAGAGACCTCAGGGAGCTCCAATAACCTTTTGCAGGGAAAACACCTTGCTGTGGAAGGGTCAGGTTCCTGGGACACCCGCCAAAAAGTGCCTTTGTCTTCATCTCACTTGACAGTGTGGATGGTACCAGTACTAGTGTGTCCTCAGGGCACCTAGTTGTGTCAGAGCAGGCTTTCTCCATCCTTGCTCATCCTCTTCCCCTGGAGATTTCAGGTCACTGACCTCATCAACACAGGATTTATTTCCATTGCTTCCTTCTCCATAACTGAGTGAAAATACGAACCTGTAGAAACACAAATTTCTTTGTATGGTTTTGGGCAAGAGCAATTTTTTCAGCCGGCTGTCTAGAGAGCAGACAGTGCAATGAGCTCCTCTTGCTGCTGGGTCTGGAGGCATAGCTGTGGGAACGTTGGGAATGCAAGCACTGAGTATGTCTCATGTGCTTATGGAAAAATTCAAGCGAGCCCCTCATAATCTGAAATATTCTGTTTCGGTCAATATTTGCTGCAATTGAATTGGTCTTCCCTTGGCATACTGCCCTTTATCTGTATCATTTCATAGTCAATTCATAGAAAAATATCAAGCTGGCTGACTGGAAATCTTTGCTGTAATATATACACAAAGGGCAGATCTGTAAACCTGATGGGGAGCAGATACTCACGCAATTCATTACTTCTGGTTGGGCTAGAACTGGTGAGGTAAAGAGGTTTTTACCCCTGGTATCCCCTGGGGATTCATACCCAGCTCCAGGTCATTGCTTTGCTCAGGATCATAAAGGTTAACACATGGAAACATACTGATGTCCTGCTTTTTGGTTCATGTTAAAAGTTTCATTTACCTCACAGGACTTTGTATTGGTTCGGATGTGCAACCTCTGGCCTATAAGAAATAGGAACATGTTCATGTGAAATGGATACAGCGTAAAAAGCGACAAGGATAAAGCTAACAGCAGTGCTTTGCCAAAAGTATCATGGATTTAAATGTTGATCTACACATCAGCACCTTCTTTTGTTACTGACATGGAGAACTGGGAGTTCCGGAAGAACAGCATTCTTATTCTTTTCTGAAATTATCTTCCAAATTAAGTTGACTTCATTTCTGTCTCTCCTCTCTCCTTCCCCTCTCAAGTGTTCCCTCGCTATGCATCTGTTGAATTTTTAAGTCATGGCAGATTCTACTGGTCTTTGAGGGGAAAAAAAAGCAGCACCCACATATGGGTTTGAACATCCTGTCTCATATGGCTTCATTTTTTAGGAATGTGAGTGACAGTTTTAATGTTTTTCTTGTGGGGCTGTTGAAGACTTTTTTCCTACCTTCATGAGAATATTCCTCTTTTCATGTTTTTAAAATGGAATTTTCATTTTCATTTCTATTGCTTGAGGAAAATGAAATGGAGCACCAGTGAAGGTGACTTTCCTCATTCAGATTAGATTGGTCTGGTTTCTCATTAAAAAAGAAAAAAAAAAAAAAGATAAAAAAGGATAAAAAAGATGAAGTACTTGACAGTGCAGCCATATCAATCTTACCCCATCTTAGGTTTTGGGAGAATGAGGATTTTCTGAGTTAGTCTTTCATCAGGCTGTCAGGACATTATTTTCCTCTTATAAACTATAGGTTCTGTTTGCATTTCTGTGGTATCTTCAATCTCAAAGGACTGACAGCGCTTCACCTTCTATCCATCTGGTCTGTCTTCACCCTCTGTTGAGGTACAGCTGCCACAGTCTCAGGAGCACAAATTGAAAATGTGTTTAATTGTGTATAACAACACTGTCCCATAGTGAAGGACAGAAGCAAAGTGGAATCCAGCAGAAACAGCAGGGGATCTTCACATTAAAGTGTAGCTAAAAATGAATATTCAACTAATATAATTTTTTGAAAATAAATTTCACTTAATTTTAAGCTTTATCTGATATAAACCTATTTGTATTGCAGGTATCATGTGGAAGGTGTATGATCTGCCTGTCATATCCTGTAGCTTGCATTTTTGTCAAAACCCACAAATTTCTAGTTTCGTCTGAATTTGCCTAGCTAGGATACACTTTTCTGAGTCTCAGGGGTGCTCAATGTCCTTGCAAAAAATCAGTGGCTATTGATGGAGCCTGTTCACATACTCATCCTGGTGAAACACAGGCTCCCTAGACAGCCCAAGTCATGAATGTCAAATGAATGCTTGCTCCAGAAAATGCTGACCATAAGAGCAGTATCCTGCTAATGCACAGCGGACGCGTGTCAGGAAGCTGGTCAGGATCAAAACAGCCTGTTCTAGCTAGTGAGGCAGTCCAGGACCTGAGATACGCACAGGCATTCAGGGTTTACAGCTGCTATAAGCAACAGCACTTCTAATGGCAGAATAACAACTGTACTCTTGGACTTTAATTCAGCAACTGGATGGTCAGTGATATAATTTTGTGTGGCTTCTACATTGCTGTCTGCAAGAAAACAGGACAGCCAGCATAGTAGCCCAGAGTGCATCTTTGATGTCCTCACCTCTCCTGGGAGGAGGCTATTCTGCTGGTGAAGGGAAGAAAACAGAGCAGTAGTGTGCTGACAAGCACGGACAGGGGTCCTTGGTGAACAACCCGGGGGAAATGACTTGTTACATGGAAAGTTTTCAGCCCCAGTTAACGAAAATTGTACTGAAGAATGCTGAGCTAGTAAAAGAGAGTTTGAAGGGCAGAAATTTGTTGAAGTTGGTGAAATGCTGTTTAAAGCAGATGAAAGTACTAAGGTCATTATTGAAGATAGCTTTTTTAGAGTCCTGTTTTCACCAAGGTTGTTCTGATTTAATGACACACCACATCTCCATGCTGAGGCTATGTGTGTGGCAGTGCGTGCTCTAGAGTTATCTTTAGCATGGGCCATTTTCCTAATTGTTCCTGAACATGATTTATAGGTGAGTCAGTCTATCAGGGTGATTTGGTATTCATGGTAGCAATCCCCTTCCCCACCTTTCAGTCATCTCAAAGGACTCATTTGGGGGTGTCTATCACAGACAATTACGTTGGAACCCCATTAATTAATTAATAATAATTTCTAATGGTTATGCAATTAATTGCATTTGGAAGACTATAAAAACGAGTAAATAACTTCAAAGTGTTGAGTCCTATTTGGCAAGCTAATACAGCTCATCCTGCCCAATTACACTGATAAGATTTTAAACTAATTGAACTCACACTGTGCCTCTCCATTACCTGACATTCAGCAGCACACAGAGAAGATTAAAGGGATTCAGGGGATGGTGTGTTTATAAAACCAGAAATAGTCGCTCCTGGATCTCCTTTAAGCATAAATACATTTTAATTCACAACTGAGCAATACTTTATATGGAGGTTGCCATAGAAATGAGCATTTTGAGAAGTTTGGGGCTTTTGCTGGCGTTTCAGGTTAAAAATAGTGACCCAGGATACTCAGGACCTCATTACCAGTGCATATCTACAATCCAACCAGTTGCTCACCATGGCACTGTAGGAGCAGAGGACTTGCCATACTGGATTAAATAATTTGTTCATCTAACTTGACGTTTTACCTTCTTCACTGATATTCTTGAGGAAGGTGGAAGGCTTCCATAATGCCTATTACCTATCCAATTATGCTATGTGGTGTACAGGGAGGAAACATCCTTCCAGAGCCCTGCAGGCAATTAACGTATACCCAGAAGCATGATATTCAATTACCCTTATTATTTCAGCATGCCAAGCAGCAAGAGGTGGTTAATGATTGCATGAAATTATCTAGCCTTTTAGAAAAACATACTCAGAGTTACCACAACCTTGCATCACATATCAGCAAGACCCATATGAGGCCCACTAGCAGCAGTAAAAGTGAGGGAAAGCAAGGAATGGATTACTCACTTGCATGGTCAGATATGCCTTTTTAAACGTCTTATTCATACCCATGGAATCAGGCCTGGGGGATTTTACAGGATGAGAATTTTCATCAGAAGCAAATCTACTCTCCCCTACTGAAGCTCCAGGATTTTTATTTGCTGTGCAAAACACTATTTTTTTGGAGAAGTTTTTTGGCAGCTGAGCTCTCTGCTTCTTTTACAGCACTTTGGATTCAGAAGTTGATGGTGACCACATCCATGGTACCTTGACATCTGCCACTCACTAGACACCCAGCAAAATGAAAAAAAAACATTGAAACCTGAGTTATTTTTCAACAACTGTCTTCTAAAACCACTTTGTAGTAGAGTTTGCCCTTGAGTGGATATTTCCATTGTCAGGGAAAAATCAGGCCAAAGGTGCCAAGTTCTATGTAAATTGTATAGGAAGACAATATAAACCCATTTCCATACCATATCAGACTATGCTTGAAAGATGATAGTAAATAATGAGTATAACTGCTGTGAGAAATTACATATTTAACACCTATTAATACCAGAAAAGAGATCTGGGCTGGTAACTTTATGTCCTTCACAGGAAGCATAAGGGAGATGATGATGAAATACATCTACAATTTTTATGGTAACAAACAAGTGCTGAACTTTGTCAAACTGATGTTATAGTGGCCTGCAGGTGAAATTTCACAAGAACTTCAGTCTCTGAAGGACAGATACTCTGATTAAGATGTATTGAATCATTACTTATTCAGTGTGAGGTAGTTAAGTTCTTCCTGCTAAAAATTCAAGCTAAAAGCTTTATCTTTAAGGACCAAAGAAATTATCTTCCTTTTAAGTGAAAAATTGCTAAACCCAAAGGCGAGGGGATGGCTGCCTCTTACAACTACAGACCATCATCCAAGCCCATAGCATGTCAGGATGCCAGTTAAAGTACCTTTCTCATGCCTTTCATCAGTAGTGATTGGATTGAATGTATATTCTGTAAATGCATATCTCTCCAGTGATGTCATGGTATGGCCTCGGTAAATACAAGGACTGATTCTGACCTGTTTCAGACTTACTAAGTAATAATTTAGTTCTTTTAGAGTAAAAGAACATTTGACTAAATTAACTTTTATGATGGACTAGTTAGGAATTGTGAATTTTAGTCTCTGAAGTGGATGATGGTATTTTGGGCACAGTCTTTGGATTCACAAAGAGGATGTTGTGATTTATGTTCCCCGGCGATAGACCTATTGCTCGTGGCAGAGAAAAGCCAGCTGCCTCCTCATGTATCACAGTGAGAACATGGAAACAAAATACCACTTTGCCAAGTTTACTGGATTATTGCAAAACTCTTTTCCCTAATATCTCTGTTTCCTGTAGCAGGTGATAGGAAAAAGTGAGACTAATCAGCTAAAATGTTTGCTTTTCCACAAGAGGATTAAAATTTCCTGGTATGCTTTCAATTCAAATACTACTGAATATCTACAAGTGTAGCTTATTGAATAAAATGAGTGTAAACTAGAAAAATGTATGGGTTTATTTCTGTCATTAATCACAAGAATAAATTGCATTAAGATGTTGACGCTTTCCTGGAACAGAAAACAAATGATTCTGTGAACGACAAATAGGAAATAACACTGAACTGCTGCAAGTCTTCTAGCAGAGGCTGCCAAGAGCCGCGAACATCAGAGGTAAATGAATAATCACCAACAGAGCAGAACAGCCATTAGACATAATGACAGAAAAACTCCTTTCACACTCACAGACATCAAGCTTTCTGTGCAATTGCAAGTTGGCAGAAGCAAACAATTGGCTTCAAAACAAGACAAAGGACTACCAAAAGAACCTGGCTTTTTGCTTCAAGTGAGTGGACTGAGAATGAATTCAGCTGCTCTTCTTGGAGTAGGGAGTGAATGAGAGCACATGCTTTTGCACCCTTCAAGAAAAATTCAGTATAAGAAAAAAATCAAACTATTTAATAAATCAAGCAAGAACTAGCCAAAATAGTCAACTTTTCTGCATTGTTTTTTGAAGCACAGGTAGTAAGACCCCTCAAAAATTTCTTTAGACTTGTGTTCCTCTTGAGAGAGGTGCAGAGAAGTGGGAGTCAGAGGTTATATAACAAGCTGATGAACAGCAAGAGCAGGATAAGGGGTATCACTGTAATTGTCTTCTTCCATGGTATCTATTTTGCTCTGGTGGAGTGCTACTGATTTCTTAAGCATCACTCACACAAGTGAGAGGAGAGTAATTTCATGTCCTGTGTGACCCCAAATCCTTTAAGCCTTATTTGGTTTAGGATTTCCTTTACAAGCTACTTTTGTTTTGTGTAGGAAGTTGCCAAAGAAGATGGAGGACGTTGTTTGGGTGGCACCTAGTAAGAGATACTGACTGAAGAAGGCACAGTTTAGAAAGAAAGGAAGTGTGCTGGAGACAGAAAACAATTGATCTTTCCCAGTGTCACAGAGTAAAACTGATACAATGTGACTTTCCATGGTGACTTCCTTGTGAATGCTTTTATTTTGGTGTGGTTTGCAAGTTTGAGATAAAAAACTCTGGGATTTGTCTGGTTTTGTTTTTGTTGTTGTTCTAAATTTCTTCTAAATTCTAATTTCCACATCCTAATTCCCTCCAACACCAAGTGAATAGCAGTATTTCACTGATTGCCATCTTTAAATGATTCCAGCCAATTCACGCTGAGAATATTAGGAAAATATAAACCATATATCTCATCACTGAGCAAGAGGGTTCAGGGCTGCATTTTTTTCTATGCTCTTAATTGTTTTATTTTCTATATTTAGGAAAGAAGATAGGCTGTTATTGAAGTCCTCACCACAGAAATCAGAATACACGGAGTTTTAGAATAGAAGAACATACATTACATAGTATTTTTCAGAAACATTTTCTGATCTTGGCCATTCCAAGCTGAAGCAACAGTACTGTCTGTCTTCTAGCTTTTAGTGAAAACTTTAAGGCATTTTGAAATTTCAGAGTTGAAAAGCAATTTATTGCCTAAGAAAAAATTATTTTTCTGGGTTGGTTGGTTTGGCTACTAGTGTTCACTGAAGGAAATTCTAACATAAGTACTCAGCTATTAGCATATTAAGGTATTGCTGTGTGGGAGAGCAGTTCAACACTTGAGCATTTCATTGAACTGATACACAATTTAAAATGGTATTGCAAATTGCCAAAGGTAAGCACATAATGCTGGAGCAGATGGAAACACAAAAAAGAAGGAAATTTCTCAGTAGTGGGAAAAGATTAGATCATATTTTTTACACCAGAAAATAAGGAAAGGAAAGAAAGGAAAGTAGAACATAAAATAAAATCCTGTCCCTGTACCTCCAAAGGGGACCAGCCTGATCAATGGAAGGTCAGACCCAAAGGTGCTCATGGATCTGGGCATTCTGCTGCAGAGACATCAACCACCTCTCATCCTCCTCTGTTGTCAGAGGCATAAATGCTGCTGAAAGTTAAATAGAGAAATAAAAGTGTAAAAGTTCTTTGGGAAAGTTCTCCCCTTCCTTTTGTTTCAGATTCAGTGAAGTTTTTCAAAGGATGGGTTGTTAATTCATCAAACCTTCTTCATCAGACTGCAGGAAAGTCTTTCCCAGTGAACACTTGCATTAATCAGGTATCATCAGTAACTGGTCTGGCTTTGTTAAGTTTGAAATTGGAAAAACACAGACAAATGACTAATAATGAGAGAAAATAAATTGAATAGAAATAGTATGTAAGAGAGGGGAAGACAATGAACTGAGATTTTAAGAACTACCTGAATGTTAATAGTTTGGACATCCTTGTAGTCAGATTGTTTTGTGGCTGCAATGAGAGATGATGAACTTCTGAGAAGGAAACCTAACTGTGCAAGCTTCCTGACTCTCAGTACTTGTCCTACAAGGGATCACCCTGGCCCTTGCCATTGCAATGCCAGAGAAGGACATTGTCCCTCGTCACTCCTGGCCAACCACAGCGACAGCTATGTCAGTCACCCATGCATCAAGACAATGCGTTAGGTGTTTCAAATGCAATTTGCAGTTCCAAGATTTTCTCTTCCTATTTCTGTGCTAAATCAGGACCCCAAGGGAATACTTGGAATTCACTCTTGCCATTGTATTCTCCCTGTGTTGTCTAAACCAGGAAGAAACATTTTTCTTCGGCTTTGCCAGCAAATGGCTTTTATTGACAAGTTTATGGGAAACATTTGCAGGTTGAGTTTGATTTGCTGTTAGATTTTTAATTTTTATTCAGCAAGGCATTTAAAATTCTAGCAAATGTTTATAACATTTGCATGCCCCAACTATAGAAACTTATGTAGTGTAAAAAAATAACCAACCTCCTGCGTAACACCCCTCCTGTGAAATTTGACTGTTCTTCTATTCTCACAATGTATTTAACAGGATGTAAGTTCTACACAAAATAAACTTCCTGTAGGCTCCGAGCTTCCTGTAGGCTTTCTCTTAATGGAGAAAAAGTAGCTTAATTTCTTTGCTAGATAAATAACATTTTCCTTGTAAAAAATAAATATGTGTACATATTCAAAAACTATAATTCCTATATATTTACATTGAATTTTTACTTGTTGTTAGTGAATGATGTAATTTTATGCAATAATCCCTTAGTAAGAATACCTTGTAAGTACTTTTAGTTTTTGTCTATTCATTTGTTCAAACCAGCACCACAACTTGTCCTGCATCACTAAGTTACTAAACTGCACTCACTGGAACCATATGTGCCAGGACACAGGACTTCTGGAGATACAATAGTTCTTCTACTCCTAAAACAAGGAAGTCTGAGACAACCAAAATCATGCAGGAGCCTCCTACTGTTATTTGCTATTTTATCAATGATATCTGGCATTTAAAAAACAAACAAAAACCCAACACAAAATAACACAACCCAACAATGTCTTTAAATGTATCTTGGAACAGATCCTTCCTGATTGCTGAGACAGATACTTTTCCCTAGAGAGATCCCCAGAGAGAATAAATGTGCACTTGCACCTGTTGACTGGATGGACTGTGTTGATGCCCTGGGAAGCCATTCCTGCAAAGGGGGACAGTTTGTTCCCAAGCTCTGAGCAGTCCTTGGCTGATGCTTTATGACCTTTTCTGACAATCATGGTATGATGATTCCCCTGGAGATCAGTTTTCTGGAGACATACAGAACATCCTCCTAAGTCGCTGTGAAGCCATCTAAGTACAGATGCATATTTTGCCCAACACACGATATGAAATTAAAGAATAAAGTCACAATAATTAAGGCACTGTGAGGCAATACATGTGTGTAAAGCTGCCTCTGCGTCTGTATTTGTGACAACCGATTTATTTTGTTGTCTCCAACTTCATTTTTCAAAGGAAAAGTCTTAGTATGTTTCTTCGGTTGTTTCCTTCACCCTGCATAAGTGCTGGACTAAATGCAGAAATAATGTATCCTCATGGACTTCTTGTGTTGGTCCCCTTAGTATTTGAATGCATCATATATTTAATGGCATGGCAATCAGGTAAAATTGACTGCTGCTGTCATGCTTGATTCACAACTGGGATACTGAAGCAAAAGGTAGTTGAAGTGACTAGAATAGCTGTTAATCATTAAAGCCCGAGTGGTGAGGAGCCCTAAGGATACACCTGGGGACTAGTTTTCCACAGTCTCTAGCTTCCCCTGCTTTCTGCCCCTCCTGCTACTGTGCTGCCAAGCAGCATCACCCTCTCCTGACATCTTTCATACCTTGCTCTGTTCTCTGACTGCTGCTAAAATCTTCCTCCTATATTTAGTCTGGTTGCAAAAGTGCTGTTTGATAGCATCATGTAAATGAAAGCATTCTTTATCCCAGGTAATCCCACTGACTTCACTAAGAGTAATAACATTGTTCATATATCAGCAAACAGGAAAATAATAAATAGAGGAACTGGAAATAAATTTTGTACTGTCTCTTGGCTGTGAAACAAATATGCATTTTCTAGTAGTCAATTCATATTATATGGACTTCTAAAACAAATGTATCAGATGACAATATCTGCACACGAACTCATATTTGTGGGCAATAAATCAGGCAGGGAGTGAAGAACCGTGCGTTGCTGTTTCAAGGAAACAATGATCATGCAACCTCAGAGCTCACTGTTGGATTAATTTCACAAATTCTTGAAAAATAAGGTATTTCTTGGTCCCAGAAATCATCTTTTTGTCCCATTATTCATTTGCAGTTTTTGTATACTGAGCTGGGCAAACAATAAGGGAATAATGAACAGCACTGAGTTGCAAAGAGGAACCTTCCAAAACTGGGCTGTGCTACTGTTTGGATGTGACACTTTGAGAGCAGCAAAACTTTGGTGTCTTACTTGACCAGCTATATCCCAAATGAAGACCAGGATACAGTCTCTGCAACAGAGGCTTAGAAGAGCTGCAAGGAGAGGGTCCATGTCTTATTTACTCTATTTTTTATAAGTTTTCTTTAAGCATTTTCTACCTTTCACTACTGAAGCTCGGCCAGTGCATGAAGTGAACTCTGAATTTTATATTGTGTTTGGAGGGAAGGAGATTCAATGCATACTTTTTAGTCCATCCTAAACTTAAAAGCTGCTTCAATCTTTTTGTGGTTTCATTAAAAATATTAAAGCAAAAGTCTCCATATCCCTTGGTTTATAGCCAAAGTTTTTGAAAAATTATCGGATTTATTCAAATCCCATGTTAGAGTCTCCACTTCTGACAAGAAGTGTGAAAAGGCACTGCCAAGGTAGTGGCAGAACTGCATGTCACAATAATCCTCAACCATCAAAAGGGGTTTTGCTTCCCCTCAGACTTGCAGGATTGAGTTAGAATTTAATAGAAAAAAAAAGTGATTGGGAAGAGGAATTGAGAAGAGGGGCAGGAGCAGGGAAGAAAGGTTATTTTATCAAGCAGTGGTTGTCTGAAGAAAACAAATCAGGTTTGCTGTAGAGCTTTATAGTGTTTAGTAGTTTATAATAAAATTATTCATGGCCTAAGTCTACACCCCTGACTGTTTCCAGGTGACTCACCCCCATTAACTTCCTTGAGATGTATTCAACTTCCAGATTGAAGCTTTGGTGTTCTCTCTCTGAGTTCAGCATCTTTCTGCTGTATGCTAAACAAAATAGCTTGCATATCCCTTTGCAGTCCGAGGTTATCCATCCAAAGTCAACACCAGCCACTGGCATGCAGTAGTGCATCATTAACAGAGTTACTAAACTGTCCACAGGGCTGGCAGCAAGATATTAATATCTCTTGGTATTGTTTAAAGCTATAGAAATATTTTTCAGTCCAGGAATAAACTCTCTGGATATATTTCAACTGTCAAGAAAGGGGAATGCCAGGCCAGGTCTTTTTGGTGGAATCTGCTTTTGGAAAGATGTGGATGAACTTGGCATCTTTGTAATCTTAAATGCTTTCAGATAAGCTTTGATCTTGGCACTCCGTGAAATTCATTTTGCTGGGAGACTTCACAGAAAAGCAGAATTAGACTGCTATCTGCCTTTCTAAGGTTACATGGATGACTAGCACCACACTTTAAAACACATCGTTTTTACATCTCTTATTAAGAAAAACACCCTGGTTAATTGTTTACTTCCAGATATACTATATATTCAGTATTGTTAACTACTGCGTCTGTTCCTATCTGGAACGTGATGATAGCAAAAAGAAGTAAAAGAAAAATGATTAAGGAAACTCATACAAAAAGATATTTGTAATCCTCTCATTCCCCCAGGAAAAAAAGCTTAGGTTGCAAATGTAGATACCAGATAAACTGGCACAACTATTTATCATTTAAATGTGCTATTCTCATATTTCTAAAAAGCACAGATATTAATACAAAATCACCTCAATATCTATGAAAAATAAGAACAAATAAAATGGGTCACAACTATTTTGGACAGTATGGTTAAGCCTGGGTTTTTTATACAGTCCATGGCTTATTTAAAAGTCCTGTTCCACCACAAAAACATTTCATACCCTGAATTGCACAAACTCCAGGTGGAATAAAAGACAACAGTGAATACCACTAAGGCTGCTGAAGAAGCTCAGGCATGAACAGTGCATACATACACAGTAGGGGTCACATTTTAGTGGTACAAGCAAGATGATCAGGTGGAAAAACCTTGCATTTTCAAGCTTAGGGACAGCCATGAGAAGCTATATGATTTCATTAAAATTAGACATAAGTCTAAGTCTTTTTCCTTTTAATCATACAATTTTTAGTTCAGTTATTTTGTGACTTATTCAATCTGTTCTCAGTTATTAAAGCATCTCTGTCTGAAGATGTTTTAACATCCCAAGAGCTTGCCTTAAATATGTACTTAATGCTTAATAAAATTGAATCAGAATATCTGCAATCCTTCATTTTCATACTTAACGTGTACAAAGCATCACTTAAGTAAAAGGAAGCAAAGGACTGAAGGATGATAATGGGTCCATTTACTGCTGTTTCTCTCTGGTTTGCACCTGTACTGATAGCATTGAGCTTGCCTGCTCAGCATTATGCTTGCCTGCCCTGGAGTATGCCATAAAGTCTTTTCAAAAAGCTTGGAAAGAGCACACTTTTGCTGTAAACATTGGGACAGGATGCTGCTGACTGCAGAAGGGTAAGAGTTTCTTCAAAACAGCACTTGCTTATGCAGAGGTGTTGGCAAACTGTGGTCCCGTAGAAGGAAAATGATGCTGGTGTGCCTGATGTACTGTATTTTGGTGCTTTCCATTATGATTCTCTCCCAGGTCTAAAGCAATGACTTCTATTGCTTCATCCATCTTGTTTAGCACTTAATTCACAGATAGCTACAAAGTGATAGCTGATGTGCAAATTGAGACATCCTGTAATTTAAGAATACTGCACACCAAAGCCAGTAGTGGTGAGATCAATCTCTTTGAATGTATCCCAGGTCAGCAGGTGGGGAAAACTTTGGACCAGTTAAAGGATGTCACACAGAAAACCATTGACAGGGCAGTTCAGAGCACACGAATGATTTAGTGAGCTTTCATCCTTGAAGTACTGTCCTCTTTGTTTAAACAAAAGGTAGCTTTTCAGGACACGATGGAGAGAAATTTATACCTTTTCTGTTTTGCTGCTAAATGGGACTTCGTGTCATTGTCTTAAATGCTGTAGTTTTCCGGCAGGAGAACAAGCACTGAGAGAAAACGGACCCATTATCCCTTTGCTCATGGAAGAATCTTATAAATGCCCAGCCTGATCTGCTCTGCTAAACAGAGTAAGGAGAGTGGAGCTGGTGAAGAGCTTTAAAACCTCAAATCCTGCTCGTGGTGTGCTGTACCAATTTGGCACCAGTTTGATATCACGTAGCCTCCCTTGGCTAACCCTGGTTCCACAACAATCGCTTCAAGTTCTTGTTCTGCAAGTGTTTCTGTGGGTTTTGCCACATCCAGAGATTTTTTGAGATTTTCTCCTATCCACAGTTTTATACTCATAGCTAAATTCCTTCCTAATCAGAATCACCACTTACCAAAGTCTTTACCGGATGACTCTGCCAAAATTCATAGAGCCACTCCTGTGGCCAGGGCATTTGAAATCCTTTCCACAGAAGATGTAATCCCATAAGGCTGCCTGTCTCTCACTCTCACCACTCTCCTTCCCCAATCCCTCTTTCCCACCGAAGCTCACAGTGCAACCAGTATGGCCAGCACAGGCCCTCCTTGGCAACCTGCACACAGTCACACGTCAGCTCTGCTGGGGTGGGCATCTGGGATATGGAGGGAGCAACCTGGAGATGCAGAGCTGGGAGAGTGCACTGCTTCCATGGCATGGGCACAAATCTAGAGGAAATTGTACTTGGCAGAAGTGTGGGTATTGCTGACTGAGGACAGCCAGAAGCTCACTTTATCGTCTGTGAGTGTTTGTGTGCATCATACAGGTCTGCTGTGCAAAAGCTGAGCCTTGCGCCTCCATGTACCTCATTTGGTGACAGCAACATTTGATTTTCTAGAGAAAGTTTTGTAGAACAGGTAAGTGTGAATAGGGTTTTGTGAGTACAAATCTGAGGGACAAACTTGGAGCATGTGAGTTCTTCTCCACCAGTGCACTGAGTTTTCCTATGGTCTGTGTGCTCATTCACACCCCAGGGAGATGAGGCTAATGCAGACCCACATGGGCACAGTGTCTCCTACCCTCATTTTACAGCAATATAGAAATCACTTGGAAAGAGCAACTGGTATCATGGTTTTCCTCTCACCTGTGTGTGGTGTACCTTTACTGACCCATGTGATCCTGTGCTGTGCCAAGCTTTGCAGGACATGGTTCAAGATAAAAATGAAAGGCTGCTCCTTCTCTTGCTGCCTTCTCTCTTCATTCTCACCTTCCTCCACCCTGAAGCTGCACACTGTTTAAAAGGCTGAGAGGAGCAGCGGATTTCAGAGAGGTGGTGATATCTCTTTGCTCCAGAGGGGTTAAGCAATCTTAGGATCTTTTTTTCCTGAACGTAACCTTCCAGTGTTTTGAAAGAGACTGCTACTGTATTTGAATAAACTCTTTACATAAACCAGTATTATCTCAGAAAGCATGCCTTCCTTCAGCTATGAAATCATTTTTTATGTTTCTAATTCTGCCAAGGAACCCTAAAGGGAGTATTTTTATGTTAAGGTGAGCTTGTAGATTTTAAAAAGAAATAAGGATTGAATTTGAAATATAATTGCCAAATGCCCTCTCTAAATCTTATAACTTGACAAAGTCAGGGTCTCTAGGAGGGGAATGACAGCAAGTAGATGACAACATTTTAAAATTTATAGTGAATAGAGCTGAACTGTGCACAGAGGTATATCTGCCTCACACATGTGTGTCATCTGTTTTTCAGAACAACAAGGGATAAAGATACTGCCTACCTTTAATAATTAAAGATCCAGTGACATTTTCTACAGGCTTAATTTTAGCGTTTGTGTTCTGACTGGGCTCCACTTCAGTTAATCCAGCCTGACCTACAGTTTCAGCCACTTTCCTGAGCCCCGTGGCTCCACAAAACAGTGAGACTGACTGTGACCCTGATGTGTCCTCCAATGCCAGCCCCAAGATCAGGGCACTTGTTTGGCTGGGGAGAGGGTGGGAGCATGGCAAAGCTCAGAAGGGTACTTCTAACTAAATTTCTTGTCATCAAAATTTCTTTTCATCAAAAAAAAACCCTTTTGTCTGTGAAAATAGTCATGGTACACTTAGTGAGAAGGACAGGGAACAGAGGATGTCAAGGGCACAGCAAGATCCTACCTGTGTTCTGATGAATAGTGGCATAAATAGGAACAACCCTCTGTGGAAATCAGTGGGGTGGATTTACCCTTTTGTTGACAAGTGGGGAATGATTCTCACACCCAAGGTGTCATTGCTAACATAGGCATCTGTTTCATAGCCTGGTGCCCAGCACGTCTGTGAGCACCATAGAGCACTGTAGAGCTACTGATTGGAAAGGCTTTGGTCTCACCTGCCTTTACTTTGTGATTTTGTTTCTGTGTTTACTTTGCAGACAGCTAAATCCTTTCCTCCTGGTGTCACTGAGCCCTAGACAAACACTATGGTATTGGGACACTACAAAGAATATGTTTTGACATTTTAAGCAGAGGCGGGGGGGATGAACTTTGGGCTGATGGCATGGTCCCAGGCAAATGCTTTTTTTTTTTAACCTGATACTTTGTTAAGCAGCTTGTACCCTTGCAGACTCCCCTACAGTTGCCACTACTCATGGCTGACCCTGCTGTCTCAATGCTGTAGGTGTTGCTAGACCGGGTCAGTGTTATCCACTGGGTAAAAGAAGCTGGAAGGTCTTATGTGGTTCTAAAGTGTTTCATATAGAGAATAGAATAAGCTCAAAATGAACATGCCTTCAATCCTGCCTTTTTGCCAGTGTGAGAGATGTTTTCATTTTCTATTTATCCGACTAAAGGTAGTGATGATGGGAAAATGGATGTTTTACCTGAAAGGAATTTCCAGTGTTTTGAGGGTTGGCTTTTACCTTTGAGAATATTAAAAAGTAAAATAGAAATGTTTATCACAAAGATGTTCCTGAAATGAACTGAATAATTTTGGAGAAAAGAGAGCTTCTGATTATGCTATCACAGTGTGTGTACCATCAAATATGCAGGTTAGGCAATATGTCCAGAGATCATGAGGTCATCAAGGAACTAACAACAGAAGCCATGAAGCATGGAACTGCTGAAAAAACCACAGAAATGAATGCTGAAATCATGCAGCCAAGTTGTTTAATTTGGGCCTTCTGGTAGAAGAATAAAATTTACTATTTTTATTTCCAAATTGAGCAGTAAATCAAACCCAGAATTTTCTTAAGGAAGTTTTCAACTCTAAGGAAGCTATGTGCCATTGGAAAAGGAGTTGGCTTGAATCTTTACCCCTGTTTAGGTAAGAAACACGTTATCCTTTTCTTTGTGATGCTCCAGGAAAATAAAGGCTTGCCCAACGTTTCAGCCCACCCTCAAGAGAGAAACAAACGCACAGGCATTTCTTTATCAGAAAGATCTTAGCCTTTGTTTCTTCCCTGACTCCTTGGACACAGCCTTGGGACCTTATAAATCTTGGAGACAACCCAGCTCTTGGAAATACAAACAAGAGAGCTCTCATTGAGTGCCTCCACTGAAGATTTCTCTAAGGAATTCTCTAGAATTTACTGGCTCTTTCAGAGTATTATTATTTTTTTTTAACCATTTGGGTGTATCGTACAGCAATATTTCTTCAGCTTTCTTTCAGCATCTGTCCAAGCAATGTACACTGGTGGACTGTGAGGGTATGTTTCAGGCACGGGGTTACTCACTGGAGGGGAATTGCACAGACCCAAATGATGTTTCTTTTTTCACTACCGTGTGAGGTCTCTTGCAGCCAACCTGAAGAAGCAGCAGGCAGGGATACACACTTTGGCAACAGTTCTTTCAGGTTTGTTTGCTTGCAGCATATTATCCCCACGATTCAGTAAGTTTTTGATCTGATGTTTATTTGATTTCCTTCTTTTCTTGCTTCCTAAAGCAGGAACAGCAGTGCAGTTTCAGGCAGCGGGCAGTTCCAAATCCTCTTTTATGTGCTCAGGATGCGAGCACAAATCTGCAGCAAGAAGAATGTGTACAAGTTACTTTTACATGTGGTTTTTTTTGGCCTGGCAGAGGACTGCAGGGTAGTCAGAATAGCCTGAAGGTTGCTTTCCTTGGGCCCTGTGCTGTACTCAAAGAGTAGGTGTCTGATAGAGATTGGCTTTGTTTAGTGTCATGGTTCTCGACATGGTTTTTAGACTGTGGGTTAACCAGGCGATATTTTTTTCTTGTTTGCTTCTGTTGTATATTTCCAAAAGACATTTTGTTGTTGGATTTTGTATTCATTGCAGGATCCAGCTCTGACCACCTTTTGTCAATTACTGGTTTTTACCCTTGTAGGTCTTAACCCCTGAAATCTAGCTTTACTTACATAGCTGTCTTTTTGCCTTTCTAGGTCTTGTAAGCTTTTCACTCATATCCTTTTAAAGGGCACAGTATATTTTTAAATATTCCTTTAAAGGTGGGTGTTTATTTACATAAATGTGGAATCCATTTCTCTATGATTTTTTTACCAGCTGATTGCAAAAATTTCTGTTACTTTCGGCTTTTCAGACATTAGTAAATTCCTTGCTCCTTCCACAGTCAAGCTGCTGCATCCTTTCAGTGAAACTCATTTTAGTAATCAATTTCCTTATCTTGTTTAAATTTGCTTTTCTGAAATCCAAATCCTTAGCTAAAGACTTACTTCTATTCTTTGACTTTAATGTAAGCTGAATCAATTTGTGATCGTTCTGCAGTTACTTTCTATTATTCTGTCCAGTAACCATCTCTTTTTTAATGCCCTTTTCACTTGCTGAAATCCCACAGCGTTACATCCCATTGACTGCTTGTAACTGTCATGAAGAAATTTGCTGGCTAATATATCCACAAATGCACTGTCATTACTGATAGTATTCATTTTTCATCCAGTAATTTGGAAATTCAGCCTTCCCATAATGCAAGAACCTGTAGTATTCCTCTATGAAATGGAATAAGAGGTCTCTGTCACAAACAGTCAGACCAATTTAAAAGTGCAACTTCTCCACTTATCTGAAAATTCAACCAAAACCCACCAAGAACCTGGCCTTGACTGCTGAAGTACCATATCCCCCGAAACACCTGTTCCACTTCCAGTGACCTTACCTATATGTCACCCAGTAGTACCAAATGCTGTACAACCTGACTCTTTCTGTTATTAAAACTATAAAACAAAAACCTGTGGAAGGAGGGAGACATTAAATCTTTACAGACGGTCTTTAAGGAGATTTGGTCTAGGCAGAGCCCATTGATGAACCATAGCCTTGGTCATCAGTGATGGGGGATTGCCATGGACACGTGTGACTGCACAATGTCATATATGTTGCTCATGCCCTACTTGGTTTAACTTCCCCATGGGAATTTAATTGTGGAACTGAAAATTGTATCATCAACTTAAGGATGGTTTGTTCAGTGAATGTTTTTCAGTTGATTGGATTGGTGTTTAGAAAACATAACTATAAAAAAATAAGCTTAGAAAGAGATTACTTGGAAGTTTAATGTATCTGGATTTAGGACAATTCTAGCTGGATATTTTTTAAGGTTGTTCACAGTTGTAACTTCAAGAATTTTGAGAAACCCTTTTAGCATAAAATTCAGAGTTTCTGGGGTTCTTTTTTTTAGGCGACAAATTAGGATCCCTTAAGTTAGAAAGCCTGGTCAAGTGTTTTTAGGCTTATGAAGACTGCCTGATTTTCCTATGCAAAAGATAGAATTTTATACAAATCATTCATTTTAAGGTAGGAGAAATCACATAAGCTGCAAAACTTCAGAGTAGGATGTTGGAAACTCAATGAAATTCTAATTTAGTGCCTCCAGGGAAACTTTTATAATTTTCTGGAGTAAAATTATTTGATGCTTTAAAAAAATATCAGATAAGTAAATCCAAACCCAGGACACTGTTTTACAGTTAGCAAGGTGTTCTCAAAAATATGCCATCCTGATGTGGGGAAAAGATTAAAACCCTGCCATGGCCAGGAGGATGAGACAGACATGCTCTTTGAGTGCAGCCAAGTTGTGGTTAACATAATCTGTCATAGGCATTTTTCAACATATAGCCTGTGATCATTAAAGCTTAAAATTACATTCTCTGGATGGTCTAATTCCTGTCTATCTTTGCTGTAATCACTTTGCTCCAAGCTGTAATTTCTTTTTTTTTTTCCCTTGTAATTTTTACTATGGAAATGTATTTGCCAAAGTAAGAAAATGTGTCTGAGCCTCCAGTCTATTGTGAAATGACTGTCAAGTAGCAGCCTTATTGTTAAAATACAGTACCTTGAGATATATTTCCACTAGAGACAGAAAGGAAATACAGACTCATGATGACTTGCCTGAAAATCCTTTTCATCTGGATCTTCCTGTGGCCAGGTGAGGCTACCTGCCCTGGTGCCAGATTCTGACTAAGAACAGCCTCCTCAGCCGTGGTCCTGAAGTGCACCCGTGTTGTCATAGCCTCTCTCAAGAGCACTCCAACATCTCAAGTAAAACCTCCACCTCTCCCAATCTCTTACATCTCAGGAGCATCTGCAAGGGCTTTTAGCGCCAGAAAAGCTGGAGGAGTTAATGTGTAGTGACCTTTCTTGCTTTGAGTTTTATGTTCTTTGAAAATGATGTGCTGTAAGTGCCATTTGACTCTTATAAGGTTAAATTTCAAATAGAGCAGGAAAGACTAATTGAGAGCTGAAATTAATTACTGAGAGAAGTTCACATCTGCTTCTGGATACCTGCTTGAAGCCCCCAGTGATGACTTCAAATGGGTTAATCCTTTTCCAGAGGCCAGTGAGCTGCTTGAGGGCTGGATTTTGTCAAATGAGAAAATAAGTCAGTTCTGCAGTGAAAGACAGGTAATGGAGGGAAGAGATTAATTAAAACACACACTGTAAATAGCTGCAATAGCAGAGAAAGGACTCCTCTCTCATCAGCATTTTTCAGTTGGTTTATAGCATTAAAAAAATCAGACCACAGATTAGCCACAAATTTATAGCTTTAATTAGGTTATAGGACAGTTTAATGTGTCACTTATTGTTTGCATAGTGGGTACATAATTTTGTCAGTGTCTTGGCTTCAGCGTAAACACTGTAAATTTAATACTCACATGGATTAATATCAAGCTCTGCCTGAGCCTACACATGCATCTTTCTTCCCCTTTTGCATCACAGTCATAGAACCAGTACAGCAACACTAACAAGAGCAGCAATGCGTTGTGGTGTGGACAGGGTGCTTGTCACCAAACTAGTCCTATGTCCAGCCCTTTCTGTATGAGTATCTATGTTCATGGGAGAATAAACTTGCAAGGGAATTTTGCATCAATATTAGAAGCTCTGGGATAAAGATCATGTGATTTAGCTATGGATCTATCATGCTGTTCTATGTCTTCTCATTTTGAATCTTCTGATTTTTGTGGGGAATAATTTTACATCCCAAAATTAGTCTTACCTCATATTTTGTTGCAATAAAAGGGACAAGTAGCATTCAGAAAAATGGTTCCATAGTAGAAAAATGGGAATATGTAAGAGGAAGGAAGCTGCTTAATACAGGAGAGCTGTAGTGACAACTTGTAATAAGGGACATACCATAGACATTTGGGTTTACTAGTTACTGCTGAGTGACTCATTTGAAAACTGTCAAAGCCTGTCACCCCACCACCATGCCCATGGAAGAGCACTGAAATCCTGTCTTTTCAAAGCATTGCAGAGTGACTAATGAAAGAAAACAGGAGGAAAAAGTCTAACTTAAATTGTGTCATCAGCGTACATGTGTGGAGATGCTCAAATGCCTAAATGGGAATGTATTCAATGTACATTCATAGAAGCTACAATAAGTGTTTTACAACCAGCTCATTACATGATACTTAATTAGCAGAGGTACTCTGCTGAATGAGGAAGACATGGAAGCTAAACCACTACCAAGTATGAAACTAAGCACTGACCCACTCCACACATGAAGGAAAACATGCTTGGACCTGGAGGCCCTTTAGCAGCTGATTAATTTAGGAGAGCAAGCCATCAAGTGACAGTGAACGCATTTCATCTAAACACTTTCATAGTTAGACTCAAAAGCCAAAATACACAGAAAAATTAAATGCTTGTGCTCCTCTGCTGTCTTTCACCTAAATATTACAAGGCATGCCAGTGTCATGTACTGCCTTTTCATCTGCAAGTCCAGCTCCAGTTGTGCTGCTGTTTGCACTCCCCCAGCAAAGAGAGGGGTATCAAGAGTGGTGTGATGCAGAGAGGATGGGGGTGAACTTCATCATCCCTGAGGTCTTCTCCAACTCTAGTATCAAAGTTTTCTATTTCATAAGTGGAACACTGAGGCAGTAGGAATCTTGATGTCTGCTTTCACAAATAGGAACCACCCAGTATCAAGTGACTACTGCTTAAGTCTAGAGGCTAAGAACACTTAAAAAACAATGCATGTGTCATTGCTTATGGCTTATGTCAATTCAGCTAATTCTGGTTTGGGTAGAAAGAGAAGAGACAGGTGGATCTGCTCAGTTTCTCTGTAAGATGATCAGCTTTCCAGTGATGTACTTAGCCTGATGGAGAGACTTTCCTTTTTGTCTGTTTCTTAGTTTCTTCTGTAGACTCTGCAATCTTAGGTAAAGCTCAGAGAAGATTAATTGGGAAAACATCTTAGTATTGATAAACCTGTTCTTGCAACTGATGATCCAGCTGCTGTCATCTGACTCTAGTAGACGTGAAACTGAGTTTTTTCTGTCTCTCACCTTTCCTGAGTTCAGCAACTTCTTCATTGTCTTCTTGATTAATTCAAAGAGGCTACTTCAATTCTGCAAAAAAACAATATTTAAGAGAATGGTACTTTCTCAGGAAAGACAAAGATGCAATCTAGTACTCAGAGAGGGCAATCTGTGCTTTTAACACAAGGCCATTTTCCCAGAAGATGGATTCTGGCCTCCACACACTCAAAAGTATTTTCCTCTGTAGCAGGACCTTACCCTAAACAGCTTATGGTTCTTTCAGCTGGTGTAGTAAGTAGAGGCAGTAGGAGAAGTGTTTGTGTTCCAACATGAGGAAAACACATAAGGAGACCACAGTCACTGAGAGCAAGCCTGTCAGGGAAGAAGAATGATGTAAAAAATAATTTTGCAAAGTACATTAATTTCATTGCACTTCTGAAACTTTCTTTTGCTCTCAATAATCTGTCTTTGCCTCTTTGAAAAGTCTCTGTTGCTCTTCTTTCATATTTCTGTCTTTGTAAAATTTTCTTTGATGTTGGGATACTGTCTACATTTCTCCTGCAGGTATATTTTACTAGGTAGAAATGGTCATTAAGCTTTCAGTCTTGACCAGGACACTTATGTTTTGAAAGCTGGAATGTTTGTAGTTCAGGAGCAGAAAATGAGTGAAGACATTCAAAAGTGTTAGGTGACATTAGTGAAAAAGCCAAACATAAAATGGCCTGAGGCTTGTTTATCTTTTTTTAAAAGAAAACCAACCAAAACCAAAAAGTCTTCCTTTAGCCTTCTGCACTCTTAACTTTCTGTGGAGCTTATTCACGTCATACTTTTGTCTCAACACTAAATCTGGCTTTCCAAAAATGCCTGGAAGAAGATTAATAGTAAAGAAATTAGAGCAGTAATGGAATGTAATTAAATTGAAAATTTTCTATAAATGCTTGATTTCTCGTTGTGATAACCAGAGACCTGATGTTTAAACTGAGAAGAAAGAGGCTGACCAAAGTTTTTCTGTCTCCAGGACTGTTCACATGTAAAATATACCAGAACAATGTAGCACATTTTTATGGGCATTGTGGAATGCCCTCTCTTTCTGGTATGTGAGACATACTAAGTAACCACATGAAAGAAAAAATACTGAGGTCATTATGAGAATCAGTGCCAAACAGGGTTACATCTCTGATTAAATGAAGACGTTGATCTCAGCTAGGCAAGTGTCAATCCACTGGCTTACATAGCTAGAATTGTCACCAACACTGGACCCGGAATTTTCACTCTTTCTCATCAGCATAATTGGAAAGTTTTTTAAATGTTTGGAAAATGTTTTAAAATTGTCAAAATCAGTCTAATCTAGGCATAGAAAGGAAGAAAAAAAGAGTAAAGCAGTATGACTTTGTTTTCAAATGAAGTTACATATATTTCTCTTTTTTTTTTTTTTTGGTTATTTGTCCAGAGTCAAAACTGGGAAACCAGAGAGAGTTCTGTTCATTAGGAAAAATGGCACAGCATATTCAAATCTATCTAATCGTTAGCATTCATTTTGGACTAGAAGAGGAGAGCAACAAGCTCTGGACTGTCAGAGAGCCTGACTGGGTGGTTTTGAAGCCTTGCTTTGGAGCATTGGCAGGCTGTTCCAAGGACACTGCAAACACATAATAACTTTGGGGGGAAAAAATGAAGTGAGGGTGTGATTTGGATCATGGTCCTTGACAAATATGCTGTTGAAAGACAACTTAAAGTCAGCACTGATAAAAGTTGTCTGTCATGAGAGTGATGTGGGGTAAGACAATCCCTAGTGAGTCATAGAGGTCAAGAATTAACATCTAGCCTGTTGTTCCTTTTTTAGAGAAAATAGCTGACGTTCTGTCTTCTGACCAGGGAGAGACACAAGAGTGTCACAGTTTGTCCAAATGACTCAATTCTCAGTTTTAGGCACATAATACTCATCACTTTTTTAAACTGCTTTTTTCACATTAGCTAAAATGAAGTGTGTTAAGATATTTTTGAGTTTATGAAGTCGATGCATCGGCTGAAGTGAGTGGGAGCCTAAGGTTGTAATACTAATGTTATATCATACTGTCTTTAAAAAAAAAAGCACTGACACTCAACTCTCTCATAAAAAATTATTCTGTGCTGTTGCAAAGATGTCAAGCTCACAGCTGAGATGTGCACATTCAAAGGCAAACAGCTATTAGTATCTTTGCCTAATCTGCGTTGCTGTGTAGGCAGAGACACAAGTAAAGTAGGCTCTTGTAAATGCTGTCTGCATATTCCCCCACAATACATCCCTTCAAAATCACTGAACTTGTCACCAGCTGCCAATTTTCATCAAGAAAAGACTCTCATTAAGTTCACTGTGAGCACTTCTGAGCTGTGCTCACAGAATTGGCTTTGAGCTCCTCAGTCTCTAGCTGGATCAACCTTTACTCTGGAGTGTTTGTTGCGCATCCACATCACTTCAAGGCTTCTGCTGGTCACCTGGAGGGAGGGAGGGAGAAGGAATGCTTTGATGCATAGCTTGCTTTTGCAGATGAAAGTGGGGAAGGTGATTTCATTTCCTATGACCCACTCTTCTGATAGCTTTTGATCTCTTCTTGCAGATCCAAAGTTTGTTGAGTTTTGCTGAGGTGCCCAGGGTGATTAATGTGGGAAAGGGATTCTGTGGACCACTGTAAGCTGGAACTGTCTTGTGCAGTTGCCAGGAATGACAAAGAGCCGGTCTTACATTCTTAATACCTCACATTGAACAAGTTGAAAATATGCTATTGTTTTACGCTTGCTATTTTAATTTCACTCATCATCTGTAGAATAGGAGATAGTCTGTGAGTCAAGCTGTGACATTATAGCTCTGGCTCTTACTACCACATGGGAACATGAAGGATGGATCTCTGAAAATTATGACTATTTTTTTCTTGACACAAAAAAATTGCTCAAGTTTTAGGTAACTTCCTAACAACATAGAAACTCTAAAAAAGTTGGCAAGAAAACAGCTTACCTCCAGGAATCTATAATTTGCAGTAGCTCTGTTATTGAGGTATCAGTCTGCTTTCTCAATGCTCCAGGCTAAGTGGATCCCCAGTTATATTTCAGGGTGGCTGGAGCCAGCAAGGGAGAATGGAGGGTTTCATGCACAGCAAACTGGATCTGCAGAGTGGGACTTGGGTTTGGTGGGTAGGATATGGAAAAACAACTCTGTGAAAAAACAGAACAAGGTTTTAAGAGATTTTACACTGCTAACAGCTATTAAAATCTGAGTGGTGTTTTTTGGTTGGTTGGTTTTGGGGGTTCTTTTTGTATATGTTACAACTATAATAGCTTTATTTTATGAGGTTGAAAACCTCAAAAACCGCTCCTTGGCTTCAGTTTTGCAGAGCTGATGTCACTCTTCTTTGCTTCATGTTGAAACAGAACAAGTGTGAAAGAAAGGAAAAGGCCATGATCTTTTCTTCTCTTGCACAGCAGAGGCAAAAATCTGGCAAGAATAGGTAAATACCACCAAAGACTGAATTATCTGTCCCACTTTTACTGCATCATTCTTTCCTTCATTCAATTTGTGAATTTTAAAATCAGTTTTAAAATAGGATTCATTCTGTAATAACATCCATGAATTTATTTTTTAGGGGTTCTGAACAGACCATTTTTATCAACTAGTCTGACCTCCTGGATACAAGAAGCCATGAAATTTCACTTATGGATTCCACTGCCTAATAATCTGTCAGAGAAGATAAATCCTGGGTAGAGTTTATTCTGTGTTGACTGGCAATTCTCTCCTTCTCCAACACAGAAATTTCAAAGGACTTTCACCCTGGCCTGCCACTTAAGTCAATGCTGATAAAGCTAGATCAGTCTGTCTAAAGGAATTATTTCCTTTCATTCTGAAGCATTGGATGACAGTTTGCTTTTATTCATTTACAGGCTGAACTAAATGCCACTCACACACATCCTTGTTTCAGTACACTGTGTTGCTCAAGGAGCTTGGAGACTGAATTCACAGGATACCACAGCCCACCCGTGTAGCTGCCCAGAGTTATTTCATCTAACATGCATAAAGCTGACACATGAGCCAAAGCTACCAATCAAGGGTTGATGTCTGTAGAGATATTGATAAAAGGTGTTAAGGTCACTTTCCCCTAGCATAAAGGATGCTCTGACAGCTCTGAGAAATTAACTGAGTAAAGACTCAGGTCGTTCAGTATATCAGGTAGAAACTTTGCTTCTCTGTTCTTTCAGAAAATTAAATCCTACTGCAGTTTGCTTTTGTATGGGTTACCACTCTACTTCAAGACAGCAAGCAAAGTGGCTGACAACACATTGCAAATCTGCAGGAGGATCCCTTGAAGGCAAGAAGATATTCACAGAATATTGAATATTCCATTTTAAGCACCTCACAGGTGCCTGCCAGACTTTAGTGACTCCTGCTCACCTATAATCCAGAAGAATGTCTTTGGTGCTCTAAGAAAATTCACTGTTTAATTTATCCTTTCTCAATAATAAAGAATCACTTAAGAAATACTTCGAGAGTTCTTGAATCAGGTGAGCACAGAGACTTTTGTTGTAATCAAAGAAAATGTGTCTTGATGTAGTGAGATGACAAAGTAGCTCTTCACAGTTCTTCCCTTGAGCAATTATCTTAAATGCAGCTACCTCACTGTGAGATGACTATAATGAAAATTTGACCATAACCATCTGGACTTAAGGATTTTGGGGTCAGAATCACTGAAAAATAGTGGACAATTTCATGCTAAACATTTCAAGGCTATAGCAGGATGGAATCCATGAATATTTGATAAATGTGTACCCTAATTGGTAGCAGTTTTGGGCACTTCAACAAGATGCACATTTTTCTCCCACTTTCCCTAGGGAATAATTCTCCTGTAGGTTTTCCCATTCACTTACCTATTCCAAAGCTCATGATTTATTCTGTTCCAAGGTTCATCTTTTCTGACTGTTAAATATAGTCAGATTTCTTAAACTTTAAAAAATCCAGGTGCTATAAAAGCTGTGAATGTGGAACAGGATTTTCTTAGAAGCATCATCTCAACTCCAAGTTTACCATTATTGGAGAGCTATAGCTGGAGGAGGACCCACCACAACTGTTGTGTCCTGAATGAGGACCGTGCCCTCATCCACTTCCCTCAGTCAGCTCTGGAGCTGGCCCACCCCACCAGCCAGTGCCAGTGAAGAAGTGCAGTCAAGTCTTTTCAGTCAGCTTTCTTCATGCAGATTTGAGTTCCCATCAGAAAAAGGATTATCTGAAAAACTCTTCTTAGAAGAGAGGCTTTAATGTTGTGTCTTAACAAAATGCTACACACTCCACAGTGTGGTTAGACTGAGCAAGGGAGTCTCCCTTGTTTCTCAAGTCATTGGGACCAGATTGCCTGTGATCACTTGTTTTGCGGATACAGATTGCCTACCTTGTCCACAACATGCTCAGGCTGGGGGTCAGAAATGCAGCTTAAATCCCAGGGAAGGCTGACAGATATTTTTTACTTTCCTCAGTGGTGAAGGCACTATTTGCTTTCCAGGAACATCCTGAACCTAATCAATTCTCTGCCATTCACGACTCCCCTTGCACTGATTTGGTCTCTCTGGTATTCTGCCTGCAACATGCAGTTTAATCTTCTCAAAAGATGTGAGTCCCTGAAAATCTTTAGTTTTTCTAAGCCCTTTGGATTTAATATAAGATACCATCATGAAATTTAATGGCCTATGATATTTCAGAAGACTGACTGGATGATCTAATGATTTCTTCTGGCTTTAAACACCAAATCTCTTGGATCCTCTCTTTTCTGATGACTGCCTCATATAAAATACAGCCTAGAATAAAAATAACCTGATCGTTCATCATATATTTCGTTAATGGGAGAAGATTATTTCACATCAGCAAACTCACAGAAAAAGGAATTTTACCAGGGCATCTTGATTTGGTAGAGAATTCCTTAACCCAAAGCTTCATGTTGTACAAAGAATCAGAGACATTTCTCTGTGCTGGATTAGGACTTCAGGCCTGTATTATCAGTGATATATGGAAAAAAAAAGAAAAAAGAAAAGCAGTGCTCATTTGCTCAAGAAGAAAACAAAACAATTTCCCTGCAATCTCCCTGCCAAAATGAATTCAAAGATTAAGTGATGGGAGTATCTGTGGGAGAACTGTGAGGGGCAATGAAACCTTCTAAACAATTACAACAAAAATAAAAATGTTGGTTTAAAATTTACTAGAAAAGACAGCTGAAGTAGGCGTCAGAAAAACTGGGCTCAGAACAGCATATCAGACAGGGGAGCTTGAACTGACATATCAGTACACTTTGGGCATTTGGATACAAGTTTGGGACCAAGCTTAAGTAAAGCTGTCCCCAACAGAGCAGCAGCTGTGCAGTCAGGACAGCAGGAGGCTGGTCTGGCTTCTGCCAAAACCTGGGTACAAGACAGGACCTGGGCAGGGGGCACAGGCTGCGGGACACAAGAATCCTGTGAGGGTGCAACTCAGGGGATGGCTGAAAACATGTCCCTAAATGGGACCAGCTCCTGCCAGAAATACAACTGATGGCTTGTTTCCATTCCTGCTCATCATGCAGCTTAGGCTGCACCTTTTCAGGACACCACCTTTTTCAGCTGGTGATGAAGTGCCTTATATATTGCAGAAGATCTTAAAACTGAATTAGAGTGAAGAGTCCAGAAAATGTCCATTCCACTGCAAGCAGCATGCTGTCTGTCCTGGGATACTGTGAGAAGCAAGTGCCTGGCATAGTGATGGAACCTCTGTGTGAGCGTCTCCCTACAAGTCCATCATGAAAGTGGTTTATAGAGAAAGAAGATTATCAACAAAAACCCACCATAGCCAGGCTCTTTACTGCCTTTGTCTCACTATTTGGGACGCTGCCTGAGAGGTGATTGTTTCCTTCTCCCCCCCTCCAGAATGAAACCAACAGGAATTAACAAGCAGTGCCTTTTCAGGTATAAAACATTGCTTCCCCTCCCTGCTCCCTCTACTTTGACAAAGAGCTGTATGAGGCAAGGATATGTGCAATCAGTTCTGTGCCCTCTTAAAGTGGGTTCTTACGAGAATTTTAGTCCCTAAACACCTGACACAGTTACTTTTTGAGAAGGACTTAGAATTGCTTCTGAAAAGTCTCCAGTGTAGTCTCCATCTGTGACTGAGTTCATTAAACAAGTTATTGAGCTTGCTCACCAATGTCATGAGGAATTTCATACTGCAATGAATTTGCATGCTGATTTTGCTTTGACTTACTGACTTTTGGGTCACTCTTACAACTGGTTTCATTACCAAAACACATGGAATGAATTTTTTATTCCTTTTTTGATTGTATATTTTTTTTTTTTTTAATGCTTAGTTACTATGTATGTGTTATTGGTGTTAAAAAGGACCCAAAATGCAGTAAGATTTCGTTTTTAGGACAGTTACACATAGACATACCAGCAATTACTGCCCTTGTTCTTCTAGCCCGTCTGTGGTGAGTAATGAACAGTAATAGTGATAGTAATTAATGATAATATGAAGAGTAATAAAACACCCCTTGAATAATGTCACTAGTCATATGGTTTCTCCTGTCTACGAAATGAAATGAAAAACCTGACTAAAATTAAAGCAATGTGAAAAATAAACCCCCATTATTTTTCCTTGTCTCTTTTATAAAGGACACAATTTGCCACACAACAGTTTACTACTGCTTTCCAGCATCTGCTGCTGGTATTTGTATTTATTAATTGACTAGGACACTGAGTTAAATGAATTGTTTCATTTGGTGGTACTTACTCTTACTTTCCAGAAATTTTCTTCAACCTTTGAATGAACTTTTCTTCCATTTGGGAAAGAGTAGAAAATCAGCCCTGATAGAAAATAATTCTTATCCTTTTGTTTCTTTATGTTGGGATTTTTGTCTCACTTCTTGTCAGAGATTATACAACATATTTTGCCTGCTATCAGCTTCATGATGGTATGATGCTTGATAAAGAACATTTGTACTGTAGGTGTATGCATTACTTCACAGTAAATATCAGCCTGCTCATTTGCCTGCTGAGATATGACATTTGGAGGATGATTATTTTTTTTCCTTTTTGCCGTGGGTTCTTGAATTTCATCAGTTATGGTGATTAAAATATGTTCTTCTGGAAAATAGCATGAATTGCTCTGCTGAAGATTTTGGAGAGTAATGCACAGCATTTGGATATTCTTGGCTCATAGCACTGATGAAACTCAGCTTACACACTAAGTTGGTGCCAAAGTGACTTTCATGGATGTGTAGTGACCCCAGTCCTTCCATTTCTGAGCATTTCTCAGTTAAAACACACAGTATACATAGTTTGCTAATTTGACTGAAAATTAAGTCTCTATCATCAGATGGCGTATCAATTTGCTAGATCTAATAGATGGTTGGGAAAGGGGAGTGAGGCCCATCATGGGATAAGGTGACAGTCCCTGTACCTTGCAGCCCACTGCATGTGCCAGGACTGCACTGTTTAGCATTCATGAAATTCTATGTAGGAACAACTTTCTGAAGTGTTCTTGCTTGACTCTATTTCAATTGTAATTTAAAAATAAGTAGAACAATATAAAGAAAGAGCGAAAAATAATAATAATAAAAAACTAGAAAATGACAGTTTTTCATATTCCTCAAAGAACATAAAAATATAAAAAATCTTAAGAGGCACTTGCCATAATTTTCTTTGTTTTGGGGGATTTTTTGTGTTTTTCTTTTTCTTTTTTTTTTTTTTTTTAAGTTTGGTTGGGTTTGTCTCAAGCTCAAATAGGCTAAAAAACTTTCAGGATGTCTTTTATGACCTCTCACCACACAAGAATGTGCCAAAAAGAATTTTCATTATTTTTTCTCATTAAGAGGCAGTTAAGAGGCCTGAAAACTACCTCTACAATTAGGACCTAGGGTTTTCAATTCATTACATGAACAAGGGCTGCCTACGATGATTATTTCAGTGCAACAAAAGTAAAATAATTTTATCCAATTCTACTTCATTCTGTTAAAAATCTGTGCCTCAGCTTTAATCCACTCAGGTCAGTTTTCGTCATCTCTTTAAAAATTCTGTCCTCCACAACGTATGATATGGATATTCTTTTTATAGAAAAAGTAATTATGGCAGTTTTCCAGATGATCACAATATCACTATGCCCTCAGTTCCCAAGGGTCATTCCAAGAATTTCTTTTAATTCAGAACGATATTACAAACGTGACATAATCTTTCTGACTGAAACTGAGTATGTAAATTTGTCTGGGGAACTGCAGTCCTCCAGCAGCTTAATCTCTGAGCCCCAAAGCCCAAATGTTCCAGCAAGTGAGCAAAATCAGGCATTTTGGTTGTACCAAGCAAAATGGGCCCAGCTATGCAGGTAGAGTAAACTGACTCAGCAGTCACAGGAGTGATGCTGATTTTTGCCAGCTAAGGAGACTATTATATTAATTTTGCTTATCTGTAAAGACCTTCTCTGAAATAGCAGGTGCTGATTGTCTCTCCAAGGTAGAAACATGCCAGGAATTCTAAATGAGCCATGCATAATGCATTTGAGGTAACACTCAGGTTTATTGCCTCTTGGTAAGTTATTAAGCCTTTATTGAAGCATATTTTGTATGAGCATCAATATTATCCGCATGCTTTGTACCTAATGTGTTTCACTTCTTTAGCACATTTCGGTTAAGAGTTTTAAAATAGGCTACAAAAACTGATGAATTGAGCTTTGCAGTGCTCCAGTGAGGAAGGTAACCAGCATCATTGCAGGTCCACAGGTCAGGACAGTGAGGGACGGAGTGGCTTTTTGAAGACAACATAATAAAATTCAGATCATGGTTCTTGCCCTTCTGTTGGTACCTTGAGCCCTTTCCCTCTTTCTGTCCAGCAGCGGTATAGCAAAGGAATGCAGCTTGCATGGCTGCTGGCCGCATTCCCCAGAACAGGGAGGAGCAGGATGCACCCAGAACTGGACACTCCCTGCCCAGTACCCACTACCCATAGGCAGAGTTGGCCCCTCTGGTCTCTCATCCCTGTCTGTGACCATGCTCTCTCCTTGCCCTTTTATTCCAAATTCTGTGACCTCTTGTCTATGGCCCCAAGCATGCTCTTGCCAAGGTCCTCAGCACAGTGAATCTTTCCAGTTCTCTGGCTCTTGGATTCAGCCCTTCCTGCCTTGATCCTGCTGTGCTCCCCCTGTTATGATCTGGTTATTAAAATTACTAGAAATGCTTCTGCCTGAATTAAGGTGCAAACAAGACCATATGGCAAAGTCAATAGTATGGATTTTATTAAACAGGTAATGTGAGGCAGAGAAAGAGATAGAAAAAAATAGGAAAAAAGTGCGAGAGGAAGAAAGAACATGACAGAGAAAGATTAAAATAGAAAATGTATCACCACTCCATGGAACCCATTAGCATCCTATGGGTCTTTTTCTGGTCTTCTTCGTGGTGAGGGTTCCACAAAACACAGAATCCAATGGATTAATGTACGTTCAGGAGATGCCCAGGCACCTCCCCTGGGGTAGGGTGGGAAGCTTTGCAGTCTCTTGCGACAGGCTCAGGATTTGTTTGCTCTCTTGGATCACGTGCAGTCCTCTGGTGGTGGAAGGCCTCAGGAATGAGTCTGGGGGATGCTTTGGGGGTCTTTGATGGTTTATGACCCTTCTCAGCTGCCTCTCATGTGAATGTTCCATGTGTACATGGTCTTCCCGGAGGGGGTTTATTACTTTGGTTTGGTGTAGACAGATTTCACCATCACACACTCAAACCCCTTCTCCTCCACCACCCAATAAGCCTTGTTTTCTTCTCCTTGGACCTGAGATAATTAGACAATAGTCTTATCTCAACTTCTGGCCACAGTCCAAATTCCAGTCAGGAAGCAGATTCAGGAGGGGGATGCTTCAGTCGTTGCAGACAGAAAGTGGCTTCCTTGCAGTTTGACTAAAAGGTTTTCAGCATTTTTGACAATGTTTAAGACATTAACAACACTTCAGTCCATCACACCCCCTAATACCAGCACTTGATCTCTCTCACACCCTGGTGTGCATCCTTGTACACTAAAAAATTGCAGCTGTAATACAAAATTAAAGCAAATCACTCCTAAGTTGGGAGACCTTTTCAAGACTCTTTCAAGGCATATTAATTCAGAGGACAGCTCTGCCAAGATGGCCAAGCTAACATACCTTCAGCATGAGAGTTTAGTGTTGGCAGAAATTGTTGGGTTTTATTACATGCTTTGTTCATGGGAACTCATTAGGAGTCAAGCAGGAGCACAGCTCTGCCAATAAAGTGCAGAGGGACCATGCTGTGAGCCACTGACATGGTCCCTGCGTGCCATGTCTCTGTTGGGATCCTGGGGCTGCTGCTGGTGCAGCTGCCACTGAGGCACACTTTTGAGAGGAAACCACAAACCCATCAATCACTGCACATATAAGTGGGTCCCAGAAGGCTGCTGTCCCCTCCCCTCTAGGGCTGCCTGCTGCTGTGCATGGGATCACAGTGATGCAGAGCAGGCATGCAGTCCCTCCTTCTCTCTCGTCCCCTCCCTGTTCAGACCAAAGCCCGTATGTAAGTGTTTATAGATAAACACTTGTAATGCAGCTTGAATTAGCCATTGACTGCACAGTGGTGAGTGTGTTGACTGAGCTTGGTGCCAAGGGCCAGTACAGATGGAACAAAATTCCAGCCAATGCCATCCCTGTAACATGGGAACAGTGGAGAAACTTCCATTAGGAAACTTATTGGTGCTTTCTTATGAAAACCATGCTTTTGCATGCCCTGGCATTATCTTTTCTCCTTCAGCATTGTGTGTGGCTGGTTTTTAACTTTAGAAGTTCTTTTGTTTTCCGTTCTGGGTGTTTCCTCTACCTCCCTCTATCTCTTAAGTATGTTTCCAGGTTTACCTCGTCAGGAGATGCCAGACCTGCAAGTTGAAATGTCAGGTCCATTGTGATAAATCTCTTTTAATAAAACTAAAGTTGCTTTAAGGAACTTAAAATGATCCTTTAATATAATCCTTTGAAATAGTCTCTTTTTCTCTCATTTTCTCTCTCTCACACATACACACAATGCAGAGTTAGGTATTTATGCTAATTCTTGGCTGGATCCCTGAGAGTTGCTTTTTCTTAAGTGATTAAGATGAGTTTCAGTGTCTTTCACAATTATAACAGTAAGTTGAACACTTCAGGCAGTGTTTTTACTTATGGAGCTTTCACAAAGCCTCTAAGTTTTTATTTTCTTTTCTTGAACATAATGATCTGTAGAAACTTTTAAATGTTTTCCATCAATTTTTACACACTTTCCATTTTTCTCTCTGGCTAGTATTTTCCTCCAGTGGAGCTGCTGTATTCACTCACTGTGATGTGCTGCTAGGTTCTTCAACTCTCAGGACTGTCACTTCTCAGCACCTCTGATCAGCTACTCAGTAACAGGTTCTTTCCTTTTCAGGCTAAATGTAATCTTCTCAATCTTTTTTTATCATGCTTTAAAAATATGAGTGGAAAAAGAACAACCCTTTTCTCCTGAAATATGAAGTGTGCATGTGTAAATATTTCCAAATTTTTCTTCCCCTTCTAGAAATTCGTCCACATTGTTACATTCCAGGTTCACTCACTCATCTCATGTGCACCCCAAAGTTCCATGTCGGAGTTCAGTGGCTCATTTATCTGTACTATTCCTGGATAAACTATTTGTACAAATCTGTGTACTGTTTGGATTCCCAAACCCAAGTTTTGGTGGTATGGCATAGGATGGTGGGTGGTCAAGGTCTTGCTTGACTTGCTTTCACAGTGTAGTCTCAACCAGCTGTGTAGCTGCGTGCTCTACTTAAACACCCAACAAACCCTCTTTTTTTTCTTTTGTTTTTATTTTTTTGTTTTCTTTTTTCTTTTCTTTCTTTTCCCCCCTAAACTTCTTGCCCTCATCTATTTCCAGCAGTTCCACTTTGTTAATTTGTATGCTCAACATCTTCTCTCTTCCTTGAAGTTTCTTTATATATTTCTATATTCTATATTTATCACTTATATAACCATATACTTCTATATAGTTATATAGTTTCAGCCTGCACTCCTTTATTTTAGATAAAGAGAAACAACAAACCAAGACACAACTTGTCTTCTGTAAGATGCTCTGACAACTGCCGTATTACATGACAACAGTGAAGAGAGACCACCTTCCGAAATTTAGTAGTGATGCTACCACATTAGAAGCTTCCAGGGTTACATTGGGAAAATGCTGCCAGTCCATGACATCTTTTCCTTCACACTAAGGCCGAAGAATTTTTGCACTAAAAGGGGCAACACAAATCAGCTCTGTCTGTACATCCAATTTTTCAGTAGACTAAATATTTCAAATACCTATTACAATGAACTCTGACAGATAAGAAAGAGAATCAATTAATCTAATGGAAAAAGTTTAGTGAAGAAAGCAACAGCCATGTTAGGGCTGTGAAAAAGAAAAGAATGAATTTGAAACAGTGTACCATAAGTAGTACACTGAAAATGAAGCTTATTACAAAACAGAGAGAGAGTTAGAGAATTAATTAAGTGTCTCTGTGAAACAAAATGTTTTTCTTGGATTGATGATGCCTAAGAATATGTTCACAGTGCACAGTGTGCCATTTCTTCTGTGTCTCTTGTCCTTTGTCCACACTCATCCATGGTGATTTGAACTGGTAGAGTTTAAAAGAAAGTCTTCTATGTAATTAACTGATTTTTGGAGGCCTAAGTGTCTGCGCCAGAAGAATGAAAGTGAAATCAAATTAGTTCTTCATAAAGCTTGTGAGAAAATGGAAAGCATCCAAAGAAAGACAAGTAACTGAGGCTGCATGTGTGCTGATATTAAAGTTCAAGGAGTCCCTGAGCTCTTTCCCCATCTATCATCGAAAACTCCTCTTCCTCCAGTGGCCTGCCTCATATTTCAAACACACATGGTATGAAGCCTAAACTATTGGGAATATATATACATATTCATATATATTAATATATATTCACTATATATAGTAAATCCTTTATGCCTTCATGCTCTGTATAAGAATTCTACAGATGATCCATATCTACAGTACTAAAATAAAAAGAAGTTAGATTTCCATCCTTGATGTGTTGAGATGTAGCCATGGGACTGTCCTCTCAACAGTGGTATAGCACAAATTTTTTTGATTACCAGGCAGTCTTGGGGATTATATCCTTTTTATAAATTCAAACATGTAGGAATCCAAGTGGCTAGGTGGTAACTTTCAGATCTTGAAAGCAGCAAGGCTGCCTTCTCTGTCTAACTACGGCATCCTATCCTTAATAAAAGCTTTGGTGAGCTGTTTATCAGAGACTGGAATTGCAGTGAATGCTTTCTGCTAACCTTTTAGAAGCTTTGCTGTCTTAAAGTTGCTTGCAATGGCAACAAACATAGATATTTAATGATGCTACAAGTTGCAGCTTCCAGTTCTGCACTTCTCAGTGTGCCTGTGAGCTAATCCATGGCAATTACAATGGATCTCATCTATGACAACAAAAAAACCCATAACCATTTACAGTTATGTATTGCATTAGTTTCTTGTCTTTGTTTCCTTTCTGATGAGACATTCTCTTTACAAAAGTCAATAAAATGTTGATATATTCAGTGGTGGTATATTTAGGACCCTTAGAGAAGGTGGTGAAAACTCCATTCTCAAATTAATGCAGGATTCTCTCCCATGGATTTCAGACAGGAAGGATTATCCAGTCCTGTCCCTCACAACTACAAATGATCAAGGAGTCAGTAGCTGCTTAGTCCAGACAAGTCCACAGAATATTGAGTCCTTACTCTCAGGAAACCTGCCAGACAGCACTTTTTGCCCCCTAGTATAAACCTCAATTCAGCCACAAAAAGCTTCTGTGCCACATAAGAAAAGGACAGTTCAAGGAGGTGTTGACAATGTTCTAGTTCACTTCAATAGCAAGAAAATGCTTTAAGTGCCAATGCTCAGAATTATTCTAAATAATTGCTGTCACAACCTCCTGCAGAAAAGGCTTCCCTACTACTGTCACCAGTACCTGTCAGTCTGAGATACAAATGTCTACTCTGTCCACTTTAGATTTTAGTATATTACTACCTTAAAAGCAGTTCACAAGACACCTTCTGATAAGTGGTTTACTCTGAATATGCTTTTCCTGAATATTCTTTTCTCTTTGAGGAAATATTAACAACCATTTCTTTGGTGATTATATAAGTTGCAACTTCAGTTCTGCTGGTTTGACAGATCTGTGCTTTATGTTTTCTTTGGACTGAATATACCCAGGTCTCTGCAACTTTCCCATAAGCATTCACAGTTTAAAACTTTCATCATTTGTCTTGCCAGCCCTGGTTTAATTTCACCTGCTATCTGGTGTGTGGGTCTTTGGGATTTTGAGGGTAACATGCCACAGGGTGAATACTTGATTAGTGGGAATTTTGGGGGAAATTATCAGAGGCAAATGAAGAACTGGAATGCAACTAAGGCAGAAATGAGGCAGGTAGGAACAAAGGAGCTAAAAAATCCCAATAATAAAAAAATAAAAAAGAAAATAATTTTTCTTATTTCTCTATTTTTCTCATGTAGACATGCATTCTGTTATAAATAAACACGGACAAGAAGCATAAGGGCTTGGGGTGGGTTTCTGAAGGCAAGGAGAAATAACTGGCAAATGCACTATGAGAAGGCTGGTGCCAGGGCAATTTTGCTCAGCTGATGTATCTATCAGCCCTGTCTACCCAGGCACTGCACTGTGCTGAAGCATGATAGTTTCTCACAGCAAGATGGGTCCCAGGGAGCATTGTGACAAGAAACTATTTCTGCAATCAGTCACAGAAGTTTGCCTAGAGTCCCCAGCTTACCAGAGACCTTGGCAAAGGAGGATGCAGTCAGCATCTAGGTTTTTTTTTCTCTTGCAGAATCCTTCTCTAAATCACTTCTTCAAATGTCTTCAATGAGGTTCCTCTTTTATATTTTAGTGTCAATAACTTCTGTTTACTGCAAACTGGGCACTAAGAAGCATATCTTGTTGAGACAATCTAGCACAACTCTGAAGAATTCAGACAACACTAACAGGTACAAGGTTTTAAAGATTTTTTTCATGCCCTTCAAACTATGAGAAATTCATAGCAATAGCTGGTTGGAGAGAACAGTAGAATTATCTAAAAGTGTTTTGTTGTCTACAATTTCCCCCAACTCGTTGTGATATTTAAAGGCCACCAGTCTCTTGCTGTTTTCCCCCTGCCTCTTCAGGTCCTCTGCTCCATGCCCCCTGCCCAGCCCCTCCACCTCTCTGCCCTTTCACCTGGGAGACTTTGGTAAAAACTTTGCAGCTAATTTGTGTCTTGAAAGTTGCAGCCTCAAACATCTGAGCCTGACAGCAGATGAGTGCAGAAACCAGAAACGCGTGAATCACACCTCCTGGATGTCAACATTTTTTGTGCTCTGATTTTCTTTGAACTTCCTGCATAAGCATATGAAGTGAGAGGTAGTGCCAACTATAAAGAACTGAAGTGGTTTCCATCTTCAAAGCTTTACTTCTACCTGTCATTAGTTATGTTAATTCAAAAAGAGAAAAAAAGGAGACCTTTAGACTGATGAGAATACCTTGATAAACAGTCAAAACCTTTCCTGGAACATTAATAAAGGATTACATGAAATTCCTCTCCAAACAGCAAACAGATCCAGTCTTCCATGGAATAGGCCAAAAGTCCCTCCATCCAGAAAGATCCAAAATACTTGTGAAAAGATGAACCTATTTAAATATGAAGTACCAAACAGTAACACCCTCTGACTCCAAATCAAACTTAATGTGAGTTTTCTTCATAACAGATTTTGATGATAGCTATTAAAATGAACCTCCAAGAAACTGCTGAAAATCCCAAACAAAGGCCCTTAGATCAGGGAAGACTTAAGGAAACAAACCCCTTATTGTCTTGGTGTTGCTGGATGCACTCTGCAGAATTAATGCAAACCTTTTCTATGGTTATGATAGGCATGTATCACTTCTCTAAGTGCACTCAATACAGAAATACGCACAGATTACTCTAGAAGTTCTTTATTCTGCAGAGACTGAGGGCTTGAAGGGGAAAGGAGTCCAAGCAAAAATCTTCATGCAGACACAATTATTTATATGTTTTAGCCTGGGTTTTAAACTCTCTTTTTTCCTCCTATTAATAATTTTTAACATGTCTGTATTTTTAAATGCAAGTCTTTTTTCAGGCGAAAGACCTATCTTCTACTGTTGATGTAAAATTATGCAACTCCACTGCAGACACCAGAACCGAATGGTTCAATGTTATATTAAAATCAGCACGCAACGTGGACAAAGTCAGTCTCATAAAAGATGCTGTAAATTTGGCCCAGAAAGTCTAAGGAACGTCACGGTTTTCTCACAACAATATGATAGAAAATGGTAGCAGAAATGTTACTCTTATTTTTTGTCTGATGATCTCTATGTGATTTCAAAAAACCTCATCATGGAAATCTGCATTCAAAATCAAGACTTGTATGAAAAAAAGAAGAATCCATTAATGTGTTTTATTAATATGCCATCAATAACAGTATTAAAGTTCCCAAGAAAAGACACCCTATACATTGCTTATTTTTCCTTGTACAAAACGATTGAGCAGAGAATAATGTACTACTGAGCAGTAATTAGAATGATAAATGTCTGCAGAGTTGTTCTGTCACATTATACTGACAAACATTGATTGAAAGCTGGGCTTCCAATGACAGCTGTAATTTTTTAAATATAGGTAGTATCTATGTGTATTGAGTACAAAGGCTTACAAAGACACCTTTGCTTTGAAAACACCTAAAATAAAATTTTAAATCACCTAAAATCCTAAAAACAATGAGAAATTGATAAACTGAGCAGGTGTTTACCACAGAAAAAGGCAATCTGAAGTACATGAAAAGAGATTAAATCCTGTGGGAAAACATCCAAAGTACAAGGTGTAGATGCTCTGCAAAATCTTTCCATTATGACAAAGGCAGTATTGGCTTCTAGTTAGGAAGGAAACACTTTGCAGTCCAGGGCAGAAAAAGTGAGGGCTGTGACGTGTAAAGCACTGAATCGAATAGACCTGTGATTGATGATACTTAAGACAAGTCCAAAGTCCTTCATTTATCTCCCATGAAATGGAGACAACTGGTTGTGTGCAGGTGATTGAGAAGTGACATGTATCAGTCTAGAAAAGTCCTATTTATTTTCACACCTGGAGGAATGGAAAAAGAGTAAAGCTGCATAAAGGCAGGGTTTTAGGACTTTTAAATGAGGGCAAGTTTAATAAACAAACATTGTGTTTGCACATTTGTGTACTTATATGCAAATACATGCAATATAACTGTGTATATGTCACAAAAATACTAATTTTCAATCAATATTTCTTAGATTGTGATATCTCTGAGACAAAGGTCTTCCCCAAACTGTCAGTTCTCTACTTTTTTTTTTTGCTAACAGCCCTTCTCATTGGTGTGCTGTGTCTGGAATTAGGCAAACAATAAACATTGATAGTACATCTGAATAAATAGAATTGCTGGAAAGACTTGCAATATGGAATTCAGTTTGTATGTGTTTCTGCAAGTAAGGAAACATCCCATTGAAACGACTCCCAAGTTGAAACCTCAGCTCTAATTTGAACGGGTATGGGAAGCTCTAACCAGCCTAAGAGTTACTGACTATGGGTTTCTGTCCTTAACCCAGAACAAGCACTTGGCACTTGGACAACAAAGTGAGTTCATATATTCCCCCAACTGTTACTGACCCCTGAGGGTTGTTACAGATGCCATGAACTCTCACCCTGTTTGCCTTGTTGCAGAAAACACAATAAGGAGCTCCTAGAGGCCATTTAAGTCTAGTTGTGGACCTTCTTCTTTTCATTAACAGCAATAAATCAGCAGTAATGTAACCAATGAATTCACATCATGAATGCATATTTATGGATTTGTATTAATGTAGGAAAATGTCAGTGAGAAGTATCACAGGCACTAGGTCACGTCAGGTTATGTATACCCTTGGGGCTACCCAATTTTATGTATTTCTAGTGGGCCTAAGGAGGTCTCTGGGGCTTCTTCTGATAACAGTCCCAACCAATTTCAATTTTACATAAAACTCTGAGCTGGGGTTGACATTGCTGTTTATATCCCAGCTAGTTGAACAGAGAAGCTTAATGTATAATGAAGGAAAGGAGTGTCTGAATCCTCCAGTTAGAGCTGGAAAATGACTTACTGAATCCTAGTTTCTCATGCATGTAGAGTCTAGGAGTTTTTCACATGAGGGTAGAATAGTTTGTACTACACTGACTGTCATTTGGAAGTTATTTAAGATTAGGGATAATATAAAGTAATAATTCTAACAGAGTTTCCTGCCAAAGACTTTAGTTTATCTCGTTCTCATTACCCACCTGCAGCTAATGCCAGATTTTCCTGAGTTTACTCATATTTCAGTTATTCCCTGTCAATATACTATATCTCCTATCTCCTTCTGGCTACAGGAATCATACTAGCAATGGCAATAAAAATACTTGAGCAGAATAAATGTTTCACTACGAGAACTTGGAGTAACATCCACATAAAGGCTGTGGTGGATGCCCCTTGGGGTGTTTTTTTTAACAGTATGGGACAGATGGCTGCTCACTTATCCAAATCCCAATATCCCTCCTAGCCTTTGCAGTTCTAAAATATTCTTTCTTTTGAAAGTCTTGCTGAGCACTGCCTTCCAAACCTTTCTGACTATGAGTTTTACAAAATTTGAAAAGCAGTGTACAGTTTAGCTGATAGCCAAAACCACGGGTGATGCTTCCATAGCCCTCATTTACAGAGTCAGGGATGTGGATTTCCTTAAGGACAGTTTTGCAACTTCACCTTTTCCTTCTCTAATTAACCCCTGCTTGCATTATACATTGCATGAGGATTCATTACCCATTTTACTGATAAATTTTGATAAGCTTCTTATGTTGATTAGAAACAAAAGGTGACAGTAGTCTAGGGAAGCTTCAAAGTGGCAATGAGTTGCTTTGTGAATTTGTATTTTGAAAGCCATAAAGGTAAAGCTTGGACTTTGTAAATGTAGAAGTTATAAAGTCTTCATTGCTCCTTCTAACACTTTACAAAATAACTTCTTACTACTGTGCCCTTTGCAAGAAATTATATTCATGGTATAACAGAAAACATACCTTAAAGGAGTATTTCCCTTGAGTTATTTTCAGGTTCAGAATGATGTTCAGATGCATTCGTATCGAATAATTATAACCTACATTGAAGGAGTTCTTTGTAGGTCATCTTGTTCAGCCCCTGCTCAAAGTAGGGTTAACTTCAAGGTCAGAGTAGGTTGGGCAGAGCCATTCCAAGTTGAAATTTGATAACCTCCAAGGATAGAGGTACCCAGACTCTCTGGGCAATCTGTTCTTGCATTGAACCAGCCTCACTGTGAACTTTTTCCTTGCATCCAATTGAAATTTCCCTGCAACTTGTGACTATCACCTCTTCTTTTCATTGTGGACTTCTGTGAAGAGTCTGACTCTCCACATCCTCCCTTTTAGGGAGGGGAAGGTAGCAATTAGATCTCCCTTTGTCTTCTCTTCTCCAGTGTAAGCAAACCCAACTGTCCCAGGCCTTGATCCCACATCATGTGCTCCAATCTCTATTCTCTTGGTGGTTGTCACAAAATTTATCACAAGTAATACAAGAAATAAGTAATGCAAACCAAATTATTTTTTTTGCATTCCAGTAGGAGTAAGATAAATAGGTAGTTGTTTTTGCAGTGCTTCTGTGCAAGCTTGAATAGAAAATAAAACAAATAATGGAACTGGGTGTGAAAATACAAGAAGGGAAGCAGGGATGTCACTGTGTCCCACAAGCCTTTAAGTCTAGATTCCCTGTACCATCCCTGAGAAGCTGTAAAGATAATATGGCACTGCAGTTTCATTGCACTTTGCTTTTTTTAATATTCTAAGCATAACTGGAGAGCAGTGGAGGAAGTAGAACACTGACTCCAGCTGATGTTCAGCAAAAGATATGGCAAGACGATCCCAGCAGATTCAGTGCCTCATAAAGGCAGCATCCAGCCTCACAGGTGGCTGCAGGATGGGCTGTCCTAAAACTAATAGAAGTCGCTTACTGGACTTACCCAAGCTGCACATGTTGCTTGCAGTTTCCAGAAACGGTGCCTGATTTAAAACACTGGGCCTGATTCATCACTTCGTTATAGAGGTTTAATGGAGTGGTGAATCACCTTCATAATTTTCAAAAACTTAAAGGCATTGATAGAACTTTTCTCAATTCAAGCTTTAATATATATTTTAGGATAAAATTTTTCTTCTAAATTTAAGAAGATAATAACACCCTGTAATCATAATGCAGGGTGTAATAGCAACATTTTCACTGCACTATTGTTTCATTCAAATAATATTTTTCTGGAACTGTTATATAGCAAGAAAAAGAAGACTTGTAACATTGCTGATTTACATTTCTTGCTTGAGATTAAAATAGCCTGACACTTTTTGTCATGTTTAGGTATAAATGCAATGAAGAACAGTATTTCAAGACATTAATTTCTGGAATATTTAATTTCTGGAGTTGTGGAGGTTTTTTATGTTTTTTTTTTGTTTGTTTTGTTGTTATTGCTGTTGTTGTTTTTTATTTTGTTTTTATTTTTCCTAAGTGCTTGCAATAATGTTCAAAATCCTATGCCCCTTTTTTATCCAAATCTGCTTAGTTTTCTTTTTCCTCACTTTCTTCATCCATTTTATCTCATCCAACTTAAAAGTAGAAAGGGGAGAGAGGAGGGGGAAATGGCATAAGGGACAAGGGAAAAAACAGTACATCCACTTTAGTTCTCTCTTCAGGTATAAAAATATTTCAATTTCTTTATTGAAAATATTTCAACCAGCCCTAGCAGTTTGGGTGGGAATTGCTGAACGTAATTTTATCATGAATGGAAGATAGATGTCCTGAAATCATTCACGTTTCCCTAAGTATGATGTTTGGCAAATAAAAAAAAGAATTGTAGCAAATGAAAATTACATGTTCTTTTCCAATTCTTGTTGTCATTTTTTCTGCTGGAACAGAACTTCTTCATGGTTTTTCTTTTATTTTTTCTTTTCTGATATTTCCCTCTTATTTAAAAGGAATAAAAACAATTGGTCTGGAAACCCTCTCACAATCTCATAAAATGTCTCTGCATTATACTGCACATTTTCTCCTGCATTCTGTCAGTTGTTATATTTTATACAGGAAAGCTTTGGGAAATGTAAACTATGATTGTAGTATATGTACTTTTGCTCTTGAGAGGAACTGTATTTAAGCAAGACTCATACCAACATTCCTGAGACCTCTTTCTAATCCTGTCAATGCCTCATTTTATGACCTTGGGCAAAACTTCTCTCTGCCCTTCAGCTACTCATCTGTTACATAAGAACAGAAATCTGAGATACTTTAGGGTGTTGTGAAGTTTAGTCAATATCTGTACGTTCCTCTGAGATGCAAAAAGGAAACGTTATCAAAATGGACAGTTTATTCCAGCGTACATATACCCTATCAACCAAAATCTTCTGTAAAATGTATCCTGAGGCACTGAGTAGAGATCATAAGCTATGTATTTAACTTACTGTCCTCTGCCTACTACTGACTGCATGCATGAGTAGAGACAATCACTGCCCAATTTTTCCCGTTCATTTGTTTTTGTAAGCAAATGCAAACAGTGATGAAAGCATGGTCTGATATTGACCCTCAGGGCTCCACTGGGCTGCCCACTTTGCCAAAACTGGATTTTCTGGTTGTTTGCTGAGCTGCCATCAACCCGTTATGATGATTTGCCCTTGCTCTCATTCATTTTGTACAAGACTGCAGTGTGAGGAAATAGAAGTTTCAAACTAGGATGCCCTCACTGTGGGCAGGACCCCATTTGTGAGTGCAAGGTATGTGCAATGAAGAGATGAAGAAGCAGGAGAAATTCATCCAGTTGAAGGATGTTTTTTGCTCTTAGCACTTTACCAGTGGTAATGAACCACTCACCACCTAGGCTAGGGAGGTTGCCAGTGATAGGCATTATTTAATCTTTCTCCTTTACTAGAGCCCATATATGCAATTGTTTCTAGGCACTCAAAACTAACTGGATTTTAGAAGCTTTTTTAAGATGATCTTCCATTGGAACCAGTGTTGAACATACATTAAAAGGATATATTTATTTATCACTATACTTCATATGAAAATGCCAATACTCAAAAAGAAAAGTGTAGTTGGGGCCACACACAAAGTTTACATCTGAGTTTATGGTTCTCTGTTGCTTGAAATTTTGGGTATTAAGTTTACCATTATGCTAGCACTGGCCAGAAGAAAATGGACTGTTTGGATGGAAAGTTTTATGTAACAGTTTAGCCTGAAGCACATAATTCACCATAATCAACTGGAAAGTCTAGGATTTTTGCACAGTTTTGCAACATGTACAGAAGATAGACATTTCATAGCTCAGGTGTTTTTATAGATTCCTCTAATTTTGTCAATGTGACAAAACAGCTCACAAAAACATGCTTTGATGTGTGTAAATATATTGATCAAGAGGTATTCATCTTCTGGCAAAAGTTTAATGATCAGATCCTATGCTAGATGCCAAATATAGATACTTTTCCTTTTCTATTGCAAACGATCCAAAATTGACACAGCTAAACTAAAAATACAAGTGCAACTTCCACAAACAATTGCCACCTACTGCTGTATTTCTTCAGAAAACATTATTGGGGTATAGTTTATAGCACACAAGCACTTGATCAGAAAGTTAGCTGAGAGATGGAGGTCTCCTTTGGATGTAGGTGACTTTTCAGTCCTCTTTGTAGAAGCATCTGCCTGCAAACAGGACTAGCACTGACAGGGATGATTGCTGAGCTTCTTGCAGGAGGTCATTGAGATCATAACTGTGCTGTTTTACAGCCTCCTTCCTCTGAAATCCTTGTTTTGCATCTGCAGGCTATAAAAACCTCTTCCAGTTATTCACATTGTCATCCTCCATTCTTCTCCAGACATGGAAAGTGCACTTATCCCTGTTTTTTAACAACATGCTCATACAGGTTTATGAACTGTTTTCTTGGGGATTAACACTCCTGTGCCAGTCCTCAAGGCTGTCAGTCATTTTATCTATTAATACTGTCCGACCTTCTTTAACACTGATTTAGTGTTCTTACTTCATCATTTGCCTTGTTGCCACCTGTTCCCTCAGTTGCTGATAAGGTTAATTCAAGTTATACAGACAAGACAGTCTACAGAGGGAAATCCTTCCAGGAAAAAGGAGGCGCAAAAATCTTCTCCTGAAACACTGATATAGGTTACCCCGTACATGCAAAGACTGTCATTTAAATCAAATAAAGCAAATTAAATAATAATAAAGTCCTAGTCTAGACAGCCAAGTTACACACTGAAGAAGCTGAAGTGTGGCAGCTGAATGCTTCATTTTCCTGTCTTTAAAAAATATTGTTGACAGATTCCTTCAGATCTAAAATACATCATTTCAATAATGTAAGTATTTATGCAATATGCTCCCATGCTGTATCATCTCTTTCAGCAATTCCTCCTCCAGGCTGAGATGCAGGTCAAAATCTGGATCTTAGTGTTCAAGTAAATTACATCAACAGTATAATATACACAGCTTTTAACTGAATGTTGATTTCTACTGCTAGTTTGATAATCTTACACCACTTACTCCATTCAGTAATTCAGGTGATATTTAGTTGGGTTTATAATGCACTTCATATAGATTTTTTATTTATCCAACACCTGTGAAGTCAGAAGAATTCAAACGGGAGAAATTTGGAAAGATGAAGAGATAAGGCAAAAACATATAAATGGAGGATCTACGGGTTTATCCAAAGAAAATATCGATTGCTGGGCACAAATTCTTTAATCTGAAAGATTACAAGGCCATTCAAGCCCTTACTTAATTTTTACTCACATCATAATAATTACTGCTCCTGTCTTAAAGTGAACAACTACTTTCTTCCCTTTCTTTCTGAGGGTCACAGTACAGTGACCTGTGTACATCACACATTTCCTTCATCTCTACATTCTCTTCAGAAGTACAGTGAGTGGAAAAGGAGCAAGAAAATCAGAAAGAAGGGGACTTCTGGCAGAGGCATGTGCAAATGAGCAAGAAGAAAGGCAATGAAAGAGGAAAGAGAAGAAAGAGGAATAGATGAGAGTGGTGAATAGACAAAATAGCCAGACTTGTGATACCTGGCAAGTTGCTAACAAGAGGACAGTATTGCCTTTTCTACATGGGATCTTTGATGTGGGATTTGAAAAAGCTAGAGCTCCTGCCTCAATCCATCTCCAAAGGATTGTTACTTTTCTTAACCCACTATGGATGTGTTTAACCTGCTGTTAAACTTATTCTCACTGGACCCATCTGCTCTGAAGACCATCCCTCATCATGTATAACCCTGATCATCTGAAGTCTCTTCCCATGGTAGGGGAACTTGGGATAATAGGTGCATAGCCACAACAAAGTTCTGTCAAGCACACTGTATAAAATGGACAGGTTCTTGGTGCCACCAGTCACCGAAGGAGTTGTGTAGATTCTGCAGTCGAAGTGGGTATTTTCTTCATAATTGCACTCCAGGCCTGAAATGAAATACTAAACGAAATAAAAACAACCACAAAATGCAGGATTGTAGAAGAGAGACTATAACAAGCTGTGAACCTTACTGAAGAGCAAGGAGCAATAGAATTGCTCAGATCTATAAATTATACAGTCTACATTTGATTTCACATATATTCCGCTTTTCCCCCTTTCCTTACATGTGGCATTATATTTTGATTTATGTCATGTGACTTGAAGGACCGAGTAACTACAAAACCCCGATTAATTTATCTGAATCCTTACTAGTTCTTTGTATCTTATAAAAAGGAATTCCACAACTTAAGAGTTGTAGTTAAAAACAAGCCAATAACTTTTCTGCATTGTCTCTCATTTCCAGCTTTTCAATTTCATGAGCCTGTGTTTCTGTTTTATGAGACAGCTTTAATGGAATTTTCCACATGAACTTCTCTGTGTTGCTACTGATTTTGAATGTTTTATCCACTACATTCCATAAGACAATATTGAAGGGAGGTTTGAAGTGCTTACTATTTATATTGAATTTGATATGAACCTGCTTCTCATTTGAATGAATGGATCGTGCCATATTTTCATCAATTGTTCTAATGAAATAGCATTCAGGACATTTTTTTAACACCTCCACTTCATGGAAGGTTTTATTCTCCAAAAGTCTTTGCTCATAATTCATACTAAACCTTTCTGGAGGCTGGATGACAGGTACAAGGCACAGCACCATAGGTATAATGACCCTTTCAAACTATTAATTTTATTTTCAGTCTCATTTATTACTGAGCTGACTTTTGCTCTCCTGTGTGTGTGTGAAGGAAGATAGAATTCCTTATATCATGCCTATTGCAGTAGCAGGGCTTTGTAGTAAAAGCCCTTGGACTGCCAATACCAGAACTTTCCAGGTAACAGGATGGTGGTGCAAATTATGCCTATTCAATGTTTCAACCTTTGCAGACAGTCTGACTTCAAAACTTTTCAGTAGGCAAATGTTACATGGTAAATTGTAAAGTGTCTGCATATTTCTAAAGGGTTACTAACTAGACATATAATTCAAATGATGATGTTATGCTGTGGTTTCTCTTTTGAGGTATTAAGCCTTTTTGAGATATTAAGCCTTTTAAGTTTTATCTTTCCTACATTTCAAAGCCATTCAAAAGTATCCATGTACAGCAGTCACAGAATTACTCTCCTTCCTTCTTTTCTTTTGAGTTCAAAAGTGTCTGAACTCTAACGTCTGTAGTTCTCGAGAAAGTTAGAGGAAGAATGGCCTCCTACACATGAAATAAAAAAATTGGCTGGCTTTCTCATAGAAGGTTTTAGTTCTACTGGAATTTCGATTGCTTATGAGAGGTATTTGTAACCTTTCACCTTCTTGCCATTAAGCTTCACCTCACCTCCTTGTCTACACATGCAGTGACAAAAAACAGACCTTTAAATCAGACTGGTTGCCTATTAGCCCCATAATCAGGGAGAGACTGTCACAGCAGTCGCAGCACTGCACCACTGGAGCCCACCAGAGGAAAGGGCCCTTGTACTCAGGTCACAGTCCAGAGAGTTGACAGTGAATACCCATATGCCCAAAACGTGAATCAAATTACACTCCTACAAGAGGTGTCTGGAGAGAGGCTTATTAATTAAGCATGCAAATTGGGATCCAACAGCATCTTACAAGGTTCTGTATTTCAAGCCTTGGTTTTCTGATGCTGTCAGCAGCACATCAACAATCTAATTAAAATCGCTATCAAAGCAGATTTGAAATACATTAAAGGGTTCCTATTAATGTCATATTTTATTTGGTGGTTCAATGTTGAAGATGTTCATTACTGTCCTTTGCTAGGTTTTGAACTTCTGGACAAGTTTTATAACTGATATTTACATCTCAAGAAATATAAACACACTGTTTACAGATCTGACAGCTCTTCTGTCTTCTCACTCCCCACTTGACATGTTGCAGCTGGCCTGCCAGCTACTTCTTAGTTAGTCTTTCAGACCACCCTGAGAAGCTTCAAAGGGATGGTGGATTGCACCAGCTTTTGTTGCTGTTTGTTCTCTCTGTCCTTCACATCTTTTTTTTTTTTGTCTAATCATCCAAGGGAGTTCAGCCTCTTCCATTTCATTGACACAATGGGATGGCTGGACCTTCCCATTGAGCAGCAGTGTTCTGGCTGATGTGCACTGGAATTAAGGAAGACTGAGTTGTAATCATTGATAGAAATAGCCTGTTAGAGGTCAGATGAGATGTGGAGGGAAGTTCTCACCTTCGGGCACTGTCAAATTAGTTTGCTGTTCTCAGAGCTGTTTCTCCTTCTCCTTCTCTTTCTTGTAGGAAAGTCAGGAATGAAAAAGGGACCTGTCATTAAAAACCCCACACATAGAGAAGAAGATAAAAACAAAAAAAGGTATTCTGAAATGGTATCATTAAAAACAAAAAAAGGTATCCTGAAAGGGTATCATTACTTTTTGTATCTCTTTTACAGATGGCTGTGTTTTTATTTTAAAGTTCAGATAACTGTTTCTTGAAATAGAATGGAGGAAAAATAAACCTAAGTAAGAAAAAACCCTATTTTACTAAACTTTATCGAGACCACAATTTGTAATGTCATCGCAAATGCTGCCGATGCATATATTGGCTGTAAAATAGCATCTTCCAAGAAACATGTGGAAACATTTTACACTATTGATCTCAATGTGACAAGAAGTCACAATCTTTTGTGTGACAAAATTAGAAAAACATCTCTGCTGAATACTTTAAGTGAAATAGCTATGAAAACTTCAAAATTCAGAAGAATAGAAATACTTGGCATCTTTGGTGATCCAGGAAAGATGTCAAATAGTGTATCAGAATTTCAGCCAAGGAGAAATTGATGACTTTCCCAGAAACATTTTTTTTTGTTGCCCATGAAAATTACCTAGAGAACAATATTAATTAGATTAACACAAGAAATATTTCAATAAGTTGGAGGCGTTTTGGAGAGGAGCAATAAAATCATTATTTTATAGTTAAATGGTAAGAGACTTTCATATAAGCACACACCAAGAAGTCAGTTACTAGAAGGAAAGAGGACCAAGGGTTTGAAGACTATAAACACCATATTACAGGAAGAGTGATTCAAACTGTGCCCATTCAAAATGAATGGGATGAAATTAAGCAAGACTAAGATGAATGTTAGCATGCAAAATTTTACAGTTTCAGGATATTAGAATGTCAGAATCTGTTAGTCTAGAAAAATCACCAGGGCAAATCTTGTCTCTTTATGTAAAAGAGGATTGGGGACAAATCATGACTTTTTAAACTACATATGTATCTATGAAAGGGAGGGAGTCTTTGAGCAAGTCAAATATTTTTTTGCCATGAGTGCAAATATACAGCATTAGGAGTTTACTGATACTGTTTACTAAGAGAAACAGAGATGTGCTTAGCTCAAAAGAATTATTTCACCATAATATACTAGCACAGCACGTCAGCCTCGTAATAACTGTAGCCTGCCTTTGCAGAACATTGAACTTAAATGTGATCTCCCCTTGCACATTTTGGCTAAATCTACACCAGTAATTGAAAAAGGAAGATTACTAGAGGCTGTAATTCAGTCGTATGTGCCATAAAATTGTTGCAAATGTACCTAATACACTTTTGGACAAAAGCCCAAGCACTGACACTCTTTGGGTTATTGAGGGGCCAGAAAATGTAGTTCCTATAACCCTGACCTTTTCTATGGGAATGTGCCTTTTCAGCTGAACAATTCACAAGTATTTTGCTATCAAAGCAAAAAAAAAAAAAAAAAATCACTGCTGTCAGGCTGAATCAAATGATATTCTTGGCAGGTCTCAGGTACTTCCTGTCAAAATTCTACTGTCAAATTAAAGGACAAATCAAAGGTGATTTTTCTACTTTTCTCTTTGTCTGATTTGACTCTTTTCTTCGTCTGTGTACAGCACAATTTTTTTCTTTTTTACTTGTCAAAGTCTGTGGTTTTTCTCTGAACTCATTGGTTAATCCTGAAGAATGAAGTTTTATCTTTGAAATGCAAGTTTACACAAGATTATCTTGAAAAATTATAATTTTAGTCTCCCTACAAAGATACCCTTCCATTGCCAATAACAGTGTGATATTGCTGTTCTGGAGAAATATTAAGCACACAGACTGACTTGACTGTTAAAATATAATACACTGATTTCCAACTGTTTAGTAGTAATTTTGTTTAATTTGTAATTTGGTAATTTTAATTGTAGTGGGAAAAGAAACAAGTATGTTTTCCTGTCTGCAATCACAAACAACTTCAGTTATTTGTACTTCAGAAAAAGACGTGAAGATATGCCTTTCTTTCTTTCATGGTTTTTTTTTTGTTTCCTGCTCTTTTTGCTTTCTTGCTAAACTTGTCAATTTGGGATGTCTATGTCCTTTTTTTTTTTTAATCGTATTTCCCGTTCCCTCAGAAACAGAAATTCTGCAGGGGCAGAATATGCTCTGTGGCTTCAGAGAAATGATCACATTTTGGTCAGCTGCAGAGGAAGAAGTTGTCTTTAATGGTGTCCCATTCTAATAGATCTCTCAGGGAAACCATGTTTTCATTCACAGGAAACATTATCTGAATTCGATGGCAAGTAAAAACAGGCTGGAAGTAGAATTAAACTACAGTTACTGATTATCCTATTGCAGGAAAAAATTTCAGCACATTTTGGGATAGTTATATTACTTCTGCTTCTCCTAGAGAAACTGAATAGATAGAAATGAACTTAAACTGTAATCAGACCCTATTCCCCAGGGATTACATTTCTCACTGCAGGTAAACAGGCAGCCAGGATTATTGAATGAGCACAAGAAGATACAGAAGTCTCAATGATTCACTTTTCTGATTGTTTTTTTCTTTAGGTAATACTCATGCAAAATCAAGTTCCCGTTTATCACTGCCTACCAACACCCTATTTAGCCAGCCTTAGCTCAGATTAAGACAGTTGCTTCACTAGGTGATTTATTCCATACTTTTAGTATAATTTTATTAAACAAAAGAGTCCTTGAATCTAGTGCCTACTGCATTAATAAATCTGGCATGCCTTTGTCCTTTGATGACTTTCTTAAACATATTACATAGTGTAGTAAGTGTGTTAAAAGATACAGCAAGCTTTCCTTTCAGAGACAGAAAACTAAGCATTGAATTTAAGTGTCCTGAAATGTGCCTAGGGGGAAAAAAAAAAAAAGTGAATATTCCAAATATTATGTTGTTATAATACAATACAGAACTAAGTGTAAGTAATCAGAATATTCTGACAGGTGAACTGAAGTTCTTGGGCTTTAACAGAAACAGGGGGAATGGGACTCCTCCCACTGATGCTTACAAGGATTATCTTGCACTGCTTCTTACAATTTTTCTCTGAGGATTATCAGATTCTTTATACACAAAGACAAATCAAGATTCCTGAGGGAATAGCTCTGTGTATGCTATCCATGCATATAATCTAAATGTTTTCATTACGTATGCTATAACAAGTCTCCCAGAAATTGGTCTCTCGAAAGAATTCTTGTAGGCAGCAACCCTCCTGGCCCACACAGGTAGCAGGGGATGTTGGGCTCCCAAGGGTGACAGCAAGTATGCATGTGGCAGTGCATTGCCTGATCCTTTGAGGTAAGTTTCATGGATCGCTGCATTTGGCACTGTATGCTTATGTTTGCATTCTGTGGTAAATGCATTTGAGGTGGGTTCCAGGTAGCCTGACATTCAAGTGATACACTGCCTAGCTCCCTTGAGTCTTTTTCTTTCCAGAAAAGAGGCAGGAGAGGTTATTGCAGCCAACATTGTCGTGTTGCCACTTTAAAAAAAAAAAAATAAAAATAAAGGATATATTTAAAGTGTGATACTTTATCAGACTTATTTCTTTTTTAGTCCTACCCAGTTAACCTCGTGTTTCTGAAACAAGACTTTGATCACAGCACTATGCAGTTACTTCAGCTATTGTCTCATGGCTGTTATGTGATTAAGCATTAAGGAACTAATCACGAACATCTGCATGTTTGTAGAGCATGTCTTAGAATGATTGCATGGTATGAAACCCAATAATGCACTTCCAGACATAGATTATTAATGGCACATTCACGAAAAACAGCTTTTGGAGACCATTCTTCTCTATGAGCACAATGAGTTGAACAAAATGCTGATGGATAATTCAACACTGTTGTTACAAACATAGAGTTGCAAAACCTGACACATCAGAGGTTTTCATACCACCAATACACGTGCTGAAAACTCATGTGAGTGATGCTCGCCAAACCTCCTGCCATCAGTTTCTTTGAGTAGCGGGTACCCATGGCCAAAAGTTGGTTCATGCCATGGAGCATCTCATGGCTAGTGATGAAAACTATGTACCACCAGATTACGCTCAGCACCCACAGAGTCCTCCTTGCTAGTTTCAATAGCCTAAAGCTACTTGCAGTGCAAGTAATTATTCATCATGAGATACTGTTCTTCTCATAGTGAATATGGTATATCACAGCAATACATGAAAGTTTTAACAAGTGTGTCCTGTAGCTGGTAAATTCCTAGCTTAATGGGTTTATGCTCTGCTGGAAACTTGTGTAAAATCTTACAGCTCTTGTTTCTATAACTATTATAATTACAAATTATTTTCTGCTCTATGACTGTGGAAGTATTTTTCTATTGATTTGAAATAAATACACTTGATTACATCATTCCTCATTGTTCTATGTGGTAAAATACTATTCCTCTTTAATAAAGGAAGTTAGAAATTTCTAGGGTATTTCCTTATTTTAAGATAGAACTCAGAGGGATTTTCTTTTGCTTGTTTTAACTACTATAAAAATATCTGCAAACTCTGTTTGCTTTGCAGAATAATATTCAAACCAATGGTCCCTTGCAGTGAGGAGATGAGAGCTTGAACAGGACAGAAGGAAATTTCTTGCAAGCAGGCATCCTAAAATGGTAAGACAGACTGGTAACTAGGAAAGAACTGAGTTTTGGATTTGCTGTTGTGGTTTTTTTTCCCATTGCTGCATGCAAATAAACATTGAAGAACAATTTTTGAAACATCCCAGGTTATTCTTGAAGCTCAGCTTAACTGTACCATGTTTTTAAGTCTCTTTTAACCACTGTACATTATGGTCTATTTTGATTTCATAAGGTTCCAGTTATATCTGGAGTTCTAAAAAAAACAAAAAAAAAGGGTGACATTCTTCATCTCCTGAGAAACATCTTCTCACAATGCATCTTCAAAGTGATGTGAAACACACTGATGGGACTGCAATCTCTCTGCAACCAGTGGCAGCCAAGGCTGTCTTACAAAACACAGCTGTAAAGAAGAGAAACAACCTCTTTCAAGCTCCCACTGGCATTTCACAGGGTAGTAATAAATTCTGTTGGAAACCGGAGACCGAAGTTCTTATCCCATGCCTGCCTAAAGGATCTCATGGACAACCTCTTCCCCTGGAACAGGACTAATTGAACTGGCTGATGATGGATGACTTTTCTGTCTAGCTGAGAACTTAGGGCCCAGGAGCTAGGAGGAGAAGTCTATAGGATAGGATTTTCCACTAACCTAATGGCTGTGTCTCTCACATGAAGAGGACACAGGTTTTGGTCTCTCCCTTTTCCCCATGATCAGAAGAAAAGTAGGCAGCTAAGGTATTGGCTAAACTTTGATAAAATATTGTACATTTACAGAAAGGCAATTCAAGGAGTAATATTTAGAAGGTCAGTGTATCTTCTGTGACTCTCAGTTGTCTCACACTGATGAGTATCAGCAACACAAAAAGTAGTTTGTAAGCAGAGAAGGAAGTTGAACTACAAACAGTCAGAATAAAGACAGATTTGGAATAGCTTCAAGACAGCTATCTAGAATTATTAAGGAAAATACTTAAGAGAGAATTTCATAGCCAATAATTAATTTGCCTGAAAATGGAGGGTTTTCATGAGTGAAATAGATAAGATCAAGATAGCTTTTGAATAAATTATATTAAAGTTGTATGCATTCTGCCTCAAAATAATAGTGGAAGTAAAACAATAGGTGAAAGAAAAAATGTTTAATAAGTAACATGGTGGGAATAACATTTATATTATGAACACCTTTAATTACAGCAAAGTTGGAAATTATGGAGACTTTGAGAATGGACTTAATTCTCAAAGCAGTCAACATATAATATGTGAATTGGGGTTGTTTGCAGCAGTGTCTTAAGAAGTCAGAAATATTCTCAATGGAGAGTGTGGTGAGTGGAGCCAAAAGAAGTGCTTCCCAGGCCTCAGAGATGGAAGAGGGAAGGAAGGCAACAGAGAGAATAGCAAAGGAAAAGTGGAAAAAAGAGGGCAAGCAGAGCTGAGGAAGAAAAGGCCTATAAGTAGCTGAGTAGGTAAAAATGGATACGTGTAGTTGACTCTTTTGTGACTGCATATGGAAATATGCTATAATTGAGGCCTTGTGTTATTTAGCAGATGTTTCAGAATGGCTGTAATGATACTTAGAATTCCTCTTTGTGCCAGGCAGATATTGCCCCAGATAAATGGCACACCAGGGAGAGATGCAGGGGGAACCTCATGGACATGTACCTCCTCTGTGATACAGAGTAAAATGGGAGCTGCCACCAGGGCAATGGAAATGTTTCTCTGGAGAATCCTCTGTTGGGTGACTACAGCCCCCATAAGTGGGTGGGAGTGCTGCAGTAATGAAGGCTGCAAAATATCTCCTCCATTTATTAAAAAAGGAGTAAAAATATATTTTGGTTATTTAATCTTCTCAGTGTATCTCAAAAATCCTGAGCTAGGTGCTTAAAGCCTTTACTGATCATGAAATGAAGTGAACTGTCCACACTGGCGTGCAGACAGCTGCAAGCAGGTGGGTGTTTTGCTGTTTTCATCATGCATAAAATGGTCTAGAGAGCTAGACACCTTGCTCAGCACTTCTGAAGGTTTCAGATGAGTGCAAAACTGACTGCTCAGCCTATTACTAAATCATAAAAATGTGCTTATTTTGCTTGTTAGGTATGGACTACATACACACAGATTTTTTTTATCCTGTTTATCCACAAAGCTAGGTAGCCATCTAGACACATATATGGGCAATGAAGGCTTACAGGATACAGCTCTGGTAGCATATTCACAGAACTAGGATAGCTAGTTCTTATTTTTGAACACAGACGCCTGCAAATGCATTGTAAAATCCAGGCACAAAGAGCTCAAATTCATGCCTTATACCATCATAATACTCCCATCCTGTGGGACCTGGAAGTGTCTTTGTCTTGCTCCCTCAAAGAAGCTCAGCTTTGATACTGAAGAGCTACAACTTGTGTTCTAGCCATGTGTGTGCTTACTCCTCAATAATTCTTTGGCCCTTGTCATTTCTGCTGCTGTGCTAACCATGGCAGAAGATTCAGTGTGACAGAAACTGACTAAAACCAACTTTTGTCACATATGGTACCAACAGCCTACAGTCATTCAACAATAAAAAATTTCCATGACATGCAAATGTAGCTTTTTGAGACTAACTTCCAAGAGGCTGAAAAGTGCATTTCCATTGTCAACCCGCTGGGTAACCACTAGTGCTATCACTGTGTTAGGGGTGCTCTCTGGTATCATAGCAAAATTAGAGGTTTCTGCCACTGTATAGTGTCTTGGTGAAGTACTAGATATACAGTCTGAACTTGTGGCTTGGAGAGTTTTCAGCATGAGAAAGGGTAGTGGAGTGATGAAATGGGTGGCTGTCTGAAAAACATTCTGCCTCTTTTTAATTCAAGCACACAGACAAAGAACAACACTGCTCATTTTCCATGTACAGCAAAAAAAAAGATTATTTGTAGTCAGGTGGAACAGAACTTGAGGATACATTTCACGGAGTAGTTATCTCAAAGAAAATAAATTTTGCTTTAAATAGGGGGGATTTCATTTACAGGTTCAATGCATTTATAAATAGTGGTGCTTTTGTAACTAGTGGGGAAGCTTTGTTGCAGCTGTACCCATGTGGTTTTAATATCACATTCGGTCGTGAAAAGCAGAATGAAGATCACACACTGAAAAATACCTCAGGTATTCATCTGAATTTTGCTCTTTTTTTAATGACCTTTGTATTGTAAATGCCAGAATTTTTTTCCTCAGGCAAAAACATTTAGGGCACTTAAGAAGGTCACATTTTTGGATCAGCCTTTTTGAAAGTTACTTCAGTGTCTTCCATCTACATTTAAATCTTTGATGTCGTGAGTACAGGTTTTACTCTATTTCTGTTTACATTTGTTCAGTCCAGACCTCTCTTCACTGTCTCAGCCCTTCAGGACATCTCAGACTTGTTCAGTCAAGGAGGGATTTTGCTGAAACTGAGTTTTGGGGCATTTCTAAGGTAATCTATGCTATTAAACCAAAACAGCAAGTTAAGCAGCACATCCTTGTTCTAAGGGCATGCTTTCCATTGAATAACTTCAAGCTATCACATCTTCACACAGCTTTTGCAATGATATTAAATTCATGGACTTTTCAGGAATTTCCCCCAAGATTCTTCCTTCAAAATGTTCAATGCTTCCCACAACCCAGAGGAGATTTAAAGCAGTAGACCTTATTTTAGTAGCAAAGTTTCATCAGTATTAAATTTCATGTAGCTATGTGCATTTCCTTTGAGAATTGTTACTCTCCAGGCTAGCAAAAGAAATATTTAGAGCTGGCATTTTTGTAACAACAATGCAAGTCATAATGTGTGCACAGGAAAGAAAGCAGGAGAAAATGGGTGCAAAGGCTAAAGATAGTTTTGGAGGACTATACTGGGCAGAAACACACAGACTTGCTGTCCTTTGAAGTCCTGCCCATCCCGCCCTTTGAGGAATTCCCCATGGAGTTATTTATCTCTAGAATCACATGTGAAATTTGTCTTGAAGAGTTTTATTTTTGGTAGGTAAGGAAAGAGTTAACAATCTGCTGGTAAGCTCTAGGGACCAATGCACGAGTCACTCGCTTGTCATCTTTTATTTAGTAGTCAGCCAAGATGCCTAGGAAATCAAATAATACAGTAATGTAAAAATATTATTGGCATTTATGAGCTTTCTTTCCAATGCCAAAGGCTTTAACTAACCCAGCAACAAGTACAGCTTTTTATGCTATATGCTTCAAAGCCTGAACCCTGACTCTAGCTCAGAATTTAAGCTACAGAGGGCTAAGATTGAGGGCTTGTCCTTAATCTTATACTTGTTTTCCTTCTATCTTTTCAGAATGTGCACAGTGGATATTTGATGTTTTCTGTTTTATAATCTCCAGCCTTGACTGTATTCTTGGCACTAATGTTATTACTCTCTGGGTATCAAAGCCCACTGTAAAAGAGAATATAATGCCCAACCCCAATTTGTTCTTTTCCTGATGTTTTGGACCTTTGTACAATTCTTGAATTGCTGAAATGTGACCAAAATCCTAAAGTTGTAGTCTTGAGTAAGAATTCTTCTACTAGAAGATAGTAGCAATAACTGTAAATTTATCTCTGGAAAGTCTGAAGAATCTTGAAGTAAAATGGGCTTTTCTGTGCTTAGATTTTTCCAATATTAACTATATTCCCTGCAACACTCCAGCCCTGGAAGCTGCAATCTCATGGGCTCAGCAAGGAGTTTTACTTTAAAATATAGGTATAGGCTTCTTTAATACCCTGAGATAGTAACAAGAGAACAAGCCACAGACTTGTTCCCAAGAGGTATCCCTATTACTTTAGGGGAGAAAATAAGGGAACTTGGCAAAGGTTCAAAAAGGGCACTACACAAGTGAGACAATATGTTCCCTCACAATACCAATCCAGCACATATTAATTCACAACACAAATCAAAATCCAATCCCTCCAGCTCCAAACTATCCAAAGCATCAAGAAAGCATTGAGAAAGGAGCAAAGAAAGAAAGGCAGAGGAAACAAGAAGAGAGAAGGAGAAAGAGGAGACAGATTACATTGGAACCTTGTGGCAGACCATCTCTCACACATCCAGGTGGCAGGGCCATGGCACCCCAAAGCCTCTGGGTTTATTTGCTTTGGTCTCTACAGCCAAACCCCCAAGGAGGAACCTCTGACCCACCGGCCACTCTGGGGTCCCAGGCCAGAGTGAGGGGCCGTGTTCTCACTGTCCCTGCCAATCGAGCTGGGTCAGGGGCTCCAGGAGCTGTGGGGTGCTGTGGTTTTCCTGGGCTGTTTGTGACTGGCAGCTGCTCCGGGACTGCCCTGTGTGGGCTCAGGGGCTGCCATGAGGGATGTGATGCCACCCAACCTGTGTGAGGGTTGACCCATCCCTTCTCTCTCCCCACGCACACACCCACACCCACCCACCCACCCCACAAAGTGGTGGTTCTGACCCAATAATAAGTGATCTGATGTCTGAAATTCCCACTCATAATCCTTACTCTATCCTTGCCATAGGATCATTAAAATGAAAGAATTTACAGCAGATATTCATTACTGATCAAAAACACTACTCCTGTCTAAAGGAAAATCAAGGAACAAGGGAAATTATGTTCTAAAAGAGAGTATAATTGAATATCCTGGATATGCACAAGCCTTCTCATAATCATCAGGGACCTTACAGAATTCAGAAATAAACAGAGCACCCAATAATCTCAATTTCCCAACTTTAACCCCAAAGTAGTGCTAACAAATCATACTCAGAGTAGAAAGTGGGTTTTTTAGAAGTGTGTATTCATTAGACCTGACCAACATAAGTCCCTTCTCCAGTTGCCTTAGACCAGGTTCCTTTGTTCACTTTCTTTGGGTAGGAAGGAGGTCAAATGCTTCCTCAAAGGATTTAGTAGCATCTCATTTTCCTTTGACAAATGCTGTTGCATTGACTTTCTCATATCAAAGAGTGTGTTGAACAGAAACTTCATTATTGCCTGACAGCAAAGATTGTATATGTCACAGAGCAACTGGGGATAAATAGCATTTTAAATGAGAGAAAAATCAATAATTTGCAAGACTGGGGGTTGCCTCCCTGTTTGGCAAGCCCTTGCTCCATTAAATACTCTTTTTAAACACCCATTTTTGTGTTTCAGGTTAAATTACTGTTACTTTTGCAGTGTAAAGTCATATTCAACTATTGGTCGCTCCTTGTTGCCTTTCAATCAATAATTTAAAAGCACTTTGAAAGCCTTAATTGAGTTTCAGGGTTGAGCAGTCGTGATAACGAATATTTTTGTAACTTGTAAGAAAGAAGCCTGTTATGCCATGAGATCTGATAGCTACCTCGAATTCCTGTCTCTTTCATTTCTATTTACTGGTTATCTATACTTTTTTCAGGTTTCAATGGAAATGGTCACAGAGAGAGAAAATTCTGATTATCTGAAAAACAGTCCTCTGATGAGCCTGTAGGAAGTCTTTAAAAAATAGCTAGATAATATTAAACAGTTTATAGCATGCAGATAGGTTGTGCCAAGATTTTGAAGAGCTTTTCCATGCAAAAAAAATTAGAAACTGTCAGTATTGACAGGTCAGACTGACCTTTTTTCTCACTTAATGTCACATTTTTGATATGAATATTACTACAAAAAAACACCCAAAAAACACCCAAAACCAAACCCAGGACTCCAACATCACCTTTTCTTTTTACTGACAATTAAAACTAAGGACACTTACAAATGGCCTATGAAGCTACATAAACTTCTAAATTAGACATCAGTAAAAAAATAATAGTACAACAATCCATACACTAACATGAAATATGTTTAGGGTCTCTTAGATTGCTTTCACCTCAGTGAAGTTGTTACATGACAAATATCACACAGACAGTTACTGGGACAAAGAGAAATATTAATTGCATCTTTCACAGTGAAAGGGTAAATCTGAAGTACAGGTATAAATAATATTGAACATTAATTGTATATTGACATATCTTCTATTTCCTCCATAGGCTGCTAGTCTTTTAACAATACATTTATTTCTTAAAGAAATATTGATTAGTACAATCCTGACTTCTCAAAGTTTTCGTGTGATAGTATGCTGGACAATATTCTCCTGTTCAGATTGAGAAAGAGGAAAAATCATGAGGTTCATATTCTTTTCAATACAAGATTCCAGTTTTAGAAATGAACTTGAATATTATGTGCTCTCAGCCATAGAAAGCAATTTTTCTTTTTGTAGAGCTCTTGATGACAGAGCCAATTCTTTCAGTTAGGTAGACATAAAGAAGTCTGATTTCAAATATATGATGCCATAAATCTAGGCTGTGGGAATATCATGCTTGACCACCTGACACTTCATCTACTCTGTTTTTCAAAGCATTTTCCAGAAGTTTTAGAAGTTGCAGATAGTGTTTTGTCACTAAGCCTTACATAAGGTTCTAAACTGGGAGCTGAAAAGGTTGAGATTGTAAGGGTCCTCTAGATATTGCCTAATCCAACCCCCTTGCTTAAGTAGGGTCACTGAGAGCAAGTTGACCAGGACTAGTTCAGTCAGGTTTTGAGTATCTCCACAGGTCTCAATGGATATGAATGCCTAATGATACTTCACATATTACACCTACTGCAGGGAAGATTACTCCAAGTATTGTTTATGGAAATGCAAACACCGTTCCTTTCAAACAAAAGCCTCATTTTGGACACTTTCCACCTTATCTTCCTGCCTCCAAGAAAAAGTTTTGTTTTTCTTTGGGTTATGGCAGTCTCTGTCAGCATCAGGCATGACTCCAGAAAGCTTTTGGATGTGGTGTCTCCTCTGAGTGCCCTCTGATCCATGGGATACTTTAAAATCTGAGACTGCTGACTGACTTCACTCCAAGCAAGAAGGTTGTCATGAAGGCCATCACTGCAGCAACTTTCCTTCTACTTCTCCTCCCAAGAAAGCTTTTTGAGGTTACTTTGGACAGTCACAAGGACCCATGATTGTTCTTCAAAGATCTCCCCATCCTCGTGGTGCACACTGGGAGGAACAGAAGAGGAGAAGAGGATTTTGTGGGCAGTCTGAACCCAGGCTGAATACAGGCAGACTGCAAGATGAAATACAGGTGCCAGGCACCCTGGAATGAAGGTCCCGCCTCCCCAGCACAGTATATTTGCAGCTCTGACCATATGGACTTTCTTACACCAGCAGTTTCATCTGCCACCTGCTTGATATGCGTTTTCTTTTCTGAGGTTGGTCCCATCTGGTTATAGCTCCTATTCCTGCACTGTAGGAACAGCACTAGCGTGCACACTGCCACACAGGCACCATCCGTCTCCTCAGGAACTGCAACATTAATTATAGTTATAATGTTTTCTAATTCATAGGATCACCAAGAAACAACACACAGTACAAACAAAAAGACTGGTGAAATATAACCCCATCTCACAGTTCTCCTGAACTACCAAAGAAGCAAATGAATCTATACAGAAAGTTTTCACCATGTTCTCCAGTTAAAACTAACATTTAAGAAAACATAGAATTTTAAGTTTAAATGTGGAAAATAATGAACTTCGTTACTGTCCCACTAAAATCACAACCTCCTTAACCAACTCCCATTTATCAGCTTTGGGAATATTGAAGTTTAAGTTGACCTTGCAGAAATAAGTATGTGGTAGTATTGTAGCTATGCAGATATCAGTGTTATATTAATGGACTCTCCAGCAAAGAAAAAAGATCCAATTGGCATTCCCTTTACTGCATGCGTAGTTATTTATTAACATGGAAAGATGCAGTCCAGGAGCTATGAGCAACATCCTTTTCTCACAGCCAGTGTTTCAGAGCACTCGGCTTGACTCTGCTGGCTTGCCTACCTATGATAATCATTCCTTCTCCCTGCCAAATTTTGTGCTGCACCATGCGTGACATTTTAAGTGATTTGATGGACTAATTTGCATTTTTCTGATAATTTTGCATGCCAATTAATTTCAGTTTATGGTCAATCTGCCCTTCCACAAACAACATTAAGGAAAGACAGAGATAAGCACAAGCTTTGCCCATCCTGGGTACATCAGAGAGGGTGGCTAGGGCTGCTGGGGTAAGTGTGTGGGTTGGGGGACGGGGAGGTAGGGAAGGCTTGCGTGAGGCGTGTCTGAATTTGATGGATTTGTGATAGTAGCAGGGTATTGAGGAGTGTTGCAGTTTATGTGCATAGCTGCTAGGCAGCAGGGCAGTAAAGGAGAATGCTATAAACTGTAATGTGCTCTTCTGGGTGATGCCTGGAAGAACTGAGGTAACTGCACGGGTATTTCAAGCAGTGGGAGCCAGGGAGATTTGCTTCCCCCGCCTCCCAAATTTTTGTCAAACCCATCCCTTTTATCTGTCCTGCCCACCTTCCAGCTGCTGCCATGGCTGGGTGCCTGAGTCCCATCAAAAGCAGCAAAGGGCTGCTGGGAGATCAGCAGGGGGCTGTCCATATGTAGCAGCTTCTGCCAGGAGCTGAGCAGAACTCAAAGAGCATAAAGCCTGGAGCATAAGATTGCTGTTCCTAGACTTAGTTTCAAATTAAAGAAATGAGAGGGAAGAAAGGCAGAAAGGCATCCCTCCACCATTTTTCAGCATCATTTATAGTATGAAACTGTAGATACTCAAAGCTCTGTATGAACTGCACAACTTTGAGCAAAGCTGTTATAAACACACTTCTTTCTTCATAAAAGGTATTGCCAAATGATGCAATTAAACCTTCTCATTATGAGCCCTTGAGAGATTTTAGTGGAAAATTGCATGTCCAAGGATAACCCCTGTGATCAAAAATCTCCATCTTTGAATGCTCCAGAACATTCCCTTTTCTCACAGTAGCCCTGAGTGACACCATGTCCCCCAGACCGTAGTCATCACAGCCTCCTCTGCTGCCATGCGACAGGCGGCAGGCTGTAGGGAGGGCTCCCCAAAACATTATAGGGGATTTGCAATACAGAATCCAATGATTAAAATGCAGAAAATGTTGTATATCTCCAATATCTATAAGGTCTTTGAGAAAGTTGCTGCTGTCTTTATTTTTTGTGATTATAAATGGCCTCAAGTTACTTCTACAAAGATAATTTTCTAGGTTACTTGAATGTCTGGTTTTATGCATTGTGCTAAAATGCCTGGCTAAAAATTAAGGAGACATTCTTAAGGTTGGCAGATTCAAAGTATGACGCATTTTCTGTGTTGAATGCACTTCAAAGTCCTTGTAACATGCTATACTGATTGATTTTTATCAAGAACTATTGATTCTCTTTTATTTCATCAGTCCTTCCAAAAAACAAACAATGTTTGTGTGATGAAAAGGGAACTGTTTTATGAAGAAATTTTAATTTATTACCAGTCTTCCTCTTGGCCATCAGAGGAAAATGGCATAAACACAATCTACCATAAAGTTCTGGGAAAGTATTGACCTTGTCCTCTTTCATTTTTCTTAGTTTTAAGAAAAGGAATTCAACTGCAGTTATCAACATCCCTGCAAAACCTGAGAAAAGTGGATATGTGAGGGTCTTTTGTATGCACTGCTTCTTTGTTGCCAGATATCACATGCAAAACAGACTTTTTGTGGTTCTGACCACTTGCAATATCTAACAACTTCTTTATATCAAATGAGTGCCTGGCACCTTCAGCAATGAGATCTGTAGCAATTTATAGCAATATCCCACAGTGAATTAAACCAAAATCAAAGTTTTGATTAATTTTGAAAAAACCTGAAATCCTTCCATTTCTTCTTTGAGAGGAAACATACATATTACTGCAGGTTAGAGCAAGGCTTTAAACAGTATTTGTGTTAGTTTTTAAGCCTTCAGAAGTGACACAAGGAAAAACCAAATTGTTCCTTAACTGGTCTGCTCCTCTCTATGAGAGTAATTTCTGCTCCTCTCTATGAGAGTAATTTATCTCTCATAATATTGTGAATCCAAATGAGAAGTCTCTTTAGGTAGTGGAGTAAAGCCAGTAGCCTCTTAAGTACGTTTACAAGAAGTTGTCACAAAAATGTGACCTCCATCAGTGCCCTGAAGCCCCTTTACCTATAAGAAGTTTCAATAGCAGTTGCAAAAATGAATATTCATATTAAGTATACAAGGATTTGGAGTGATGCCCATAGTGTTTTTCTGAATTTCACACTCTTGACTTCTTTTTTTTTTTTTTTTTTTTTTGAGGAAAGAAAATAAGGAGACTCAAAACTGCAATATGTATACCTGTTCAGAATACGAACGATGTTTACAAAATGTTCTCACTGATAGAATAAACAGCCCTATTTAAAGCCAAAAGAAATCTAAATCACTCTAATGACCTTTATTGAGCTGCAGGAATCTGGATGTTCTCCATCCCATCAGATATTGTAACATATTTCTGTAATTATGCATGGGGAATATGTAAATGCAACTATTACGTGGAGGAAAAGGGAATATATGCTACACAAAGCTATTGAAAGCATTTGTGCTTAATGCTACCAGAAAACTGTTAGATATTTGAGATAAGAGTAATGCATTGTGTTTGTTTCTTAGGCATTCATAGTGCCGCTCTGACATAGTGACAAAGCCTTTTAAAACCTTTAATGTATGCATCCTTACAACACATAGCTGAGGTAAGAAAGCCATCTCACTCTTTTCACACTGAATGGAAGTACAGAGAAACACCATTATTCATGTGGAATCACGTGAGAACATTGTGCCTCAAAAAGATTTGAACAGCAGTGTAGCTGCTTTCCCATCTTCCCTCCCTTGTCAAGAAAACTACACTTCTTTTTCCAACCAGTAATACAGTAATAGAATATAACCCTAGAAAGACGATATTACACAGTGAACATATCAATGAAACTGAGGTATTGGATTCTTTAGAAATTCTTCTCAAAGCTTCTTAGAGATTTTTGGGACCTTGTACAACCTTTGAGATTGCCTATTAGCATTGGTAAAACCACTGGCCTTCTGTATTTTCCAACTGACATGATCAAGCTATCTGTACAAAAGCAACCAGTTAACCATGTTAGGGAAACATTACTTCCAAATGCAGAAGGAAGGGTGGTGGGAGCACATAGGGTGCAAAGAAATGTGGCTCAAAGACAGAAACATGAATGTGGCTGAAAGGCTTGAGGACATGAGTACTAAGCAAAACTGGGGACAAACAGATGACTAATAGGAAGCTTAAAAGGCCGAATAGCTAGGGACAGAGCAGCAGAAATTATGAAACAGGAGAGAATTAGCTCATTGCAGAGGAAACCCTTGAGACAGCAAGAAGAGACTTCTACCACAAGCATGGAAATATGGCAAGGAGGTAGGTAAGAAAATAAACAAAAAAATTGGCTAAGTACTGCTATTAGTGACAGAAGAGCCCTCATGGAGTATGACTGGAGAAGCGGAGGTTAGCATTGAAAATTTCTTTGATTGCAGGAAGTTCACTGGATGCAGGGGTCTTCCAGAGGAAAGCAGGAATAAATGCAAAAAACCATGGAAGGGGCACAAATGTCTCTTGCTTACAAGCACCTCTCTTGGGCCTGTCCAGAGCAGCACTGAGATTAGCTTCTGGAATGAAACGTGATCATTATCCCAATATGATGCCTGGAATAAACATATGCAAATCTGTGATGTTTTTCACCTTTTCCTCTGGGCACAGGTGCTGCAGCTGCCCACAGCCAGCCCATCTTATTGTTGTTTCACATGGACCTGGGAGAACTCAAACTCACGTACTGCACATTGCTGCCTGTCCATGACAAAAATAACCCTAAAGTGTCATTGCTTTCCAGACTCTGAGGTTGAATTTCCATTCTCATCTTTTAGCTCCAGCATCTGTCTTCCGCATGCTTTAAAGGCACAATGTTGTCCAGTTTGTTCTTTCATTCCCCTGATTCCTCTTCAGTTTTTTGTTTACTAGCTCATTTCACAGCATCACAGAGCTGTTCTAGGTTGGAAAAGACCTCTGAGATCATCAGGATGATAGGTCCAACCTTTGATCATCACCTTGTCAACGAGACTGTGGCACTGAGTGACACATCCAGTGGTTTCTTGAATAACTTCAGGGATGATGACTCTACTACTTCCCTGGGCAGCCCAGACCAATGTTTAACAACCTGTTCTGTGAAGAAATTCCTTCTGATGTTGAATCTGAACCTTCCCTGGCACAGCTTGAGGCCATGTCCTCTTGTTCTGGAAGAAGAGGCTGAACCCCACCTGGCTACAACTTCCTTTCAGATGGTTCTAGAGAGTGATAAGGTCACCCCTCAGGCTCCCTTTTTCCAGGCTAAACACCCCCAACTCTCTCAGCTGCTTCTCATAGGACTTATCCTCTGGACCCTTCACCAGCTCCATTGCCCTTCTCTGGACCTCATTACAGCACCTCAAAGTCTTTCATGAAGTCAGTGGCTCAGAGCTGGCCACAGCACTCAGGGTGCAGCCTAACCAATGCTGAGTACAGGAGGACAATGTCTTCCCTGGTCCTGCTGGCCACGTTATTCTTGATACAAGCCAGGATGCCATTCCCTTTCTTTCCTCTGCTTTTAAGCACAACTCTTAATTTGCTATTCTTATTCCCCCCCTTTTTTTTTCTCTTGTACTGTAAGATACTTTCCCAACCACTTGGAGACTTCTTATCTTTCTTAAGTTCGTCCTAAGCCACTGCACACACAGTTTATTCTGCTCTTCTTATATAATTCACAGTCTATATTGTCATTCTACAAAGTCAACTATAGAATAGCTTTGTAGAATGACTGTCATTGGTATCTCTGTGTTTGCATTTATTTGCATTTAACATATGAAGGATGGCAGAAGTAAAGCTAATCCTTAATATGTGTGTACCTATACCTTCCATAATAACACTGTTGCTCCCTTTCCTTTGGTAGCTGTTTCCAATTTGCATGTGCTATGATTTGGTTTAATTTAAGCCTGACAGAAGCATTCTGATGAGATGCATATCCATATTTTGGAGACAGAACATAACTTTCGTTGATTTTAAAGCATCTGCCTTCTAGTAAGCTTCAGAGCTGTATGGACTTTGCAGTTCTTCTGCCAGCATTTTTTTGCATAAACTGAACATGCACCTAATAGTAGTGAAACTGTCTTACCATGACCAGCTGTGGGTGTGGCTGTGCACTCCTGGAAACCGTATATTTATATTTTCTACTTTTATTCATCACCATTCACACTGAGATTGTATCTCACTTCTGATTTTTTATTTTAGTGTCTTCCACAATTTTTGTTCAGGAACATTACTTGAATTTTCAGTTCTTTGTGTAAAAACAAAACACCTGATGTATCTGTTTCTGAGAAATAGCTGTATATGCTGCACTGAACTTTATACTTACTTGTTTGATGCATATAAGTGAATGTTGTAGACTCACTTCTACAAACCTTTCGTGTCTTGAACAAAATAGATGCAAAGATCAAATTAGAAATCTTATATTTCTAAACCTGTTCCCTTAACAACACATAGGGATGTATCCACAAGAGCTGTGGAGCTGTTTGCCTGTGTGTGTGCAGAAAAGAGACCTCCTTTTCAGGGAGATACCTGATACTCTAGAGTTCTCCCTCTTCATTCACTATGTGGCAAAAATAGAGAGACTGAGTTCTTACAGGATCATAACCATAAGATTAACTTCTCATATGGCTATAGTAAATATCTGAGGGTAGTGATTTTTATTCATTGAGAGAATCCCACCCTCTCACCCTGTAGTAAATTGGTTTGGAGGAGGTTCTTGCCTTGAGATATTTCCCATTCTCTCCAGCAAACCAGAACCTGAGTGCACTGATGGTCAGTAGCAATTGTGAAACAACTTAGGTGCCTTTAGAAACATGGATCTAAGGAACAGATTCCTCTGTTCTTTGCTTCCACTGCAGCTGGTGATTTTTGTAAGAAAAGACGTTTTGGTCTTTGATTCCAACACAAGCTGTGCCTAGGCATGAGGATTTTTGGAGATACTCTATTATACACCTTCTCACCCTGGTGTTTCCCTGCTGATTGATGACTATTTTTATTGCAGAAGTTTAATATTTTAGCTAGTGAACCATGCATGACTAAATGAAAAAACAAACAAACAAAAAAAGCAAAAAAAAAAACCCAACAAACCAAGAAAACCAAATACAACACTGAAAATGTCTCTCATTTCTTTCTCAGTCCCTTTAATCAACTAGTATTGCTGCAGTTATCCTGTGTGCACATAGCTGAGTCTCCAAGTGCAATTAAGTGATAAACCAGGATCTGGCCCTGCAGCCTTGTTCAGTGTAGGCCTGTGCTATGTTCATGCAAATGCCTTGAAAATAGAAGACTTCTGTGTGCTTGTAACAATTTACCTGTGCATGATGAATTGCAGAACTCCTAACAGTCCAGATCTTTCCAGGTCTTAATTTCCATTCTGAGGAATAAAAATAATAAAGGTATTTCTTGCCTTATTTACTGACACTGGAACATTTCAGGCAAGAGTATGTTTGGGGGAGTGTGCAGGATCATGTATTCCATCACTGCTTGAGACTTCTCCAAGCCTGTGGGTACTACTGGCATGGAAGTAAATAATAATTAAATCATTCAGTGAGACAAAAGAGTAAGTTCAGAATGGTAGGAAGCGTTTTCAAGTAAAAAAAAAAAAATCATGCTTTTTTGGTTTACTACAGAATAAAGTTCTGCTTTTGCAGCTTCCTGACTGACATGCAATTGTTTACTGTGTGTAAATTGAAATGAATTGCTTAAATCCTACTTAAAAACAGCACACTGGAACACGTCTTGCAAGGGTCTTTGCCGACCCTTTATCATGTGCAAGTATTTGGAAACCTGACCACAGTTTTGGAGCATCTGGTAACCTCTGTACAAGCCTCTTAAGTTTATTATTTTTCGTTGTCCTTTTAGAACAAATATAGAATCACAGAATTGAGTCATAGGACAATTAAGGTTGGAAAATACCTCTAAGATCATTGAGGGCAACCATTACCTCTGCACCACCATGTTCACCACTATACCAGGTGCCACATCTACATGCCTTTTGAACACTTCCAGGGTGTTCAAACACATAATAAGCCCATCAACAAATATGACATTAGATAATCACATAACTGAAATTTTATTTTCTCCATAATCTTACCATCTCCATAGAACTAGTGGCAGCTGACAGCGTGATTATTAGGTTGTGCACAGTTTTGATTAGCACCTAGTATATTTTAATAGACTAGTCAGAAGCAATCTGGAAATGTTTGTTGATAAAGATAATTGGGAAGATAAATTCAAGCGTGAGTAGAGGGAACATGATTATCAAAAGTATGCTTCATGTAGTCAATTTGAAGTTATTTCATTCCACACACTCTTGTAAAACTAATCACAAACAAACACTGCCCAATCTGGAGCTGCTCAAATGACCTGTGACTCCAGAGCATTTATAATACAATTCACCCTCTAGCCAGGGAAATGTCACTGAAAATGCCAAGTGTGTGGGAAGCTAAACACTTAAAAGGTTTGATATACTGGTAGTATGGATTTCCCGTGTTTTCCCTCTATTGTTGAGTCTTTTCAAGTCTTCGGCGATACCATCCCTTTTTCATCCTTTTTAGTCTTTCAGTGCTTTTTCAGTTCTTGCAGGTGAGAGCGGTTAAGACCCCTTCTTTTTCTATGATGTTGTTTTTGGCTCACAAAGCTTGACAGCGTTTGGAATGCTCTGCTTCTGAGGGCACTGTTAATCTGAGAGTATTATCTTGGTTGGGATGCAACGGGGGAGCTCAGTTCTGAGTTTCAGAAAACGCAGGATCCTTCTCCAACCTTTCACATCTGTTATCTGTCAAAAGAGATTTCTGAATGGCTTTTTTCCTCAGGCATGAAGGGACACCAGTAAGCTTAACATTTATGACTACTTCCAGGTCAATGCTTTTCTCTCTCAGATACTGCTAGCATTCTTTTCACAAATATACTAATTGTCTTACAGAGTGACTGGAAAGACATGACAAACAGCAAATACACTGCAAAGCCAGTCGCAAAATGTTGAGCCAAAAGTGAAAGAAAATTAAGCCCTAATTTAAACTTCCCCCAGTTTGAGCAAGGGGTTAAAGATGACCAACTTATTTTCATTATTATTTAGTCTATGTTCCTCTATATTGGCAGCTAGATAACTTCAGTTCCCAAACGCATAATGTGCCCAGCAGCCCTCCTTTCATTTGGCTGTACAACAGTCTCTGGTCACTTCAGAGGCACAATCACAAACAAGTAGTTAAGACTTTCATTTAAGATTCTGGATTTTTTTTTTTTTCTTTTGGGAGCTCCTTTAGACACTCCATCTGAACTTCTGATGGAGTGATATTTTTATATCATTTCATGGCTCAAACAGGTTATTCCCTTTTACTTGTTTTTGTCTTTTAAATCACACATTCCTTTTCAAAACTGTCTGGTTATCTTATACCCTTTAATTTGTCTACAATATAAAAAGTATAATTGGGCAGATTTCCCTTCCCTGAATTCAAACAGCTCACAAAACCAATCAGCAGTTGGAGCAATACATCCATCATTGCTACCAAGCTAAGAACAAAAGGAAAGACATATATCAATTTTGTGACTTGCTAACATTCTTTTGGGTTGCTTTTTGTTTATTTTAATTTATTCAGAATTGCTAAATATCAGCTTGAAGGAACTAAATTTACACGGATACCATAAAAGAAGGAAAAAGACTTATAGTTTGGAAGCATTTTTTGTCCTTGTGTTATAGGTTAGCTCATCCTCCCTTCAGCAATTTGGTTTAGTCAATGATACTACTTTCAGCTCATCCTTCAGACCTGCTGCTGTGTGTGGACTTTGGCTTGATACTTCTCTCACTTTCACTGCTCTAAAGTAGCACAGATATCTGTAAAGTCAATGAAAATTTGAAAGTCTCAAAGTGAGAGTGAAAGGAAAATCATTCCCTTATTCTTAGGAGTTGATTAGTTTAAACACCCTGGAGAAAAGCCAGAAGACATTTCACACTCTAACAAGCCTGTCATTAATACAGATCCTGAGGCTGTTAATACCTCAGTAAAATATTTTCAGCTGTTTATAGCACCAGCATCATTTTATTTGAGAAGAAAGAATTTTCTAGTCTCAGTAAATACATTGGTTTATGCTGATCTCTGTTTTCATATATTTATAGGAAATATATAATGGACCTTTCTAGAGGTAAAATAGAAAACTAAGAAATGAGCCTTTTAAAAATCACTGATCAAAATGAAAAACAGCTTCAGTGAAGGAGAATGAGAACAGGTATTTATTATACCACATTTTTGTCTGAATTATGAAGTGACACTGCAGATCTATAATTTTTTTTCAATGTCTTTTCCAGGCACAGCTCAAGTTTGCTGAGGACATAGATCTTCCTTTCCCTCTCACAAAATACAACAGATAATGGACTTAAATATCCATCTTTGTGATTACAACTGGAGAGGAATTTTTTTAGGGTCACTCTGCTGGTGGCTGACCATTTTCAGCAGTTTAGGAGGCAGAACAATGATGGGATGCGGAGGGTGGGCAAAAAGCCATACTGTCCCAACAAGACCTTTCCCTTCATCTCTTTGTGGTACTGGCTGGCAAATGAGGCTGTGTTCTTGCCAGAGAGCCTCTGGGGTGAATCGAGAATGTGTGCCCTGAGCCAGAGAGAGGCTACTGGCTGCAGACTGGGCAGAGGCAGCTGAGACACAAACAGCATAAGTGACATAAATTAACATACTTTAGTGAGGATTTAATAACCGGGGAACTTTGCTCTAAGTAAAAGCTTCAAAAGAGATGGAAAGTAATTTTAACCAGTGAAATGTTTAAACAACTAAGGGAATGATAATCTTAAATAATTAAGTGAAACAAACAGAACTTCTTTGACTTTTAGTAGGATCGGCTACCTAGGAATTTTGAAAAACAGATATCTTGTGCATTTTGAAAAACATTCTCCTTGTGGTCATTTGCATCTGACTTAAATTTTGTCCATAGATAAATAGCCACAAGTTTTTCTCTTGTGTAGATGATGCCAATGAAGACCCATAGAGATATCAGGAGATGTCAATTCAGGTGTTCACATACAAGCAGTTGCAGTACCTTCTAGTGTCTAAAGAGGGGTTACAAGAAGCCTGGAGAGAGACTTCTTACAAGGACATGCAGTGATAAGACAAGGGGGAACGGCTTTAAGCCAAAAGAGAGCAGATGTTAGATATTAGGAAGAAATTCTTTACTGTGAGGGTGCTGAGACACCAGAACAGATTTCCCAGAGAAGCTGTGTATGCCCTATCCCTGGAAGCACTCAGGGTCAAATTGGATGGGGCTTTGAGCAACCTGGTCTAGTGGAAGGTGCTCCTGCCCATGGCAGGGGAGGTTGGAACTGAATGATCTTTATGGCCCCTTCCTACCTAAACTGTTCTATGATCCTGTGAATCATAACATCCTGTGAATCACTCACATCCTGTGAATGTTTAGTGAGTGCTGCTGTCAACAATAAGGCAGTAGCATGGCTATAATTTTGCCTATTCTATAATTTTCATGCTGACTCATAATATTTACTTTCTATTCATGCCCTTTTTTTTGGCATTTTTAAACACGGGTCTGCTATGCATGGTTAGGGCCCCATTCATGGTTGAGCACTGGAGCAGGCTCTCCAGGGAAGTGGTCACAACACCAAACCTGTCTAAGTTCAAGAAGTGTTTGGACAACACTCCCAGGCACATGGTGTGACTCTTGGGTTGTGCTGTGCAGGGCTAAGGGTTGGACTCAGTGATCCTGATGAGTCTTTTCCAACTCAGCATGTTCTGTGATTCTATGATTCATATTTTGGTTGACACAGTAATGGTGGGGAGTAAGCAACCTGTTTGTTATGTGCAACTTACACCCTGGTCCATCTTCACTGGGCGTACATTTTAATTTTACACTTCTAGAAATTCAGCCTACACAAACTCTTGCAAAGTCTTTCATTCTTTGATACCTTGAGTTCATGTCCAGAGAAAAATTAAACATTTTTCTCTAAGAGTTTTCTTTTTAATTTGATGACAAAATGGGCATTTTGGCAAAAACCGTTTACAGGAGTGACATGCAGCTTCACAAAAGCATTACAGCAGGATACTAGGACTATCTATACAGTAGGGAACACTTGTTTCACCCATTGAACACAAACTCCACCCAACTTAAGTGAGATACCTACAATTTACAGAAAATAGGTGTTTAAGCTACCCAAAAGAGGAAGACAAGAATACAGCAAGTGAGATTAAGAAAAGAATAAAGAGAGAAAGAGAGGAGTGCCATGTGGCTGCCAACCCAGCTGGCAGCCTGGCTGAGCCTGTGGACTGTGCTGGGGGCCTGGTGCCCTCCCAGACACACACACACACACACACACACACACACACACACACACACAGATCCATCCCATCAATCAGTGAGATATAAATCTGGTCTCTGACAATGACACAACATCCCATTTTAAAGCCTTTCACTTTTGCTGGTACTGTAGTTATTAGCAGCCCAGCTTCAGCAGAATCTTTATTGAAATCCATTAAGTCAAACATGATTTAAGTAACTTTCTTAGCTCTCTCCATGGCTTTGATTGCTTTTGTCACCGTAATACTATTCAAAATGTGAGCAGAAATGGAAGAAGAAATAATCCCAGAAAAAGATGCTTAGTAGAAAGGGAAATTGAGGGTAAAGGGTACTGTCTACATCACTGGTCCTACTTATTAGTAATCACAGGAAACCCACAAAATACAAATATAGCATACATAACTAAGCTGAAATCTGACATGAGATCTGTCTCAGTTCAGATACGGCAGTTTCAAGTCCTGGTTCTGAGTGTACCGTGTGACTAACTTCACATATTCAGAGTATGTTAAACAAGATTCATATCTCTAACAGCAAAATTGATAACCTACATCCCTGGATGGAGAGATACTATTAGGTACTGATATAGGGCGCTTTGAGTCAACCAGATGTTCTTCACAGAATTCTTTGTGTTCCTCTCCTTCTCTGCTGGTTTTAGGCTGAAAACAGTTTTCTCTGAACCATTTAATTGTTCTATCAGTATATGCTTGGAGGTCTGCTAATTCTTAAATCAGTAAGTCTGATTTATGGTGCATGACATCACTAGTGCAAGAAGGAAGACTAAAGTGAAGAAGTACTTTTCATCATACTGGCATTAAAATTCATATGGCAGGATTAACACTATTTCTACTCAATTTTTGTCCTCTCTTGCACTGGAAAGTTTAGCTGGTGTTCACACAGCACAAAAAGTTGCCTGAAAAATTGTTCATCGTCAAATATCAACATCAGTAGTCAAATTTCCGAAAGTTCTTAGCAAATACCCAGCCTGACATCCCATTCTATGCAGACCATAGAGTTTCAGCTGGAAACTTCTGTTTCAAGCATCTAGTTTCTGATCAAGTTACAATGCATTGCTTGGAAAAGATTTGCATATTTTCGCCACCTCCATCTAGTGCCATACCAAAAAGTGCCTAGTGCTCAAAAGTCCTTAATAAACAATGTTAGTGAAAAATTTAAACACTTTTTTAAAGGTGTGGGTTGTAGAAGTAAAAGGCTAAGGCTGACCCAACTTCTAAACAAACTGCAGCCAGCTGGCAGGACCAGAAAGACAACATTACTAAAGTGAATTAGGCATTAAATGCAAACTGATCGTTGCAGCTCCCAAACTACTGTCGGGATCTAGAAATTCTTTGCCCAGAATGCAGAAACAGTGAGAACTAGTCTAGCATGTGGCAGCTTAAAGGTCAATGAAATTGTCAAAAAAGTCACAAGTGTTTCTGAAGAAAAGTATTTTTACATATCCCTATTGAATAACATATTTTTGATGCAAAGGGTTGAGGCATGGAATTCACAAGAAGATCTAGAAGCAGTCAAAGATTTGAGGTGATCTGCCTGCATCTCAGTAATGTACCTACATGAAGATCCTTCTCCAAGCTTCTGTAACAGTAAAAAAGACCTTAAAATTTTACTAAAATACCACTGGTAAAAAAAAAAAAAACAAAAACAAAACCAATTCTACTGCAATTTCACTCAAGAAGATAGAGGATTAAGCTGCAGACAGTGGAAAGCTGCACCACTCATGGTTTCTAAGGTATATCTGAGAAAGGAGCTGGCCCTCTACTGGAGCCAGGAGAAGCTTTCATTAAATCCAAATGGAAGAACTATGTTTTTCAATCCAAAAGTGCAGAAAACACAGGAATGTAAACAAAGTTGATCAGACTGAAGAGGGAATAATCATAAAGTGATATGAACAGAAACATAATTAAAATTTCTTATGTTGAGGGAATAAACCAGAGAACAGAAGTGATTAAGGGGATGTTGATTGATTACTCCTGAAAACTTAGGGATAATAAGTAATGTTGCTGTAAAAAAGATGATTTAAATACTTTACCTGCACATTATGGAATTTTGAATAATGTTGTCAGATGATAGGAGTTTGAAGAATTAAACTTTATCATTTATAATAAATAAAAAAATAGCTAATAATAGTAATAATAGTAGTGGTGGTACTAGTAGTAGTATTACTACTACTACTACTTTGAATAGTTAATCTGAAGTACTGACCAGCAGCTTCTCATTTTTCTATCTAATCAGGAGAACATTTCTTGCAGAGAGAGAGAGAGACTTCTTATTTAGAAATGAAGTTCATTGAGATGCATCTTATTTCAGAAAATACCTCTTGTCATACCACTTTACAATTTCTCTGCCTTCAGTATTCATGATTTTGATTTCTTTCAATGAATGAAAAAAAAACCAAACAAACAAAAAAAAAACAACCTGGAGAATCTACAGTCCCAGAACTAAGATACAGATGCAGGTAGCAAAAGAACTTGTTTTTCTTTTGTCTTTCTCCTACCAGTTACTGACAGACGAAGAATACTTGACTATATTGAATATTTTGGTTTGATGTTTTTTCCCACCTCCTTGTCATATAAAGGCAGAACTAAAACCAGCTCCTTATTGTTTCTAAGATGGACATGAAGATTCTGGTCATGTCTTCAAGCTGTCCTTCCAGCTTGCTGATGAAACTATTTTGTTCACTGGTAATAACATATGACTGACACTCACCAGTGTGACGTTTGAGATGCTGTCTCAAATCTGGCTTCAACTCTTTCCTCATTCCTACTCTCATGTTTCATGTTCTGATAAGCAGTCAAACCGAAAACCTCATAAACTCAAGTCCCGCTTCCTTTTTAATAGTCTTATCCATATAGATAGTAGTTGAGGTCAGAGAGGGATATGGAAGAAATTATCTATCAATCATTTATAATTAAAATTACTTCTTTCATTTCCATTACTTTCTTGTCATTGCAGGAAAACCAGAATAGAAAAGTTCAGTGTTTTCCTGCTCTTTGATAGCACTAAGGGCTAGGAATAAATTCCAAGGCTTATTAAGAGTCTGAAACAGAGCTTCTAGTTTTATTTACATTTTTCTACTAATGAACCAGAAAAAATGCATATGATCATCACTTCACTTTGTGTGTGCTTCTCTTTTTTATACCAGTTTAATTCTTCTTTATTCCCCATTGCAGAGGAGCCTTAATCTGTGTAATCCAGGTACACCTAACCTGATTCTCTTGAAGTATCTGCTACATAGTTACATAAGCCTGATATAAGCCAAAAAGTTACTGACCTTATCTGGGGAGCAGAGCAAGGAGTTGCACATTGTCCTAGAGAATAATGTAATACAATAAAAAAAACTTGCTGAAAAATTCTGACTAAATATCTAGGATGGTGAATTGGGATCCCACTTCATGGTTAAACAGGTTCTAGGTAATTTCTGATTCCTACCATATATTGTTTTCAGACATCACAGTTTAACACAATTTAAAGTCACAGCACTTTCCTCTAGCACCAAATGTTCATTACTTCTGAAAAATCTCATTCATTCTGCTGATGCAAAAAACTATCTTATAAAATATGTATATATTTTCAATGATAACTTGATGTGTACAGTCTCCAATGAAGACTTCATATCAGTTCTAAGTGTTCCTGTGTGCTGTGCAAGTTGCTTCCCAATAAGGATGGTCACCTGAGAAGGAAATTAGTGACTGCAAGACTTCACAGTGAAATACATCACCGAGCTGAACAGCAGGCAAAAATATAGCTAAGCTTCAGCAAAAGGAACTTTAATTATACTCTCCAGAGGTGATTTTAGAGATGAACAATATGTGAAGTTACAAATACAGTTCAGAGTTTACACAGACCAGCCTATTTTCAAAAAAAAAAAACAATAAAAGAACAAAAAGCTTCCCATTACTATAATAAAAACCAAAGCTTGCTTGGGGAACAAAATCCTTGGGAAACAAGAGTTCCAGACACAGTAATGCAACAATCCTTCATTGCATCAACTGAGAACTTGACTTCTGAAGGAGTTTTAGATATTGAGGAATCACTTTATTGCACCAGAATGGCTCAGCCTTTCCTGTGGGCAGAATGTCACATCTGCTTTACAGCTCACAGTTACTATTTAAGCTGGGTTGGAAGTTTAAAGAAAATGGAAAGTGTTATAGAAAACTCAGGGCCACTCTTCTGAAGTTAAAACTCAACTAGTTCACAGCTGAGATACACAGCTGGCAGATGCACAAAACTGACTTATGCCACAATCATAGTCTTGGTGACCAGCGTGGCTCAACAAATTGTTTTTGCAAGGTGTTGGGGTTTTCCTGACAATGGGATTTACAGAAGTGTCAGTTCATTGAACCTTATCTGCTGCATTTCTACTGTGCCCTCACAGGTGGATAATATCATGGTAATCACACATTCCTCAGATGGGTGGGCAGGAGAGTCTTCTGAAACTAGCACATATTTCTCAAATATTGCCAGATAATCATATGATAGACTCTGGAGATGACCTGCTTATAAGAGAGGAAGGACTTATACATATCAAGGAGTTACTTAAAAGCATTTTCTTTCCTCTTTGATAATTCAGGCACACTTTTGACCCTTCCCTTTAGAGGGAGAAGCAGTGTTGCCAACTCTGCATGTGATAGAGAGTTACTCTTTGTGTTCCTTATATTAGTGACAGGTGTAGGAAGAATTCCTTTCAGCTAGAAATTTACTTCTAATTATAAAATGTCTTTTTGGATAATTCAATTAAGTCTCAGTTTGCAAAATAATTTTCTTCAGATTTCCAGCACTTTTTTGTATTACGTAGAAGAGAATTCATAAAAACTGTTAATTTAATGGATCTTTGAAGGAATGAATAGTTACAAGGGTGACATGTTCTGCATTCACACAGTCTGTCCCAAATTCTAAGGTAAATCTTCATTGCATGGTTACCCTTTTTTTTCAAACAATGTCTCCTAACATCCTGTTACAAAAGTCTGATCTTCTTCTTGCCCATAATTGTGCCAGTGAACTTTAAACCAAGCTAAAATCAGAGCAAAATAATTCATTGTTCTGTAGTCTCCTAATATCATCTTACTGGTCCAAGGCTTGTATTTGCCAATTTCAGCATTTACACAATTCCTTTGCAACTTTAGCACTAGGGTGGCTTTAAACATCCGCTCCCTACCTGCAATTTAATCCAATTAACCTCCTCCAGTTCACACTTTCCAGCTCACCTCACCTAAATGATACTGGATGCCTACCCATAACAGTGATCCCAAAGGATTTAATCAGACTATTGAGAAGAAATATGAATTTGGCAACCACATCAGAAGGAGGACCAGCAGCAGACAGCATTTTGAGGAATGAGATCTGCTAAGTGGCTGACTAGTGTAGGGCACATACAGAAAGTTTAAAGGTGAACTTGAATGCATCATCAGCCAGACAGTCATTCTGGTGTATACAGCAAAAGAGATTAATTTTCTTGTTATCTGTTCTCCTAATTATTTCAGTTCATTGAGCAAACTCCACATTTAAGGATCTGCTAGAGATTAATAAGAGTATGTTCAGTGAAATATTAGCTCTGGCCTGGGGGTACCAAAGGTACATTAGCATCAAGTTCCACTAGGGCTCATTTTTTTCCTTAACAGTTCAATTTAGTCTGCTTTGACTCCTGCTTTTAGCTCCATAAGTAACTAGGCTGACTTTCAGCATTACTGGACTGAACTGTGTAAACAGACCCTAAGTCCTTCTACAGTTCTCCTGCCTTGTTAGTAAGATGTGTGAACTGAGAATCCCTCATTTTCCTTCTCTCACAACTTCTCCTCCACCCGGTAGAAAAAATACTTTATGGGCTTCGATTAATGTCTTCACCTTTTCCATTTCCCTTCATCTACTGAACTCAGTGTGGCTCAGGCTGTGCTCAATTTTTGCACAAAGCAGACCATCCTGGCTTGATAAACATTCCCATGCACAGAATAAGGAAGCCATAATGAGGCAGGATGGGATGGATGCCATAGGTGGAGATGCTTCAAGAGGGTAGACATCAAACAAAGAATAATTTAACTGCTTCAAATCAGCTACAACAGTAGCTGATTTCTATGCACTGAACATACTGGGTCCCTTAGGAAACTGGTCTCATTAGACTAAAATTTAGCCTTTGCCAATATCCCCTCAGTAGGGCAATGCCTCTCTTTTTGCCTTGACTACTTTTATTTCACATGAATACCTTTCTTTACAGAATCCCATTCTAATTCTTGCATGGTCAACCCTGAAACAAGACTAGTGTTGACAGACCTCAAATCTCCTTGGCACATCATTCAGAACCCTTGGATACAGTTTTGCAACCAGCTGGGGTGAAAGCCAGCTCTCACTAAATAAAAGATTAGCTCTTGGCAATTGTCTCCATAATTTGAAATCTCTTGCTAAATTGCAGTCTGCTGTGCTTTTGTTTGTTTTACTAAGTCCTTCAACCTAGTTGCCACAGTTCTCACACAGACTATGAGGCTGAGAGAATTTCTTTTGATCACTTGCGCAAAAATTAAACTTGAAAGTGAAAAAAAAAAAAGTGAGGGCGTTTTTTTATTTTTTTTTTTTTATATTTTTTTTTTCTGGAGAAAACATCTGATAAATGTTTTAACTTGTGTCTTCATATGTTAGTAAAAACAACAGTAGGAAGTTTCTGCCCAGATGGCTGGGAGCAAGTCTGTTCTGATAGCTTCACCCAAGGTACCAGCTATGTAAACTTCGAGTCGTATTTAGGTAATTGGCAGAAAGAAATAGTTACAAAATTCCCCAGTAAATACTTCTTCACTGGAAAGTTCAGAATAACTGAGTTTAAATTCCATTCACTTTATTTCAGAGGTTGTCGTTTGATCAATTGGCCCTATACAGTTCCATTCAGTTCGGATGAAGGCAAACACAGAATATGTACTAGCACTGAAGATGCCGGGGTGGTGGACAGACAATCTCTAGCAATTGTTACAAGGGTTGAGCTGATCTTCAGTCAAATCACATTACCAGACAGTATGTGCATCTCAGTCTCCATGCTACCCTGACTGCAGCTGAAACGTGTGACCTTACACCACCCCTACCAGGAGCTAAGATAACACTTTTCATCTTGCAGCAGGCTCAATATAAAGATGTGTGCAGGTCTGTGACTGCAGAGTTAACGTGCTGCAGCCACTCAGTCACTCCATGGTCACTTGTCTGTATCAAATGGCTTATCTACACAGTAAATTTTTTTTGGAAGAGTGGTTTCTCATTGACTTTCTGCATGAACACCGTTGTAGAGAATTTCTATCCATTTAATATAATTTTAAATTAGGTTAGATTAAATTAATACTAAATAGATTATATTAATTATACTAGATCAATCTAATTTTTAAAAAGATACTTCAAACTTAAAAGCATTGAAACATAGATTTAGAAGTTGTCCTTCAAAAGCTGCTCAGAGACTCGCTGTCATCACTGTTCACCTTTTATCACTGTTCTGTAAAATAAAAGCACATATTGTCATATGTTAGTGAGAAAACTCATACTTTTGAAAAAAACCCCAAACTCATTTTTCTCATGTTAACTCATTTTTAACTCATGTTAGTGAGAAAAACCTATTCTCCTTATATACTAACCTTCTTACAAAAAATTTTCTATATAGAAAGAATTGAACACTGAATTCACAATTGTTAGGCCAATAGGGCTCATAACATAACAAAGATTTTGCTTGGGAATCTAGTTTTAAAATTAAAGGCATGGATTTGATGTTCCTATGGAACTCTTTTTGCAGTGGAAATAAGAAGCTACTGTTAACTCACACATACAGTGTATATATGAATTTATCTCCTTTTTTAAAACTACATAAGGATTTTTGCAGCACAGTCAGCACAAAAATGGGTACAGGGATCATTCTGCACACTGCCTGCCTTGCAGATGTGAATTACAGGCTAGTGGCTTCTTCTGTGATGGAGTACTTACAGCTGTTTCTTGTGGTACTAATGGTTGACACTAAATTCCCTGCAGAAAACATGAGAAATGAAAAAAAAAAAAAAAATGGTGTGACAGTAGGAGGACCAATTTGACATTTAAGTAAAAGGGACGTTTGAGCTGTGCATGAAAATATGCATTCTGGCATATTTTCCAAAAGGAAATATTAGGCACAGGAAAGTGATTTAATGGTTTCTCAAGACCAAAATTCGCTCAAACAAACAAGGAAGGAGTGTGAAACACATGCAGAGATTCAGAATGTTTCTTCTTTATGCCATTCCTCATAATCTGTCATATGACTTCAATGAAATGTAGTAGAACGCTTTTTTCCTGGGGGCTGTTCATGAGTTGTAACAATACAGTCCTTGGGACTTTGGCATTATAATTTGCTGCTGTGGCAGTAACAGGGATATTATAAAATATGCTCCCACAAGGTCTCCATGCCTCTAGAAAGCAGCAGTGAAAGAAAAGGACCAAGAAATTATGTATGAAACTTAGGAGAAAATATGATTTTTCTCTCAAACCCTCAGCAAAATAGGGTTTGATGCTGTTCCAGCTAATATCTGTGGGAGTTTTGTCACTGATTTCAACAGGAGCAGAATCAAGCACAGTTTTTCATGGAGATTAGTACACAGAAAAGAGACATGAGCAGCAAAAACTCTCTACAGTCCCTCATGAAAAATCCTTTCCTGGCTTTAGAATGCATTTGCTGTTGTTGCCCTTTCCTACATGAAAAAGTGCTAAACATCAGAAAGATGGCATTGTTTGACAGTCTCCAAAGAATATCATTCTGCTTTCAGTAAGACAGATTTGACTGTTCTCACATGAGGAAGTCCGATGGTCCCAGAAAGGCTTTGCTTACAATTACACTCTTGGCTAAGACAAAGGTAAAACAGCTGAATGCCAAGTTAGATCAACTTTTTCAAAGCACTGAAGACTAGATCCTTAGGCTCTCACTCATATAGGCAAGTTTGGGGAAGGACTTTTTTCGTGTTTTATACTGAAAGATTAGGCTGTAAAAGAAGAAAACTAATCCCAAGGGTCAGCAATTATTTCCCAGATTTTTTCAGTTAATAATTAAAAAGAAAATTGAACCATTCTTAGTGAATGGCACAGCCAACTTCAGGGCAGTCAGGGTCAGGGGATGTTAGAGCACATAAGATATTTTTCCTTTACAGGAAGAAATTATTAACCTGGAAAGAGAGGAGCTTCTTTATAAAACCCTTCAGCTGTTACTCTGAAAAAAAAATGACGTGTATTGTTACACTTACGCTGCAGAAAGGGAAAGGAAGGCACAGGGATATAGACAAGGTTTTCAAGGTTAAACCACAAGGGACTCACTGTTACAGTACCGTGAATACCAGAGCATGTCTCTGAACTTTTAGCTCATCATGTATGTGCAGAACTTGGATGCAGCATGCCCTGCTCATTAGACATATTTTTAGCATATCAGTGCATTGAAAGATCCCAGAACTAGAGGAAACAGAAGTTAATGAAGTGCCACCTTTCAAGAAGAGAGTAGGCTTGGGTATGCATGCGCATGCTTCCAAAGGAGTCACCACTATTGTACAGACAAATATGGCATATTCTTCCTCACAAACAAAGCCATCAGAGCCCTCAAGTTCAACATGCAGCCCTCAAAGTGAGGGTCTTGCACTGATGTCAGTGGAAGGGTTGGATATGCAGCGAACACTCAACAACACCACAAAGAAAATCATTGTTCAGCTATGAGAACAGATTTTTGTCATCAGTGTTTTAATCAAGTTACAAGCCAAAATATATATCTTATGACTTCGGTGGTTTCCCAGGTCTGTGACAGATATTCTGTATAGATTTACAGGGCACTTTGCCATTTTTCTGTCCATTTCTCACATTTCATATTTATATATATCATCTTGAGTTCAGTTAAGTTTCTGCTGTCTGTATATGATCCTTCTTGCATTCTCAGAAACAAAATGATAAAGTGCAATTTCAAAACAAAAGACAGAAGATAAATGTTTGCAAGGATAATGCAACCAGCTTTAAAGAGAGAGAAAGAATAACTATAACTATTAAAGACTGGAAATGAGATCTAAGATCAGAAATCTCTGTATAAAATGTGAGAACAAATACCTCATGCAGAGGAATTCTTCTTACCATTAGGCGTAAAATGGATATTTTTTCACCCTTCCAGAAAGATGGTACCTAAGTTTTAAAACTCTTGTGGACCTAAATAATGCACCCTTTTTTTTCTCCTCTCACAAAAATTATACTGCCCTTTTGAGCCGTATGTAAAGTGAAGAAGTGTTGCTAAGTATCAGTTAGGTCCATGACTTAGTTTTTCAGATAGAACAGTGGCATTTATTGTTTCTCTGTCTCACCTGTAGGGCCTCCCAAAGCTCCACAGTTCCTTCATACTGGCAAGCCTGCTATGGGAAAGGACTGCAGGAGCTGATAAGCTAACCTCTGCTGTGGTACCAGTAACAGGGAGAAAACAGCCAGCTGTGAATGAAATGCAAAAGGTACCCAAACCACTACCTGCCAACAGCCTCACAAGCTTTTGGAACATGGTGAATTGGTGAGAAACATCTTGCTGACATAAGCTAAGATGAAGAGAAGACTAAGGTGAGTTTGCAAGAAAGAAACAAGGATTGCAGAGTTTGGCCAATATGTAGAAGGTAGCCCCATAGCTACCTTGGTAAATAATGGATACTCTGGAGATAATAACACAGTGTATCTCACAAATTTTTTTCAGCAATGCTACTAATTATTAACAGGAAATCACTGATAAAGATGATGATGATGATAATTATGAGGATGATTACTATTCATTATTTTTAATAACTGCAAACTGAAGTTCTTAGTGTTATTATATCCATATGTGAAACAGCAGATACTGAATATATTATATTTAGAATTCTCTTCCTCACCAAAATCCATGAAAAATCTTACAAGACTAGGGTATAACAGTAATCTCTTTTTGTGTACCTTTATTTCCATAGTATTGACATTTTAGTAGGAATGTAAGTTCTGTGGTCAGCTGAGATTTTTAGAGCGTACAGATGCAGGCTAGATTTCCATTGTTTTTCTTTGTAAGTTTTCCTCACCATAATCACCTAGAGAAAAAAAATGTATTTTTTTTCATTTCCAATTTTAATCAGTTAATCCCCTGAATGTCTTCCCTACCAGAAGCATAATTTCTGCTATCATTCCAAGATGATAATTGGGAATGAAAGGTAAGTCTTTCCTTTTGGTTTGGATTCAGCAAAAATACAAGAAAACTCAAAAAAAAACCAAAACCAAAAACAAAAACAAAAAAAAAAAACACAAACCTGGAAAAAACAGAGAAAAGCAAAGCAAAGCAAAGCAAGTAGCAGAATGACTCATCTTACTGAGGATAAATGTTCTGCTACTACAAATACTGTGTGGGTGGGTCAGATCTACTGTGGTGGGCGCATGGTGCATTGGAGAACAAAACAAACAAAACAACATACATTTTTGGCCCTTGATTCACGACTTTACAAGAAAAGACACAACATTATTCATAGTGAAAGAAAACAAAGGAAAGAGCATGCATTGCAAATTTTGAAAAAACATGATTAGTAAAGTGGTCCATGACCAGTGTTGCTGCATTTCACAGAGCAGCAACAAATTGCTTATTGACCCCTCCTGAGGACTAGCACTAGACAATACAGAGAATACAATCCAGACACACACAAACTATTCACAAACAATCTTTTAGTGTCTTGCACTGAAAAATAAAAGACTGAATATAAAATGTAAAACATAAGTTAAACTCAAGTTTAACTATGGTACTCTGAATGAGCTCTAAGTAATTTTTCACTTAGCATCTCTCAGCTATCAATCTGTCAAGGAGACTTCTCAACTTTTTCCCTAGGAATTTAGCTCTTCTGGAAGCCCTTCATGTTACAGTCTGCCTTTAGGGAAGATCATGGTAGTCTATGAATCTATTTAACTTTCATACACAAGCTTCTCCGGAGGGCCCACTGAGTAAAATTTCTCCATCGTGCACAGTGTCATGCAGGAGTCCCTTGAGCATAAATTAGCTAGGTTAGCTAGGAGCTCTAGCTTTTTGTTTTTTGGTTGTTTTTTTTTTTTTTTTTTCCTGAAAGATTATGCCCCACTCTTGGATTTTTTGACTTGGTGCTGCCTCTGGGCATGGTGGGATAGAGTGATTGCCTATCCAAAACACAAGTGAAATCTCATAAACAAGATCCTGCGGCTGGTTTATTTCCACAGTACACTAGCCAACCTACAGGACAAAATCAGGACATAAAAAATAGACTGAAGTTCTTTGCTTCTTCTCATGTTTAATCTGATTATTAGCAAAACAGAATAATTAACAATGAAATAATAAGCTATTTTTTTCAGATTCCTGAAGCACCCCAAGTTTATTCCAACATCTAGAATCTATACATGTTTCTGAGTCAATGTAAATGACAGCACCCCATCAAACATGTTTTATCTGTTCACATGAACTTTCCACTCCAGACCCATTACTTGGAGTGTCATTTTTTCTTAACATTCCAGGTATTCCTTTCACTTAGGAACTGCCTGCCATGAAGTTAAGTCTCTCTCATTTTCAGCAGATAGGATGTTAGCATTTTTCAGAAGTCAAAAAGCACATTCAACTAAGTGTGACTGACAAGACATGCAGGTTAGAAATAAAAAATAAAAAAAAAAAAAAGGCACTGCCTGCCTAACAGACGCATATACACAAGTGATCAAGAAAAATTAAATCTCTCTTCAGATCAAAAAGGTGCAAATCTGCAGATGACTGCAATTTTAACCACAAATTCTCATCTTCATCCTAGCCTTCATTCTCAGATTTTCAAGGCTTGACTGCAAAAAACTCTGAGTAACCCAGTCCAAGCTATGTATTGTTCCTATTTTGTACATGAGATTGGACTAAAGGTCTCCTGAGACACTGTGTGACATGAATTATCCTGTGCCTAAAAAAAAACCCCAACAACCAAACATTCAATCCCTAGTGGATTTTTAAATATTTGTTTATAATAACAAGCAGTAACCAAATAAAAAAAGTTTGAAGTTTCTTCTTTGTCCTCTCTATGCAGATATGGTGCTCTAAGCTTCCCACCTCTTGGCCCTAGCACTCAACACCATTCCTTTAGATAAACACTCTCATGCCTTGGACAGTGCAGTCCAACACTCATTCTCAACTTGTTCCCAGTTTCAAGGCATTGAATTTCTCTTTGGCCAAAAACATACATTATCAAAGGCTTAAATTATTGTTAAAATAATTGTGATCTCTGAAACTCGTAATAAGGAAATCAATTGTCAGTCAAAACTCCTAATTATTATTACACATACAAAAGAGGAGGTACAAATCAAAAGTGTAAAATATTTTCCCCAGACAAAGTTTCATTCTTCACAACAGCTTTTTCTGTAGAAAATTCAGAGTCTGGTCTTTCCATCATGGTCTGGTGTTTAGAATGCTTAGACTAAGCTGTACACATGGAACCTGGTTTTCAAATGGCCAAGCCTTTTTGATGTGCCCAGCAACCAAGAGATAACAGAGAGGACTGGATGTTTTTAATAATGAAGTTCTAAAATTTGCATATGTGTCCAAGTCATTAGGGACCCTACTGAAATTGAAGTCACTGACACACAGTTTCTTTTTATAAAGTGTAACCTCTGTCCTTTCTTAAACACAGATTTTCAGATGTACTGCAGCATAGGTTCATGCCAAGATAGTGAGTCAAGCAACTATCAAGGAAAGACTTGGCATCAGAGGTTGAGGGGTTTGGTTCCAGTCTTCCCAGTGCCAATTAGAACTTGCAGAGTGTGCCCCCCCAGTTTCATTGCATCCAGTGATACAAAATCCTGCTTTGCTGCTGAGGATGGATAATGGTCCATGCATTAAAGCCAGACATTTTTTTTACATATCAGACTTTCTCCTCACTTTTGATCTTTCACAGAAAGAGGTCTGCTGAAGAAGCTATGAGTCATATATAAATAAACCCATAAAAATAAGGTGAAGAGCTGTTTAAGGCAGCTCCAGTCCCTGAAAAGGAAATGGTAACTCTAAAGATCGTCGTTTTCAGCCTTATTATTTACACTCCCTGTTACAAGCTGCTGGTCATGAATGAGTTGCTGTCTCTCTTTATCCGAGACTTTCTTACTTCACAAAAACCTCTGTAAATCTAGCTAACAGCAGTTGTTAAATATTTTATGGGGGTTTAATAATAAAAAATATTCTGCATCTGCCTTAACATTGTGTTTTAAGGGCTCATGATCCATCAGACAGCTGTGAGCTCAGAGACTGCCATCAATGGTAGAACAACAAATGTGTATGTTGGGTTTCTTGGTAAACTTCTAGATAGATTCAACTGTGCATTTAGTTGTTTAAATATTCATGCCTGTTCCCCCACAAGCAAGGTTTAATATGTTTGATTTCAAGGGATAGTCAAATTTATAAACTCTAACTCCAACCTCAAGCAACATGCCATTACTATGTCCTCCTAAGGTAATTTTAGCAGCTCCATGATGTCATTCTGCAAGATGTATTAGTCAGATGTAAGTTAATTATTAGCTGGAAGAAAATTTATTATATGCTGTAAAGCTTCACATGAAGTGTTTTTTGGAGAAGTAAATAATAAAAGAAAAAAAGAAAGAGGAGATAGAATAAATAACTATTTAGCCTTGGGCACTGCATTTACATTTATGAGATCCTCTATGATTTACTGCTCCAGCTTGTTTTCCTAAAAATGCCTTGGGTTTGTTTCACCTAAAATACACCATAATGTTTGTAACATTAATTTGTTTAAGGTTCCCTTACTCTGTGACTATTTAAGTAAAAAAGTGAATGCCCCATAGCAAAACTCAAGTCATAGTCATGGCTTTGATCCATCCCAAAGCAGCTAGAAAATCCACATGTGTACAATCCCTTACCTATCCCCATTAATCAAAATCTGCCCCAAGCCGTCACCATAACCAGAGTTACTTGATTTAATCACACAGTACCTGGATTTGCAGTCAGGATTACAACATGCCCTTGCAAGAAGGAGGAAGCTGGCCCTGGGCACTTTCAGCCCTGGACACTCAATTCTAGAGTAGCCACGCAGTCCACCAGATGGTGGCTCAGGGTCAGAAAGTTCTGGATGATGTTGGTTATTTATTCCTGTTTTACTGCAACCCCTGATGTCAGTAATGGTATGCTAACATAACTGTTTATAAATCAGAAGTAAAGGTGACAGAGTAGATCAGTAGGTGACCTGAGAATAAAAGTCCTGCCTGCTAACACAGCAGTCCTTCACTTCTTTCACCACTTTGGTATTCCCTGGCAATTACAAACTGCTGGTGAATGTTGACTGCAGTGGAACACATTAGTATGATATGGTGGAATAATTCTACTATTCCTGTGCTATATATAGCTTCAAAAATCCTCTCTTCATGCCTCAGACCAAACTCAACCCATAAGAGGCAGCAATTTTTAATGTAATTTTTTGTTGCCCGTATGTTCTCTCTTCAGAACAAGTGGAACTGGAATAGATTAAACCATGATGTGAAGATTAATAAAAAAAATAAAAGAGAGGCTTTGTCAGAAAAACAATTACCTGTATATTTTAAGTTGATATGAAAGCACTGACTTAGAGAATTAATATGTCATTCTATAAACAAATTTCAAAGAAACAAGATTTTTCACAATTTAAAGGGAATAGTTCTAACTGAATAAAGTAGAAATGCCAAATGGCA
>JAWWEW010000112.1:48640846-48690284 GCA_035583185.1 Anabacerthia variegaticeps
AAATTTCAAAGAAACAAGATTTTTCACAATTTAAAGGGAATAGTTCTAACTGAATAAAGTAGAAATGCCAAATGGCATTTAAATACAAAAATGGCAATTAAATGGCAATTTAAATGGCAATTAAATACAAAATTTACCTTTATGATGTCAAAAACTATTAAATAAAATAAACATTCTTTTCCAAAACATTCCCATTACACTCATGGAGTTATGTTTTTGGTGCAGCTTGGTTTGGACCAGTTCAGATATACAAAAACCCCCTGGATTTAGAATTTGAAAAAATGTTTGTGTAAACAGAAAAAAATCTTCTATTCAAGTGAATGCAGTGGGACAAGCTAGTTTCAGAAACAAACACATGAACACGGAGGAATGAAATGGAAAGTGCCTACTCAGAAAAAGGATGCAGGTGACAGAGAGTGTTAGAAGATGGAGAACACTCTTGTGAGACAGCTACTTGAAAAAGACCATAAAGTGGGAAAGCACTAATGATATTCCCAAAAGGTTATTTTTTCTGTGAATAATTTTTGCAAACTCTAATGTTGCTGGAGGAAAATCATAAGGAGGACAATTTTGAAAGTGGTGTCGTGGGAACTACGTAAATCCTGTTTGCTAACAGGATTTGTGACAGAAGTCCCCATGCACTGTGTTACAAATGGAGCACTGAGAGGATTAAAACAGGCTGAATTTTTCTTCCCGAAGCCTTTTTAATTTTATTCCCCTTCTTCGTGCTCAGTGTTCAAAATGACACTTCACAGCTAGAGGGAGCTGGAGTGTAGCGAGGTCCTTGAGAGCCGAGGTTCGTAGATGGCAGGTTCATTTCTAGCTCTAATGTCAGTCCTGATACAGATGTTACACAGTTTGTTAAATCCTGAACAGCTTTAGAAAGTCAGAGAGTTGTTCTGGAGCCTCTCCGGTTCAATAAAGAAAAACAGAAGGATACATGATTATCGATTACCATTTTAAAAAGGACAATTTAGAGCAAGGTGAAACCAGCATGAGAAAAGCAGTTGACCTGGATCTCCACCTCAGAGTCCCTATGGGAGCGGAGCTGTCCTCCCTACCCTGGAGCACAGTGACAGCAAGAGAAAGGAAGGGGTGTGAAAAGGGTTCCTTCCAAAAAGCTCTCCAGCACCAAGTGAGTACCTATGGCTGCAGATGTACCTGCTCGCAGAAAAGTGTCTGTTCGCTGCACTGTAAAGAAAATAGAAACCATCGGGGAATCATTTAGCATTTCTTCAGTGTTCTGTGTGGGTTTTAAAGAAAATATAAGACATTCGTTATTAGGTCTGAGTGCCTTACAACATTTCAAAAATGAGTTTTATAAGTCAAGACTTGAAGGAGAAGGTAGAATTTACCCATCTGCCAAAGGCCAGTGCAAAGTCAATGTACCGTTTACTTTCTCAAAATGAGTTTAAGGGACCCCTACGGTTTCATGGTGGCCTTTCCCAAAAGGTATGAACTTCAAGATCATTCAAATCGAAAATAATCACCTTAAAAGTGAATACTCCAATAGAGGAAAAGGAGAAGATTCGCAGTCTGGGGAAATATATAACCCCTCCTCCCCAGCTTGTATTACTAAGATAAATGTCTGCAGAGAGTAGGAAAGAGGCAGCATATTTTTGCAGCATCACAGCCAGGAATCTGAGCAACACGTTAGCTTGAAAGAGATGCTATACTCCAAGCAGAAAGAGCTCTGCACATTTTAAAAAAGTAATACAACCTAAACATGTTAAACTCCTTTGAAATGTAATTTAATATTTCTTCAGTAATTCCTGGGGAAATAAAAGATTTATTTTAAATTCTCTTTCTAAATACCATCTAGTTGTTTCCATGATAGCTGCTTAAAGAGGAAACAGACATAAATCATGACCGAATGCTTCTGAGAAGTTTTTATTCTTGAATGCTGTCCATGCTTAGGGCAACTTGCCCTTGTTCTTGTCCTCGTGTGCTTATTTCCATGAAAGAAAAATGTCACTGCTCCAAACTAGTAACATCTTACATCAATTTAGGATCACTGTAAAGGATTGTTTCACAAGGTGTCAGTTTGACAAAGGATCACAGACCACAAAAACCAATCAAGGCTACAAAATTCAACAGTAGCAGATAAGCCTCTTTTAATTACATGGGGTTAAATGCTAATGGCTGATGTCTTCATTATTGTCTTTTCATGTATATATACATATATAAATATGCATACATATTTTAGGAAGCTTTTTATGTTAGACCCACAGCTTGAAAGGGGCTGTTCAGTGTGTTTACCAGATTCTTCATCTGCACAGTGTCATCTATTTAATTAGTTATATTTTGAGGGATGGTTGTTGGTTCTAGTCTGTTTTTGTGCTGGCCTTTCAAATAATGTACTTTCAAATAATTGTCTTGGGCACATCTCTGAAGTTTTTATAAAAGTACCCCAAGGCTATAAATAATAGATCTTTCACTTGATTCCAAACAGTAACACGTTATCCCAAACATTAACACATTATCCAGCATGGTCTTCCTTGTCTTTCTTTAGAACTTAGGAGAAAGCCATCAAAGTGTAGATGGACAAGTGAACAGGACTCTGGTGTGAGACTACACAAGGATGCACTTCTAGGCTCTGACACACACTCATAACCCCTTGCTGTGCCATGGAGCTATGACAGCATTTAACTGCATGAAACAGCAGAAAAGGGAAAGCAGACAGTTCAAAAGAAACCAAAATGTCTCAGACCCAAGGTGCAGCTGCCTGAGTATTTGCTAGAAATTGAAAATGTGAACTGTGAGAGCTGGAAATCTTCGAAGTAATTTCTAAATGGTGTGCAGACATTCAAAAATGGACTGGAGAAAAAATACTAATCAAGTCAGCAGTTTCCAAGATTCACACTTTACTTTGAAAACTATTGTGGATCTGTTACAAGAGTAAACACCTGCAAGACAAAATTAAAAATATAAAAGTATCCATGTCAGATGACCTCCTTTTATCACAAATTTGCAACGTGTCTGCATTCTCCTCTTTCCCCCTCTCTCCCATATATTATTTCATAAGCAAAACAAAGTAAAGGAAAATAAAACATGAGGATGAAATCTAAAATACATGGAAAGTATCATAATATTAATTACAGTTTAGAAACTAATAGCTTCGCTGTTATAAGCTGCGCTGACCAATTATGCCTCATATCTGATAAGACTATACAGATCCAGAACAAGAGGATAATTTTATAAACCAGTCCATGAACCTTGTCAGACTTAACAGCTCAAACAAAATTGAAACCCACAAATGTCTATTTGAAATTTATCCAAATATTTTTATCTTTGACATAATTGCTAGCAATTACATTAATATAAGATTTATTTTTAGATTTTTAATATTGTCTGGTGCCTTACTGATTAGAAAACCACAAGAGCAGCCTTTTTCACACCATTTTGTTTTTGACATAACTTTTTCTTTTAGTCTGCCTGATAATAGAAATTAGAAAATGGAAAATAAAAAAAACTTTTATCTGTCTGCAAAACCAGGTGTGTGTGAAGCAAGTTAGCTCCTGTGCTTCTGAACCTGTTTGGCTCACTACATCATTACATGTAGTTGATGCCTAAGGATTTTAGTGTATTTTGTAGGTTTTTAGAATTTTTAGAATTATGTAGGTTTTCCTGGATTGCTCACATATTAAGTGATGTTTAAAAATCACTGGGCACTTTCTCACACATTTCTGATCTCTGCCAAGAACATGGTGTTTTGAAGAAGCACCTTCAAGATAGCTTGAAGACAAAACAGAAGAGAAGGCCCAGAGCCCTTAGAGAGGCTCCAAGGGGCACTTCTGAGCTTCCTGAGAGTGGGCACCAGGAGAAATGAGTAGCACAAGTTGGTTTTAGATATTGTATATGGTAATTACTGGAAGTTATAAAAACTGTAATATCACTGAACACACATGCACACACTTCCAATGTGTACCTAGAAGCTTCCAATAAAGGCACTTTATCTATCTATCTATCTATCTATCTATCTATCTATCTATCTATCTATCTATCTATCTATCTCCACTGATGTTGTTTTGAGGGTTTTTTTTAGCAGGAGTTTAGACATCAGTTTAGGCATCAGAAGCAAAACTCATTTTTCAAAGTTTCTTCTTTCACTTTTGCAAGGATACATTTGTATCCGGTATACATCTGTCACTTGATCATCGGTGCCATAGCTAATGTACAGCTGTATCTTCTACACATGCACAAGAACACAGGGCCATAGGTACACAGAGGCAAAAGGTTTGATTTAAAACTGCTCATACCTTTAAAATAAAAGAAGTAGCAAATGCCAAGAAGTGTTTGCCATGGCTGGTTGACAACACTAGGGCCTTGTGTTCCATAATTTGCTGCCAATATCCTAGGGAGACAAAGCTCCTCTTTCCATTCCCTGACTCAGCAAGCTACATACTACTTTCAGAAATAGGAAAGGCAAGAGTCCATAGGTCTAATGGAATAAGTATATTAATAGAAGAAAAGTCACCTTGAAAAAGTCAGTGAAAGAACTCACATTGTCATTGCAGAAGAAGCTGCCGAAAATTTTTTCTTAAATAAGTCATGCTCAAAGCACGCTCCCGTGGATAATGCTTCAGTACTTGTAACGAAAGTCAGTACAAGGCATTGTAAGGACAACAACCATTCTGTCAGTGTGAGACACTGGCAGTGTTACTGCACACAGAACTTAGAAGAAACAAGCGGTCTATTTATAAGACTATTTTCTGAAAGATTTGCCATGGTGGACCATAGATAGAACTCCTACTCTTATGACTGAAGAGAATTGTCTCTCCTTTAACATTTTTAAAAACAGCGCTAAAGTGAAATATGATTTGGAGCTCAAATAGTCTTAAAAGAGAAGAAAATTCAGCCAGGAGATCCACTCACAAAACAATCCCTAGCTTTTGTGATGAGGGGATAGGTTCAGCAGGTGAGCTGTGGTGGTACCCTCTTCCACCAACAAGCTGCCAAGCATAGGACGCAGGTGATTCCTCATAACTTGGTACTTTGACCCCATCAGAGAAGCACTTCTCTGATCAGTCTTACTGAACACCCTCCTTGGAGTCTTTTTCTTCTCCAAGGTTTTGAATCTGTTTATTTTGTCCCAAGTTGCACCATCATCCACCATTTCCTTTAGGAAAGTATGCTTATGGATCTTGCCTTCAGGCATCTAACTGTGGCATCAGTACAAACATTCAATAGTAAATTCCTATCAGATTTGAGATTAGGAAATAAAAAAGCTTATTGTTCTATATCCCTTTAATAACAATAGTGTTTACCCATGTAATTTGCTCACAAAGCAACAGAAAGTGTAGGCCTTAGGTAGTCCTCATTAAGCTCTGTGTAAATATTCCAGCAATACATGAAATCATGTAAATATAGTCTTCCTATTGCATTTCATTTAAGCACGTGGAGATACATTTACAGATGTAAATGTGTCATTTACATTTTCAAATATCCTTGGGCAGTGATTGAAAACAAAGAGTCTGAACACAACCTCAAAACCGCCTGGATTTCAGTCACTCAGTGAGTGGAGCATATGAAATGTTACTTTATTGTGAAATAAAATCCTTGGTCACACAGTGAGACTAATGACTTCTTCCAGGTGCAGCATATCTGAGCATCTCACACTGTTGCCTGGGACATTGCAGCCCAGTGCCATGTGCTTAAGCTGGACAGTGAACCTGATGTGTTACGCCTACTCCAATTCATTCCCCTCTCACTCTGGGATTGAAATCATTCCAGGTAGACCATCTGGGAAGTCTAACATGTCTCTCAGCGGAGCTTGGACGTTCGTCAAAGGTGCTATCAGCAGTCTTCTAGGGCTGCTTCTGTATTTCAACAAGTACAGCTTTGGTTGCAACCCTGAAGATGCACAAAGTAAAAAATCCTGAGGTCCAAAGGAGAGTCTCTTCCCCCAAAAGCATGAAATGTGACCTTGGTAGCTCTCATCCTCCTGGAACATTATCAGGTTGCTGTTTGGACAAAACAGAACCACTCTCTTCACTCATATTTTTGTTCTCACCCAGCTGACAGTGACACTAATTCCAAGAGAATTGTTGTCAGATGTAACTATTAATATTCTGTATATTTATATACTGGTTTGTATCCAAGAGCAGCTTTTGACTCTCTTTGACAGGCACTTCCTGGCATGCATTGCTACACTACAAGAGATACAATCTGCACATATTAAGTCACACACATTTCCTTAGCAATAAAAGATAATATAATTTGAGCTAAATAAAAACACTGACCTCACAGTAACATAACAGAGGTCATTATTAATTACAGTATGAAAATTAATATCAGCCCAAAACTATGCAGAAATTTGACCTTTAATATTAGAATAAATTATATTTTTATGCAAATGTACTATATGAAATAAGGTCATTTTCTTCCAATGACAAAATAAGAAATATTTCCTGTGCAAAAAAACCCACACAAATGATTTGTTGAATACAAGATACTTTGTTTTCATTTATTACACAAGCTGAGGAGGTTTTCTTGCAGAAATACCAGTTACTGTTTTATTTGATGACATCTAATTTGGCAACATCTGGTGGCCAGCACGAAGAAAGTAAGAATTTGGTTTCAAAAATATCGTGGGCTTTAATTGAAAAACTAACTCCATGTTATGACACTTATGTATACAAGGGATTATCATTTGAGATGCAGCATCTCTTGCCTTCCTGTTTATAGGAGAACTGAGACTGGTGAAGAGCAAGAGAATCACACAGGGTCAGAGGGGAGTTTTTGACAGATGTGAAATTTGAACGTTGGAGATACTGTTCAATGCTCTACTCTCCTTTTGTTTCTTTCCACAAAATAAATAAACAACTTTTGAACATTTAGCCATGTCCCAAACAACCCACAAATTCCAAGCAAATTCTGAAATGTCATTCTTTATAAATTTTGAATGGGTACATATTGTAAAGCTCGAAAGTTAGAGATTTAAAATACTGAAGAAAGCTTTTCTCAGAGACATTCTTGCAAAGAGAAACAATTTTCTTTTAACATTCAAGTTCCTTCCTCTAGCAGACACCATTCAAATTCCTTTTATGAGCTATACATTATTGTTCTTATGTGAGTGAGCAATACAATAAAACATCCTGTTTACTTTATTATCTCTAAGTTCCCCTTAGAGTTTTCTACCTTTACAGTTCAACAGTTACAGATTTAATTTGCCTGAAACTAGACATTACCGGTGGAAAGACTTGGAGTAAGAATTATGATGGAGGGCAAAGGCCTCCCTCTGCACTTGCTAATGCTGTGTTCCTGTCCTTGCTTCAGGGGTCAGTCTTAAATGTTAGAAACAGAGTTGCTGAATTAAGAGGATTCTTTGCTTTTTTTTTATAATTTGCCTTTGGTAGCTTCCACTAAGGACAAGTCACTTGCTCTAAATCATGGCCCAGACCATATGTGCAGAGACCTTCCACTACATGTTTTTCGTGTAGTGAGCACTCTATATGGAGATTATATATTCAAACAATTGCTTTAAATGGCAGATTTATTTTTATACCCAAGCTGGGGGTGCCAGTAACTAATTATGTCTGATTTTGATGGAGAGGTACTCTATAAAATGTATTAAGAGATAACTTCTGAGAATGCCAAGTACTGAACTATTCAAAGCCTGTGCTGATGTTGCAATACAAAACGATGTGATAGCAGAATGCGTTCAAGCCAGAATGCATTCCCTCTGTAGAGGGAGTGCTGTGAGCAAACAGCAGGAAACTGAAATCACACCACATTCATAAGATGTGCTAGCTGTTAAAAGCATTATACCCAACATCTCCCATCTGGGCATCTCAAGTCTGGGCATAAAAGGTTCAAAGCACTTTACATAACACATTGCACATGTTCACTTAGGATTGCCATAGAGCTTTTTCTTCAATAACAATAACTCCAGCAATAGCTTGGAAAAAAACAAAAAGGTTTTCATCTACAGCTGTCTTTAAGACTGTTTTGGAAAAATAGCTGTGTTTTAAATGTTCTTTACCAGTCAGTTCACCTTTGCCTTTCCCTTTACTCCCATCTTCTCACTCATGCCCTCCTTGCTCTGTCTCCTTGAACAATTCCTTCAACAATGTTGTTCCTTTTTGTCTTCTTGTGTTTAAAGGCATGATGCTGTAGAGGTTTATTACTTATCCTTTTCCACTCACCATTCCCTTTAGGATGGCTTCTGCTAGACCACCGGTCCTGTTTTTCCTCCTACTCTGTAAGTAGGGCAGAAGCAAACTAGAAGTTTTCCCAGTTGTCATCTATGGGCTTCTAGATTCTTCATAGCCCAGAGCTTAGAAGTAGCTGGAAGCACTGATTAGAGAGTTATCTGATCCCATGATTCACCAAAACACTAGACACAGTGCCTTAGATATATAGCATTAATTATTAAGAATCGGAAAAATAATTGTTGCTTTTTTTTTTCTAAAGTCTGTAACAGTGTGACTGTAATTGGGACAGAAAAAAAGTGTTCTATCTATAGGTATTCCTCTATCTCATAGCTATTTTGAGATGTTGGGAAAATATAGGTTCCAGCTCCTCTTCCTGGTTTAGTCACCAACATTGTACTTGCTGTAGCTTGTTGCTTTTCTTCCCTAGTGTGTTTAAACCCAGGGCAACTAAAGGTGTTTCATGCACAGGGGTTAAGAGAAAACCGCAGGAAATCTGGAGTAGCCAAAATGCTACTGTATCCTTGTATTCCCTGAGACAAGGAGACAGTGTTTACCTGCTGTAATTGCTTGGAACTTCAGAGAGATGGTGTCAAACCCCAGATCTGCAGTACCATTTGTAGAGTAGGTAGCTCGCAGTCCCCTATAAACACCTCACACAGCATGTCTTGGCTGCTCTAATCCGGTAATGGCCCTCTTATGCACTTCTGTATAGATCTGCTTTTGTTTAATGTCTTGAAAATTAGTTGATTCAAATGCAATTGCCGTCTCTCTTCAGAGTATTGAATTATGCTAGTAAGAATAAATTCTTGGTTTTCTAGTGCTTTATTCAGGATATAAAGTGGAAATTCAACCTTCCCACTTTTTTTATTTATCAGTGAAGTCATTCTAGTCTTTGCAAATTTTACACTGTAAACTGCTGTGTTCAAACTTCTTTTGAGGCTTCTCAGTGAGCTGGAATTCACTTATAAGTATTAAAAAAAGAAACTGCAAATGACAGTGATGATCTCTAGCACTTGCTGAAGATAAAGAGTTTCTGCTGGAATCAGTGGGAAATCAACTACAGCACTGTAAAAAATAAAGTACTTCGGTGTTACAGCATATTGATTTCCCAAAGTATTTAGCAACTTATATCAATATCAAATAATGAAATTCATTCTTTTAACAAGAGTTAACTTTCTAGATATATTTAGAAAGATTATTCTAAAGAGAAAAATAATGATAACTGAATACTAAGAGGGAAAAATATCATACTTCTATTTGATGTTTTTTTAATTCATTCAATGAATATTTTACTAATGTATTTAATAATACAAGAAATTCAAAACTAATCATAGTAAAGCTGTTGCTGAGTATCAGAATGTAAAAACAAAGAGCCAAACAAATCCTGCATATATATTCAGGAAGAAGCATCAAAGAACTTCATTAATTTCCAGTTCCATGAATCCAATTCTCCTGTGGGACTCTCCAATGTGATCCATATGTCTCTGAAAATTCAAATCCGAAGTTTGAATCCCAAAACTGGGGTAAGTTTGTAGGTCTCTGCAGGAAAGACATCCCTCTCATAAATCATCAGATATTGTACCTTCTTCACAAAAGCAACACAATGATAGAAAACCTATATTATTATTTTGTCAGATATTTTAAAGAATTAGTCATATAAATTAACACTTCATATAAAATGCCATAATGATTTGCTTCTCTCACTTAAAAGAAAAGCATGACATGAAGTAGCAAATTGGCCCAGATGATACAAAAAGAGAGTGGGAGTCTTTCACTCCATTTGTCTGGAACAGTACAGTTTTCAGTTGTGTCTAAGAAAAACTAAATGTTTCTGAGGGAAACCAAGAGCATAAAATAGGTGGGAATGCTGTAAACACAATCTCTAGTCATCTGTACAATATTATTATTTATGAATGCTTTCATTTGTTGCAGTAGATTTTCTCATTTTTTTCTTTTTTTCCCCTGACAGTTATCTAATACCTATTTTCAAGGTTTTAACAGTTTTAGCTAATGTCATCATCTAAATAACATCAATAAAACAATTAAAATACAAAATTTACCCTTTTTTCAAACAGTATTCTTCATTAATATGGTAAATTTTTATTTCTGAGGGCATTATGATTCAAATTATATCTACATATTCTTCAGAGAGTTTTTGTTTAGGGGTTTTTTCATTGTTTTTTGATTTTGGTTTTTTTGTTTGTTTGTTTGAATAGGTGCAATCAAAAACATCTCTAAATGCACATCTTTTGTCATATTACTGGAGATTGCTTTTCTTTTCCAGGTTCAAAGTAGTTCCTTAAATTTTCATGATGAGGAATAAGCCAGATACAATTCAGAAAGCAAAAGATGTCCACATCCTTAGGAAAAGCTTGCCTGGGGATCTGAAATCTTATGCGCAAGCTGACTTGTTGCATTAGTAATAATATGTGTGGAGACTTTGGGGTATATAAACACATGGATTAGTCTGAATGTCACAGACCAAAAGAGCAGTCAAAACCATTTTTGTCAGAGAAAGGCACTGAGGGCTGTGCTGATTAGTCCTTCCCATAGGCTTTGTAAAAGGTGGGATGTCTCATTGCTGTGCTTCTTCATTCACATTTAAAACTGAAACCCTAATTGCAAATCTCCATATGTGATGACATTCCTAGTTATTCCTGCTATACTTTTTCTCCTTATAAACATGGCACTTTATGCATCTCAGAACAAAGTGGAACTTTAAATATTCATCTCTGATTATTTTGTTCATTTCTGACAACCCGGCATGCTATGGGAAACCTTATCAGTAGAGACAGAAGATAACAAAAAAACCCCTAGCTATAATCTTTTCCTCTGAGAAATATACCCTACATTTTATGTGGAATCAGTTATTTATGCTAGTCAAAAAGAGCAAAGAGACAATAGCCATTTTATCCTTGACTCTCACAGAACACTAAATTCATAGACAAATAACTCACAGAAGATGAACGAGGCTCAGACATCAAAGCATGAAAATTCATTCCTCCATTCTTTTTAAACAAAGAGAGCTAAGTTATTGTTGATAAACTTATCTGTTTGCTAAGTATAAATGTTGAAATTTGCATGCTGTATATACGTTGTCATTGGGAGCCTGGACATACAGGATTTGAGGAGTACAGATTATATCAAGAATTTACAGGACAAACTCATACAGCATACCTTACTGAAACACCACTGCTGTACTGTCACAGACTGTTTGCTCTTGCAGTTTATGTTGAGCAGGATACAGAATGCAAATATATGAAATTCATTGATGCATGGCCATGAGAAATTGCTGTAGAGTAGGAGCCATTTGAATGACTGGCAAGAAAATAAGACTGTCACAGCAAACACAGTAAAACTTCTAATAATCTTTTCCATGAACTAACCTCCAGGCCCTTACTAACAGTAATGAATTAGACATCCACATAAGATACGGTTTTCTACAATACAGAGGGAAGTACCAAAGTGCAGGAAGTTTTTAACTTTTCTCCTTCAGTAACAATGAAGGTATTCACATTTTCATGCTGTGTGCTATAAACTGTTTTGCCTGAAAAATGAACTATGACTTTAATTTACAAACTACCTCAATTTCACAGAGTTCTAGCTATCCTTTGCTTTTTGTGTCTAAACCTTCAGCTGCAGTCATCTATCTGGCCAAGCCCTGCAATAAAGAATTTGTATCGTTACTTTTTTCGCTGTACCCCTCAGGTATGATTTGACCAAAAAACAACTGTGAATGACTCAGAAATGCAGGGGAACAAGCATGACAGAAACCCCTTGTTTTTGAATCAGTGCTAATAAACCTTAGCTGATTTGTATTCCCCACCCTCAATAGACAATTTATTTTGGAGACTGATAACATAGTTTTCCTAAAAAAAGATGGAAGATACTGAAACCCAACATCCTTGAGATCACAGAAGACACAATAATATCCACCACCTTTCAAGAAATTGTAAGGCTGTGGTTTCAGAAGAAAACTGCTTTTTGATGTGAGTCTAAGCAAAGAGAAAGGATCCTGAACCATGGTTTCTGATGTCCTTTGCACTTTAGGTAATAGACAACCTGAAGGAGGTGGCCGCTGAGACTGGGCAGTGTCAGAAGTCATAGCTGCAACTACCAAGAAGAACTACAGGGATGATGCTGCAATAATGGGTGTGCACTGCACACAAGCTCCAGTACAGAGTGAAGTTTACCCACAGACAAGCTTACATGTAGAATGTGTTATGGACCTTGGTTATTAAGAATGTCAGTTTGTCTGTTTACTATAGGTGGAAAGTGTCTCTCTCACTCCTTGAGTGTTATGAGTGTGCCAGACCTTGATTTGCAGGAGTCATCTGAAGAATAAGTCAATATTGATAACCCAGTTAGTCTTTGGCCTTACACATGAAAAAGACCAAATTAAAGTAAACCCCAAAACAGGCTGATTGTTTTAAGCTGAAGTGTGGAGGAATTATTATTCATAATTTTAAATTTCTCTAGTTCTGCACATGAGCAGTCAATGAGTCAGAAAAATCTCAATACGGATGTTCTTGTATTCTCTTCACCTTATCCATCCAATTATTCCTAGTTGCTCTCCCCTGTTTGAGGTTGCCGTAAGTAGAAGGGAGCAAGACTTGTATCTTCCTTTGAATTAGTACAATCTCAAGCGACAGAGATCTTGCATCAAATATCAGCTTTGGCTCGCCGGCTTATTTTGTAGGAGGCAATTTCTTCTCCCACAATTTTTGGGTTTGGTGCAGTTTCAGACCAGACACAGATTTAGACTCTCCCCTCCAAGGAGACTGAGAGCAACCAGCCATGCCAGGTCAAAGAGAAACCCTAATCCATTCCTTATTCAACAGGAAGGAGACAAAAGTCTGCATACCAAAGCTTTGTTTCAGAAATCCAAGCATCAGCAGCTTTATATTGATCTTTAAATGCCTATTTGGTTAAAAAAAAACCCAAAACAACCCAACCAAAAACCTCAAACCCCACCAAAACCCAAAACAACACCTACACTAAAAACCCCACCAAAAACCAGCCAAAAAAAAAAACCTCACACAAAACAAAGAAAACCAACCAAACAACAACCAACCAAAAATTCCCCAACAATGATTATCCAGAATGAAGTTCTCAAAGGACTTTCCATCTCTGAAAGAGCTTTGCTAATGATCTGTTCTCAGCAGTCCTTTTTTCTGTATTACTTTCCTGCACACTCATTTTCAGTTAAACTAAACCTCCTTATTCTGGCTTTTTTTGACTGTCACTATGTAAAAGAAATACTAAGGCAAATATTTAAAGACACTCTGAAAGTCTTACTCTCATCTGGTTGACCATTCTTCATGGGACAGCCTGAGCTGGCAGCTGAATTCTCAGGAGGGGGCTGCAGGCATCCAGGTTCCCTCCCCTCCTTGCAGACTGAGGGTCTGTATTACTCCAGCTTTGCCATACTTGTGTTGGTGCTGGTTACAGGTGTCACAGCCTTTTCTGAGTCTTTTCATTCCATTTGCAAAAGGCTGGCATGGAGCTTGTATGGTACAGAAAAGTGTCAGGGAAACCATATCTTTATAGCCAAACCCCCACGTCTTTTAAGGTACCTCAGCAAGTATTTTATTGTTTACTACTTTAAGGCCCACTGACACATTTAAAATGTGATCCCCTGGGCAGCCGAAGCAATGAAGCCTGGTTTCCTACAGATGCATCACACCTTTGGATTTGCTTGTACCTTCTGATGGCAAAGGAACAATGGGATCCCACAGTCTCTATTTCTAGTTGCAGGAAATCTGTAAAAAAAAGAGTTATTTTTGAGACAGCTGTAGCAGAGATTTGAGTACAACTGGCCAATGGATTTGTAAGTTTTGGAGTAGAAGCATATTATGTAGGATAGCATGATGGCACAGATTTTATCTCCATATAAGAGAGATTAAAATCATTCTTTGGTACTTCAGATGTCCTGCCTAGGGTAACCAAATGGTAAAGAAGCTAAGTTGTCACCCAGGATGCTATTCAGCACCAAGATGTGAAATATAGGAAAACAAAAAAAAAAAAAATATCCAAGGCTGAAAGCAAAAATAAACAGGAGCAGGCTACACTTGCTAAGAGAGTATGTCAACGTTAAACACTGAGGATGAATCCTAAGTTGCACCACTTACCATCAATAGTGGAAGGCAGGAAATGGGGTGTTCAGTGAAGCAAAGCAGTACTTCTGTAACCAGAGTGGATAATCTCAAACGTGTCACTGCAAAGTGGGAGGGGGAAGCAACTAACTCAAGAAGATGGACATTGTTCATTTCAGTTGTCAGGATGAGTAAGTAAAGATAAAATTAGCTTTCAGATTCACAATAAACTCTTTCAAGTTCCTGACTGAAGGAAGAGGCACTTTGTTACCTGAAAAGCTGGCCTTCTCAGGGTCTTGCCTCAAGGCTGCTTGCATATGTAGGCTGAGGGAGAATTTTAAAAGCTTCCCGCAATCTTGTACATCTGTCTTTTATAAGAATTGCCCATCAATTGTTTTCAGAATAGCTGGGTCCTTACATTGTTCCTTGATTAAATATTTACTGACTGCTAATTTGGTAATGCTGTACAGCTAAAAATTATTTCTTGCAAGGCAGTGGAGATATGGGTCTGAAATGTCTGTCTATTCCTACTTGTATCCTCTATGCTCATAGAAGATTATTAATCTTTGTCAGAAAGGTCAGAAAGCATCACACAGTGATTAATGGTTAGTTGCAGAGGTTTCTGATAACTGAGCTCCAAGGACTGTAGTTGAAACCTGTTAGATGGCTATTAATACCTCCTTTGCCCTTCCGGTAATTCACTGTGACTGCAGATGACTGCTGAAGAATTGCTGGCTTTTCAATTTGCAAGGACATTCACCACCCATCTCTCTCCTCAACGGGGTCACCATTTGAAGACCCTTTGTAATGCCAGTTGGGCACTAATGAGAATACCTCAATGGATCAGGAACAGCTATATCCACAATTTTTGCCCTGTCCACAGTTCACCGTGGTAGGTGCTGTCCTCTGAAACAAGCTCACAAAGAGCAGTCTGGAGCAAGTAAAAACAGGAGATAAAGCATTCAGTGTCAAAGGTGTACAAAAACTACAGACTGTTGCTTAGTGAAATCTGTGCACAGTTTGTTCTGCACTCAGATAATTTAAAAACAATTCTTAGATACTTCAACGGAGGATACCTACTAGGAGAGAAAGAAAACAAAAACCCAACAAAACAAAAACAAAAAGCAAAAAACTCCCAAAACAAACCACCAAAACAAAACCTAATTTAACTCCAAACTTAAAGAATACCCACCCTGCTCAAATCTATGATGCTATGGCAAAATAAAGCTAGGAAAAGTATAGCAGGCAAACTTGTATAAGTATGCCAGTGTGGCTGCTCATCTTGCTAGGATAGGAATTAAAAAAAACACATCTTTCTTTGTAAGATTCTCCGGGTGATTCTGAACTTCTTTACACTATTACACTGGCTCTCTGCTGCTTTCAAACTACAGGTGGGGTTTCAGAGCAGGAAGGCACAGCAAGATCAACTAATCTACCCACTTATATCAGACTGTCCGTGCTAGTGGTAGAAATAGTCTCAGAGGTTGTGTTTGGTGGGTGTGCAGAACAAGTTCTCCAAAATATAGTCAGGGTGTTAGGGAGGAAATGTAGAAGTGGCTAGGCATCTAGGGAAATATCTTGCAGGGATATTCAAAGATGCCTTGGTGTCTAATCCCTGTTCATTACAGTGTGATTTAGGTACAGAAGAACTTTGAAATCCTTTCACAACTGTTTATACAATTTTTTAGGTACCTAAATATATTTTGAAATTTAGCTCTAACAGGCCATTTGAGGCAAAAGACCTTGCAACTATGAAGGTGCCTCTTGTTAAGTAAATTGCTATCTGTTCCCACATTTGATTGAAAGCATAACTTTATAACTGGTTCAAGCAAAAATGTGTGCTTGCATAATCAATAATTTATCTGGTTTCAAAACAGTAAATGAGAGAAACAAATGTATCTAAAGTTCTGATGAGGATTGCTATGAAAATGCCTGATCTGTGTTGTTTGGGTTTTTTAAGCGTACCTTTTCCTGTGTCTTCTAGACTTTCTCATAAATTTTCTCCCAGAAAACCACTATATCTTCATGCCAATAGTCCTTACAGAAGAATGTTGTAAGAGGTATCAAATTAACTGCCATAGAATTTGACCACTTAGTGCTTTTCCTGTCAATGTCAAACCCCGTGCTGAGTCACTGTTAACTGATTAAGCTGATAAAAGTGACTGATATAAATAAGTCATTTATTTACCTGTTGTTGCTACAAGTCTAAGAAAACTGCTAAATGTATTAAATAATCTACCCACTCAGCAATTCAAGATCCAGCAGCAGAAATTAAATCCTGCTAGGTTTCCATTGTTACTCTCAGAGTGACTCTGTGGATCTGAAATTGTAATGCTGTAGTTAGTTCTGAAAGTTTATACAAGAGAGTGACTATTCAAAAATATTGTTCACATTCAGAGAAGTCTGAATGACTTTTGAAAGAAAATACATAATCCAAAGAAACTGAGTAGATAATAATATAAGCTTATTTGTTTGGGGCTGTTCAGCATCCTGTAAAACAACTGTACAGGACTGAGAGCCAATATGAGGACAATATGTGTCTGGCTGTCTAGGTACACTTAGTGTATTAATGATACAGAAATGCCTGCAGGTTACAAATTATTCAAAATGACAGGGATAGGTGGGCATCATTATTCTGTATTATTCATTATGGGAATGTCAGTATGCAATATACATAACTTTAAAATGTCAAAAAAAAAAAATAGTTCATTAGGGAGAGGGCAATGCAAGACTTACCAGAAAGTGGCTAAAGACCAAAGCTACCAAAATATTTCATGCCCCATGGAGCAGCTTTGCTATATGCATATTTCAATTCTGTGACTCGTGTATGCTTCACTAGAAGTAAGAATATTGAGATCATAAATAGTGGTCACAACCACCATCATTTAACTTTAGCTTTAGTTATACTTGTCTGGTGTAGGGCTTAGGTCAATGTCACATCCAGAATTTTTTTAATGTTCTAACATGAGTCTGGTTTTCTGCTTACACTTACCCAGAGGAAAAAACTGTGAAGATTCGTTATTTCTGTTTCACTTTATACATAGGCATAAACAGCCATATAAAGTAATAGAGAATTTAGGCTCAGTGTCCTCTGAGTGGTGGGCCTTACTAGCATATCACACACTGATGTCAAAAGTTGACTTTACAGAGGTCACAACAAAATTCCTGTTGATGAAAAAGGGCACAGGCTTCATTTCTATAGGTTTACTCTGCTATGTGTTCTCTCCTGGTAGGAATGAGGGTAACAAAGCCTGCACTGTAGAGAAAAAAAGTGAAAAAAAAGAAAGGAGTGAAAGGTTGTAAAGGCTGGTCAGGTTTTCTAGCTTGGAATAATGTTGGTGAAATGAACATTGTCATGAACAACATGGTTAGAAGAAAAATATTTTGTTATAAATAGAGCTGATTAAGTAATACCAGAAAACAAAGCAAAAAAGTTGCTGAAATATTTAACATAATTGGATTTGTGAGAAAAATTAGTGCATGCTCTTTAAAGTATATCCTGTTTCTAACAAAATGTAACAAATTGTAGAAAAGAAACATCAGAAAAACTGTAATACTACAGTAAATTTAAAATGTTTGCAAAATATTTGCATATTTTGTAGTATGATTTAAACAAGAGAAATATCAAAACAAGAGTATTACAGAGATTTGCAGAAAGGCTAAAATTAACTTGATAGAGGAAATATTAAACATTTAGCTCAGAAAGAATTGTAAAATAAATTATATCACATTATGAAGGTCTATAAAGAAGAGAAGCAACCAGTTAGAAATATAAGAGCACATAGAGGAAAGCAAGTAAGGTCATATTTTAAAAAATATAAAGAAACCAGGATGAAAGATCAATCAAATTAAACTGAGCAACAAACACAATAACAGGCACATACCAAGAGAAGGAGAGAGGCTGTTTGGGGCACTACAGCATGAACATACGCTTCAGGTCAGATGCATTAAAAGTCAGTGTGGAAATGAGCAAGGTTGTTCTTTCAGCCCTGGTGGGCATTTACCTATATAAAAAAGACTAAGACAGTTCAGCAGGTATGTCTAGGGAGATGGCCTTTATTGCAGTGATGTTCCTATACCAGTTCTGTTTTACAAGAATAGTTTCACAAAATGATTTCCTAGAGGACAAGGAAGAAGGTATTTTTCCCATGGTATTAGCCCTTCCTGGATTTGGATGCTATATATTAATGAAAGACATGCAAAACACATTTCAGTATTTGTTATTTTACCAGATAGGCAACTGCTGCATGAGATTGCCGTTTCCATGTGATGTCCCAAATGGTAGAATGAGCTGATTTCACACATGTGAAGAGCTTAAACAGCAGCAAATGGGACAAGAAGAATCTCAACAAAGCAATTTCCCTAACAAAGTTACTTACACTGCAAGAAGGTTTGAGACTTATTTTTCAGCCTTGCACTAATCACTGAGAATTAGAACTTCCACAAAGTCTTCCTCTCCCCTTGGTTAAAAACACGTAGAAAATAAATACAGTGAAATTTGTGTAGTAAGAATTAAGATCTCCAACAATAACCATTCATCCCCATTATGTTAAATTTCCAGCTGCCAGAAGATGCCATTTGGTACTGTAGATTGCTCCCACTGCTCTCAAATTGCTTTACTGCACTACATTAGTCTGCTGATTCACTAAAGATTTAAAGGTAACAGATCTGGAGCTTTCTAAAGCACCTCATGATATTTCCTCATACTCAGCTAAACACAATTATGCTTGAGAAACCCAGTGCCCTCAAGTTCCTGCGGTGATTAAGGGCAGCCTGAAAGAGTCAGGAATGAAAAGAGAGCCTCAAATGGGGTCTTTGCTGAGCCAGATAATCAAGGTTGTTGCAAAGAATTAGCTCCTCATTGCCAGAGTCAAAATTCAACCACCCTAAGAACCTGCTTAATGCACAGTCGTCGAGCCAACTTCTCCTCGAGAATGCTACACAGAATACCCCAAAACTCACCTGTTGTAGGAAACAAATACCAAATAGAGAAAGAGAGGAAAAACAAATAGTAATGAGAACATAATGGATTATGAACACAAAGAAAAATTTTAGAGTTATATTTTAAAATATCCACATTTTCTTGGCTTGTAGTTACTATGACCAATGCTTCTCTTCTATCACCTGTTATTGCTTGGGACCCTGATTTGTTGCCTCTGGTGATTCTGGCTGTCGGTTTCCAGAGTTTGATTGATTAGTGTGAGCAGCCAGAGAATTCTCTGGTGAAAAACTACCCCATCCTAGAATTTATCAAAGCAAAGAATTGGCAGGGCTGTAGATTTACACTTTATGTGTACAGTGTAGGAATCTAAAATAATTATGAAAACAAGCTTTATAGGTTGTTTCTTTAGACTGAGTCGAGGAAAGAGTATGGTTACATCATTCAATTTGCTGTGCAGTTGAAAAACTAAGTAAACTGCTGATTTATTTGATACTTTTAATGAACTGTGTAAATGTCAACATTGGGCCACGCTTACTGTCAGAGTCTCCAAGCCTTTAGAACATGGGATATACTGCACCAACGTCAATAGAGGACTGAATATAAATAATATAAACATAAAGGGGATAATTATATAAAAATAACAGTAAAAAAAATGTTTCCATACTCTCTGAAGCAAGCAATATAAGCATCTTTGTGAGGGCAGTTCCACGCAGGTTACTGTTGCCAGCTATTTGGGCTATGACCTAGAATGTAGCCAACAATAAAATCCACAGTAAAACCAACAGTAAACTTCAGAGAGAGCAACTCTTCCCGCTGATGGCAAGTACTCAAAGGCTGCATCATAAAAAAAATAAAGTTTTCTGTTTATCTTATCATAATGGGACTATCTCACCATTCTTAATTTTGTTAATAATGAGAAACTGTAAAAAGAAAAGGAAAAAATACAAAACAACAATCTGCTTTTATCTAAAGCTTTTATATCACAGGCTGGAGAACAATCCAAGAAAAGGGGGATTTGTGAATTCTGGAGCAAGGCTGACATATAAGGTCTGTTTTAATGATAAAATCACAGCTGCATTGCCTTCATGAACACAGCAGGTTTACAAGGTGGATCTGAGTGCATACTTTGTTTTTATATGCAAGTGTGGTGGAATATGAGAAGCTGTTATAGGCCTGTCCTTTCCAATTACTGAGTTTATCTGCTTATGTTTGAGCTGAGACTTTTAGCATAATCACTAAAAAAGGTGGGTCTGAGCCCTGTAAAGCTGCATAATTTCCCTTCTGTTACAGCAGATGATCAAGTGCTGCCTAGCACATTGCCTGCATTTATATTAGCTTTTTCTTTATTTTGCTGCTAATCTCTACTTGAGAGCTTACACAGCCCAGGAGCAGTATCATACTGCTCCTCCTCTGAATTCACCTTTTGTTGTTCCTTACCACCATGGAAAATGGATCTCACAGAACTCTTCTGAGCAAGAAAATATTTAAAGCTCCTTTTCTTGTACAAGTGGAGATGAGCCTACTGACAGCAAACATCCAACAGCAGGGTCCTAATCCTGAAGCACCATCCCACTGAGATATTCACAGAAATGTGGAGGTAACGGGTATTAGATGCATTACTTTCTGAGAAATGTTATACCTCTAGTAGAACAAGGTTAAATTAAGGCAAGTCAGACACAGCTCTGTTTCTTGTGGACAGAAGCAAGGTTGCTGTTTGGGGCTGCCTGTGACTATAAACTCATATATTTGGAAATCACTGCCAAGAGATTTTAAACACTTTCCCAATCTTCACTGTCAGTGAGAGCTGGCATTGGACTTTTTGGAGCCCATCCATGGGCTAAAGCATAAAGCTTTTTCTGTCCAGCTCTACTGTGGCTTGCACAACTACCTAATAATCCCAGGGATCCCCAGCAGGCCCACTTATCTCGAGCAATTGCCCTGATTACTCATCCCTAAAACTAACTTTGCAACCAGCCCTTATTGCTTGTCTTGCTATTCCTTTTATGAACCCAGGGGCAGAGAAAGGTACTCTTGTTCACTGTGGTACAGCTATAAGAAAAACAATATTCCAGTATCTTTTTTTTATTACTAAATATTTTACTGCTTGCAGAAAGCCCTGAGTAGCATACCAACAAAAGCGTGACCTTCCTGCCCAAATAATGGCACACAGAAAGGCAGCTCCTTCTGCAGGGCACTGGGAACAGTAGGTTATGAGTGATGAAAGTCTTCAAGGGCACTTTACTTGAAATGGTGCTATGTACTTTCCCTGCCCTGGTGCAGACACACCACTTATCACTCTAATTGAATCAGTGACTTATTCTTATAGACAAACATACACATTGGCATTCCTGGAAGGCTGTGAAAGACACAGGGATAAAATCAAGTAGGTCTGTACTGTCTGGAGCATTATGTCAGTGTCATTTAATGTACGTGTTACTCTAACACCTATGCTATGGTAGAACACTGAGACAAAGTGACATTCTGATGTATCTAGATATCGTCTCGCCCAGGAAAGAACCTTTTTCCTTTTTATGGGAGATAACTTCAGCACATATAATTAATACATTTCTCTTAGGGCGCAGACAGAACCATAGCAATTTTCAAAACTTGAATATCTGACTCACCATTATTCTTGTTTTCCTTTATTGTTTTTATGGTTTTTTTTACAGTTTTGTATTAATGTCTTGCTTCGTTGCAATGATCAACAGAAGCTCACCATACAGAATGGCTCAGACTTCAGCAGGAAGCCTCCAGTCCAGCTATTCACTGTTGGGAGGAGCAGGGAGGAATTCCCTGGACATTTTAATTAGAGAATACTATTGAAATTAGAAAATAAACAATGCAATCTATGTAAGTTTGAGATACAGATAGAATGAATTAAATTAAAAAAACCCAAAACAAACCACAAACCACCAAACATCCCAATGCCCAGAAATTCACATCACACTCCAAGTAGGATGTGTAAAAAAATAATTTTCAGAAAACAACCTTCTTGGAATCGTCTTTGTCATGCATGCACCTCTGAATCAGAAATTAGTGACCAAGGAAACTGGATTATTCATACTGAAAAAGAAAACTCTAAGCAAAACCACAGCCAATGATTGTGTGTTACTTATGACATATCTAGTTTCTGGGTTTTTTGTTGTATTCTGTGTCATATAGAAACATGTATGTAGAAAGATATATCAGACAAAATCTCTATAACCACACCATAAATCCATAAGGCTTTTCATCTGCTATGCAGAACAAAAGAAGATGCAGAATGAAGGAGAGAAAAGGTGTCTGTTTGCAAGAAATACAGAACAAAAGAGCAAAATTACAAACACACAGAAAAAAAGATTTTTTTTTTTTTAACGTGAATGAAATGTCTCACTGGACTAAGAAGAAAAATATTCAATTTTAATTTATAAATCTTCTCCATGCATGGATGATAACAAGAAGTTGCAACAGCAACTTCTCCTATAATACTCAGTGGTTTTAAGCCATTACTTTTTGGCAGTCACCCTAATCTGATTTTCCAATGCATTGTTTTCATCTCAGCCTATTATCATTTATTACACACACATATAAACACAGTGATTTTTATAGCAGTGATTTTATTAGTCCATTTCAATTATGGTGTTTGCTTTGCAGACTGTAATGACTTTAATCCTCATTTAAATACATAAAAATTGCAAAACCCAATAGTTGATTATTAGAGTATATGGGAAATTATGATTAATGACCAAAAAAAAGCCATTTGTCTCTGTAGATATTTATTGTGTATCTACTAACTATTTTAAAGATAGTGAAGAAAAACCCCTTTTGAGAGAACAAAGAGAATGAAAATGAGAATTCCTCGTCATTGCAGCTTTGACACCATAATTACCTTGCTTTCCTTCCAAAAAGATGATCAGAAGGGCATGTGGGAAAAACATGTTATCTATGTAACAAGGGCAAATGAAATTAGTGAAATAATGATAGCTTTTTCTAATTCAGAAAGAACCATTAGTGAAAAAATCCTGCTGTTACATTCCTGGTTCCAAGATGCCAATATTTTTCACTTGCATGTAATCAGAATATGACTAATGCTGGGGAAAAAAGAATCATTATAATTCTATAACAAATTTTCATTAATTGTCACTAGCTGCTTTCAGACTGCAATTGTACTATCATAGCTAAAATAGCAGATTTTAGAATAACATTTGAAATTATTAGATGCATGAAAACTTGAAATTCTAGCAGGAATATTTTCCTTTCTTCTTTTCCTCCCAAAATTTTGCTTTTATTTTTCTAGTATCTGTAATGCCATCAAATAAGTAAATTACAGACTACCTTCAGCAAGATACTTTGTAAGTCAAACAAGCATTTAGGTAGTAATTTCAGTGTTTTTATATCTGAAGCAAGAGGAGCTTTTAAGTTTGTCCATCTACAGTGAGGAAATGGAAAAGTTATGCTTGCTTATTCAAAAGCAGTTCAACACTTACAGCACACTAAGACACATACCAGAGCTCTATCAGATGTTTTTCTTTTAATTTATAAAATGTGATTTCTAATGAGACACAAGGAACTAAGCCAGCAAGTTATGGTAAAATAGTCAAAACATTTTGGAATGCACTCTTAATAATTGTGTTTGTGAGTTAACAGACAAGAAAATATTCTGAGCTTAGGTCTCTATAAGAATCCTACTTTCCCTGCTTGAAAGATGAAATTACTTTAAAATATTTACCCTTGTGAAAACCTGAATTATAACATCTTTCCAGTGTGAGAGAAATTCCAGCAAACCCTTCTGTGAAAGATAGTACACCTTTTCTTATATCAAACCCTGTACCATGGGGTTACCCCCTTACCATATGTCTGGATTTCATTTTAATGCTTTTGTTTTTGTTGGATATTATCTTATCTGTGGGAATTGCTACACTAAACCTAAAGACTGCAGGGAAGGAATGAAAATAGTGTCTCTCTGCACTATCCTGTCAGTCTTAGGTAAGACCATGAATCATAGGTAGCATGCAGAGGAAACTGAAATCCCTCTACAGGAAAGCAAGAAATTATGTTCAGGCCTGGTTTTTCCTGTTCTCTGCATTTTTCAAACTATACTGTTTCTGGGGAAATTATCCTGGATCATCTGTAGGTCTCATTTTCCAGGACACACACGGAGATTAACCAGCTATGAAAAGATGTTTTCTTCTCTACTCATCCCTACATAAGTTTCTTATTCACCCTCCTGGCCCCAGCTCTCTAGAAGGGCAAAGGAGGATGTCTCTGTCTCCCCTGACAGGGCAGATGCTTTTGGAACCCCCCTGTCAGCTACAGTGGTGCTGATTGTATTGCATTTGTTTTGTCATTTGATAGATACTTTGAAAGATGGAAGATTTACCTGAAGACTTCCCAGGAGTTTCAAAAGTGCTTTGGGGACAGAGTCACCCACCCAAGTTTCATAAAGCATCTTTCTCATGAAGCAGGCTCAGTGAAACTTGGGAAACACTCTTGCAGGGCTTTGTTTGAGTGATTTCTCATGCAATCACCTACAAAGCAGATACGAACTCTCCAGTGAGACTGAAACACCCTTGATTTTCAGGTGAATTTTGACAATACTGCAAATATTTCAGCAATACATACTGAGATAAAGACACAAATAATTATGACCAATCTCCTAAGGACTAATATGAAATGGAATGCTACCTAACTTATCAACCATGTGTTTTACTCCTTCTTTCACTTTCTCTCCTCTGTCCCCTTCTAGAGTTATTCATTAAAAAAAAACCCCAAACTTCTGCTGATACTGCCATAGATACCATGCTGCAATTACATGACTCCAACTCAAGAAGAGAGAAAAAAACCTGAAAATTTTCAGTGACTCAGATTTCAGAGAGGTTGTTTAAAACCCACAAAATATGGAATATTACATAAATGGTTACATCTCACTTTTCTTCTTTGTTCTCATTCATTCACAAAGAAGGGTAACAGCAGAATTTTTTTAAATTCACATTTCAAGTCTTGCTATGCTTTTCACTTCCCACTATGCTTGTCTTCTGTAGGGTCTAACCCATGAAGGTCTCTTCTTGCTTTGAGATGGTAGGCAGGTGAGCAGGTAGGCAGGGACGTTCTGTTTGTTCCTGTGTGTGATGCCTGTGCCTATCCCTCTTTCCCTCCAAATCAGCTCAGGTACAATGTCTCAGGATGGCAACTAAGTGAAGTGGTCCATTTCAGGCTGGAAAGCCATGAGCCATCTGGCAGCACATCAGAAAGAGAAGTTGTATTTCAAGTAGTTTAACTCCATGTCATACCTGCATCCCAGATCGGTTATTTTTTTTTCAATATTCCCCTTCTTATTTTTATTTTAATCAACCATCAGATACAATGTAATTACATTACAGTGCTACTTGTGTCTGTTGCTTGCAAGGTCAATAACTATCATTCCTGTGGAAGAACACACCTGGAGACTCAGAGAATGAAATATTGAATCCATAAGCAGTAGGTTGCAATTTGCATTTTTTAAAGCTATGTAAATCCACTAACAACAGAAACCTGTAGTTTAAAAGGGTGATATTTTTAGCTCGCTATGATGATCTGGAAGTGTTAGAGTGAACACTAAAACCAGAAGATTTTTTAAGATATAGTTCATGACTCTATATAACCATAGTTACCATTCACAATGATATCTCAGAAATAGAGGCCATAATTAGTCAGGTTGCAATCCTGACAAAGCAAATCCTCCAGGTCCCTGAAAAGGGATGATGTTAATTGCTGCTCTTCCAGCAGGGCACATTGTGTAACTAGTGTTTTTTTCATCAGAGTTTATTGTAGACACCTTAAACTACCAGTTCAAGACTCCTATAACAGATTTCATACAGCTAGCACTTTTGTGCAAAGAGGTCACTATTGCATAAAGGGATTCATACACTGCTGCTATATGGTTGATTTTCTGGTCAGTTTTAATTAATCTGTGCTAGTCTCATCCACTTTTAAAAGAATAAAATCAATGGATTCTTTTAATGTTCTTTTAACATATGTTACACATGCTAGTAACACATTCCATTCTTTCCAACTTAGAAAAATAAAGAATAATATAAATACTTTTCTAAATAATCGCCTAAAAGCAAAATATGACATTTTGGCCTGTAAGTTTTTGTCCATTGTACATTTATCCTTAAAAATGTATTAGTAGGATACTGTTGGCTCAGCTGTATCATGGTCTAGCAAAGACTAGTATAGATCAGTTATAAGAAATAATTTCAATAAGTAAAGTTCAAAAACAAATGGAGAGCACACTAGCACATGTGAACACAAGAACATCGAACAGAAACAGCAGGAATTACTTCCATCCCTCTGTGTCTTTTCCCAGCTTCTGTCCTTACAGTAAGGAGAGCTGAGTGACACAGAGGGTGATCCTGGGATTCCTGAAGCATGTTTGTCAAAATACCTAAGCCAAGCCAGGCCTCATTTGGAACTGCTTTCATATGCCAGACTGCAGACAGCAATGGTACAGAACCTGTATCTTGTATGGTGCAGCCTCCAGGAGGTCAGGTTGGACAGCTCAAAATTTTCACATTTCCAGTGTTCTGGTTCAATCCACTGTGCCCAGGAGATGTCACCTGTTCCCAGGCTGAATTAAAAAAAATGTGCAGTCCAATCAATTACGGACACTGAGAAGAGATATAGGAATAAAGCAGACCAGATGCTTCAGAGTCATCCTTGAGGCAGAGACATTAATGAGAAAAGATCAAGTGTGCTTACTTTACCTGCTCAAGTGAGAGAGAGGTATACACACCACAGTACCCTCTAATAAAGAAAAATCATGTCATGATTGCAGGTACCTGCAGTAAGGACACAAATTGTAGGAGAAACCTAAATATCAGGTCTTACACATCAGACAACTGAATGAGACAAAGGAAAAAAAATGTGTCCATGAAGAAAGGTAAATGCACAAATATGAAAAGAGAAATCATGTGTTAAGTGTATCCTGAGAGAGAAAAAGGCAGCAGCACTCCACCTACACAAGCTTTTAATCATACAAAACCAATTTGAGCTTGTTTCTTGCACATGCAAGGTCTACAGTGCAAGCTAATACAGTTACCTACTGGAGAGCTGGGGAAAAGAAAAAGTAATAGTTGTAAAACTTCCTTGGTTGCACTGACAGGGTAGAGTAGCACAACAATAAACAAACACAAGCAAACCACTTCATCCTTCTAAAGCTCCAAATCAACATCTGTTGGCACTAGGCATGGAAAGAGTCAGGACTAAAGCCTAACAACAGATCCGCTATGGATTCAGACTCTGCCCAGAACAGAACTCCCTGGCTCATAGCACTTCACCCCAGAGCTTCAGAGAGCAAACTTCCACCACAGCACTGAGATCTGGCTCTTTCATGGGCAGACAAAGCCAAAATGGAAGTAAACAAAGCAGGCAATAACTCACACCACTCGTGGGTCATAAACCTACAATAAAGATATAACAAATGCCTGAAAAAGCCAGAATATAAATGACAGATTAGGGCAGAAGTGGAAGAGGAGAGCTGAATGTGAAAGAGCTAGAAACAGAGCATAGAGAAATAGGCAAAGTAGTTTCATAAAGTATGTTTTAGACTTTTCAGAGTAGCTTCTTTTCAAATGATATTTCTTTCTCCCTATCCTTTCATGCACACATATCAGGTAAAAACAGAAGCCTATTGAGCAGCTTTTCATTTCTTCCTCACTATCATACATTTCTGTTTCCTGGGGGACAAAAACAAGCTCCATGAGGGGTTTTCCCATGCATGAAATGGGTTTGCAAAGAAATAGTATCACAAGAATAGCTGTTTAAAAGACTGTGCACTCTTGATAGGATCATCCCATGTTACCATGTTTTTATTTCTTAGCAGCCACAAGCAGTAAAATACAGAAAATTCCATATATATAATTCCTGCATTTTTTCTAGTATTGTTAATACTGTTCAAGGTATATTTGTCTCCTTCACACATCTTGGCAAAATGTGCTGAGATATACAGGTTAAGCATCTTTTACTGCTGTTATGACCATTAACCAAATGCATTAGGCAGGCTACCTGAAGTAATTTTCTTTCACTACTGCATTATTAAAAGCAAACAGTGTTATATTGAGTGATAAAGTTAGGAGCATAACATCAGCCAGATAAGAAGTTAGCAAAGCTCTGAAGAGCCTAGATACCTATATTTTTAGTGAAAAAATTAATTTATCACTCTCTGTGATTCATGAGCAACCAGTATTTCCTTCAGAGTCCTTCTGTGGAACAACTTCCTGTGTGTGGCAAAGCAGTAAAATGCATTGCATCTCTCCCTGGGCTCCAATTGGGAAGCAGACTCCTTGCATCAGAATCATTTCAGAGATGCTAAAGTTCCCACACATGCCTGTGCAAGTTCATTCACATAAACTACCAAAAAATAGCTTTTTTTTTGGGTGACATTCTTCCATTTTGCCATAGGCAGCAGACTAAAATGCAGAACTAAAATGAATGCAGCTCATTTACATCAATAAATTGAAGCGTTTGGACTAAGTTTTGGTTTTCCTGTACACAAGTATTACTAGACACATTACAAGTTTTCCAGACACTAATGGTTAGGATCTTCAAAGACCTTAGCACAAAAAAGTGGTGGTTTTTTTTCCAAGAAATATTTCTGAAAGTTGTTATTGGGTTTTGCATTGTCAAGGTGATTTTTAAATTATTGTTAATAAGATGATATTTTAAGATTAATTTTAAGGTATTTTTAATAAGGGAATTATAGTTTTAAAATAGGGTAACCTTAGTTATTTGAAAACTATCTAGATGTTAATTTATAATGTCTATTTTTTGACAAGATTAACATATTTAGGTGTTGATTTACAATACTTTAAGCACAAATTAAGCTAATGTTGAATTATATTCAACAAAACCCAAATCTTCAACAGTTAATTGCTGATAAAGAAATTAAAAAAGAAAAAGTTACATGATCCTTTCTGAATAGAGAAAGACAGTGCTCAAAAATTACAAAGGAAAAAATTATTTGAAAATTCTCAGACAGAAACCTGTTTTGACATGACATCTGGTGGAATGGAGTTTCTAATTAAAAGAAGTCCAAATGAATGTCAGAGTCAACTAATTATTTCATCAGCCAATTAGGGGAACCAGTGATTTCACAGAGAGATTACAAAATCAATGAAGGGGGAACTAAAACATTTTGATTTAAAGTGTTTCTAATGGTAATTGAAGGGCACATTTGTCACTAGCTATGTATCGTTAGGCAGCCCTTCTTGGTTCCCTTCGCTCACTGTAGCAGCAGAGTATGGCCACGGTCAGGCTTATCTGAATGAGCAGGTACCAGCGGTTCTTTGCTGGCTGTCTTCCTGTCCTCCACAGATGGGACATTCTCATTAACTATATGTGCTAAACTCCAGGATTTTTCTTGCAGAATGCTCACCTAGCACTGCAGAAGAAGAAAAGAGGGATTTTTTTCTGAGTTGAAAATTGAGGAAAAGAAAAACTAGAAAGACCACCTCTTGCCTTGAGTGCCCACAGCAGTAAGCACAAGTAGGTGAACACACAGGAAGCAGTTGTAAGCCACTACCTAATTTAGACCAAGACATTGCCTATTTCATACCACTGCTACAAGGCTCATTAGAGTTTTATTTGCCCAAGGGTAATTAACTATGTACAAACAAATCCTTTGATGCATAGTACCATGGTCTTCAGATACAAATCCCCCACTTGACTTGTCTCCCTGCTCAATCAGCTTCTAGTTGCTTGAATACTAGAACTCCTTACTATAATAAATCAAGCTAGTGAAGTAGAAAATCAGATGGCAACCAAACACTTTATAATAATTTTAGACACCACCAACTTAAAATGTGCATCACAGATGAGCATCTCTCTAATTTGCCTCTACATTTGGCACGGCTGAGACAAAGGACTTATCTCAAAAGTACCCTGCTCCTGCATAGTGACAGCATGCAGTTGCACAGTTTCTGTGGATTAGGTCAGTGGTATATATAGATGCTTCATCAGCATGCTGAGATCTGAGCTAATGAGCTAATGTCCAGGCTGCTCCATCACAGGTGGGTCCATTCACCATGTGACCTTTTATCCCAATGTTTCAGCAGCAGCTCCCAGCTCCCAGTGGAATGTTTGTGTATCGACTCACAGCTGGGACATGTGCAGTAGGGCTGATGGCACAGCAACCATCTGTCTTCATCTGTTTTGTTACACAGGAATGGTCATGATCCAATGGAAGTGATAATGTCTGAAAAGATAATAGCATGCTGTGAATGTCAAGCACATGTCCCACATGCCCCCTATGCTAGCTCATATACTTGTGACTCAAATCCACTCACAAAGCAGAAGAGAATGTAATAAGACTTTTAAAATATGCAGATAGTTTAATAAAAAAAAAAAAAAAAAAAGGCTGTAATGTCTTTTGAATAAGGCCAAAATTTGGGCACTGAACTAGGATTTCTCCAAGTGTAGGCATTCCTTCTGCTTTGACTAATTTGACTTGTTAATTTCTAGTCCTTATACTGGTATTTTCCAAAGTTTCATTATCACTTAGAATATGAGCTTTATTCTCATCCAGTTTCGATAGTATGAATTCAAGATAAACTCACTGAAATGAAGTCTGCATTAGAGACAAAGACCAGAACACAGAGAAATGGAAACATAATTGGTAAAATGGATTACTAAAAACTAAAAAAGTGCTGTGAAATTCTAACATACAGTTTCTGTTAAATATCAACTTTTATTTAACCTAATCTTATTTTCTATTAATAAAAAGTGTTTTCATTATCAACAGCCCAGTATTGGGGTTGAAATCCAGATAGGAAAAATATTTGTTCCTTTTGGAAAAGCAAGTACAACTACAAACATCATTTCAAGACTGTAACTGGTAGAGAGTGGATACGAATGGGCATTTTTGCATCATTGTAGTCTTAGTGGACACTTGCATTCACCTTCTTTTCAGTGGGCCAGGATTTCAGAAGCCAGTACAAAACTCAAGGTCTTATTAAGATGTTTCAGTCTGTACTCACTGGCAACATGAACATCTGGTGGGTTACTCTGAACTACTCCAACAAATACTCCAGTCAAGAGAGAGTAATCTCCAGGAGCTGACTTGTGTATCTTTTGTGTGCATAAAGGATAAAAGGACTCTTAGAGCTGTTGCCCTCTCCTTGTTAACTAGAGAGCGCTTAGACCCCTACATTACACTAGATTGGTATCTATATCATACAGGCAGGTAAATGATTCTCATTAGCATTTACATGTTAATTCCACAGAAGTCAGTGGCAAAAATTTGTTGCACCTAATGACAAAAAAGATAACCTTTTAGATGTGAGAAAAAAATATTTAGTAACAGAAAAGACATTTGCCTATTTTGCAAAACATGTGTTTCCACCTCCCAGGTTCAAAATTCTCCAGCCACTCAAGAAAACACAAGGATATAATGTCTAAGAGAAAGACCTTCACCTTTGGTTTATGAACAAACGGCAGATGCAGATACAGACACTTTTCCAGATGAATGCCAGTGGTAGGGCCTGACTGATGCACTCCTCCTAGCTGCCCCATCATTTACTGAGGGCTCAGAAAGCAGGTGCTCACTAGAAATACAGAGGGATTTTTAAAGTGGATTCTAAGGTCTGCCCTTTCAAAATTTTTCAGTTTATTTTGTAAAATGGCCATAAAGTCCATGTAATAGACTCACATTTAATTGTAGTGCTATTATTTTTCCTACTACTGCAATACTTAGAACTTTATCCTTGCCATTGGCAAGTTTTAAGTGCTATATTTAAATTAAAGATAAGATAAAATTGTGAATGACTTTAAGAGAATCCTTTTATTAGTAAGACTTCCTACGTCTCAAATAATAAAATTCTTAAGTTCGCCATATTGAACAGAGGAAACCTGTAACAAAGTTAATTTTATTGACTTATACTTGCCTGCATCATCACACAGACTGGTGGTTTTCAATCTATGCTCGTGGGACCCCTGGGAACTCCTTGAGCTTCTTGTACAAGACGCATATGCTCTGTGCACAGTACCCCATAAATCTAATGGAACTATATTGACAGCTGTAAATTAAATCCCATAGCACTAGACAGTGCTGCAAAAGCAGTAGTTTAAAGCCTCAAATAATTGTAATGACCTTCTGGCCATGGGCTTAATGATCATTACACTGAAGACTGAGTAGAACCCACAATTTGTTGTGTTGTGGGGAACAGTGCTGCACAAGTCACATTGTATTTTTGCCACAAAAATCACCAACATAGACACATATCAACAAAAATTAAGAGAGGGGATATATCTGAGAGGAAAGCCATTAGCCTCTCTTCTACAAATAGATGCCTGCTAATTCGGGGCTGGCCTGGTGCAGTTTCTGCTACCTGCCTGTCCAAGAGAAAACAAAATAGTTGTTAAACATATGCATGAATTCAAAGAACCAGACCAGGGTTTTGTCAGAGCATTGAGCACTAAAACGTCAAACTATCAAATACAGTCAAATACATCAAATAACATACACTTACTGCTGTATCCACAGAGAAGCCTTGCTATCACCCTTCAGTATTCACCATCTTTAGTAGCTTTACAAAAGCTCTACTTGTACTTTTTCTGTCTTGGTTTTGCTCAGAAATAGCACAAAAGTAATTTTAAATAAGAATTATATTTTTTTTTTAACCAGCAATTGCCAATGTAAGAAAGTAAAATACTTTTGCAACTCTGCATATATTTTAAATACATTTTCGCAGCTTGCCACAGTTTTGTTTCACTGAGCTTAAGGTCAGAAGAATGTCTTAGATCAACTGGTATTGCCTGGTATATCAGGACACTACATTTCATCCATTTCTCCCTCCATTGAACCTGGCACTTTGTGGTTTTAAATGTGCATTTTATCTATTCCAGAAAAAAAAAAAAAAAATTGCTGTTGATCTGAAAACATAAAAGAGACCATCCAGTAGTTTCTTGATTTTCTCTTTCTAATTCTTAAACATCCTCAGCATTAAATAATTTTTTCCTCTCTTCATTTCTGAACAGGAGCCAAGGAGCAGCTCATAGCTATGCCATTTCATTGTAGACACTGAAGAACCTTGTGATACTGAGTGTCCACTTCATCAAATTACTTCAGCTTTATCGATAAGCTAAGGAATTCAAGGGTCCAATACTTTCCTCTCCTGCCTTAGTCCCTCACACACACACACACCCTCCCCGAGGCTGCAAAGCCAGCACAAGCACCCAGACCAACTGTTCAGGTTACCTTCTGTCCCTCAATTGCCTTCTCTTTTCTGTCTACATGGTATTTGAGCAGTTGGGTGGTGAATCAGTCTGAAATAACCTGGTCCAAAAGAAAGAGAAGAATCAAGGGAGGAAACAATACAGAGACTACAGATCTGGAAAGGGTAATCTTGCCCTTTTCAGCCAGTGCTGTGGTTTATGTCAACTTCATCTGCTTGTGCAACGGTGAGATAAGGCTCTCTGTTCAGCTCATCAGTCTTATTCTTTTCAATTTTTTTTTTTTTCAATTTCTCTTCTCAGATATTTCAAAATCACTCTTCAAGAACATGCTCAGAAGGTAAAGGTCATGTAAGAGTATGACTCCTGTTAACAGCACTTGCCAAAGGAAAACCACCTACCTCCTGGTATTCTTTGTTCTGGTATTGATTATTCTTCTCTTTACATGGCCATAGTTCTCATTCACCTTTTCCACAGTACTGGACAAGGACTGGTGTTGGGTTGCCTTTACATTATAGTGATTTTTGAGATTATCTACCTCCCAAGGGTAAGTCCCTCTAGCAATGACATCCTAAATTACTTAGAAAATATAAGCATATCCTGTAAAAAGAAATGTATGCTCACATTTCTCATATGCTATGATTTTATGCATGTGCACATGTATAAAAATTAGTCCCACTCTCACAGATGTTGTCTAATACATTTAACATGGAGAATAATTTCTTGCCTGGATATACATTTTTCGAAATATTTCACCTTGCCTTTAATCATTTTCATGCTATAATGAAGGCAGAAATAAAAAATTAGGTGTCATAGAAGGCTGTTTTTCTTTTGTGGAGAAATCATTGCATCATACATGAATATGAAAAATATTTCCTTCCTCTCACATTTTCTTGCTTTCCTCCCCTTCGAAAACTGTTGTTCGTGTACCTGAATGATGAATTTTCCCTACTGCATGTGGATAGCAACCTGCAGATAAAATATTCATAGCAAATATTCATGTCATCCTTGAAACTGTGCATACTGCATTGTTAGAAATGCAGAGTACAAGTTTTGTAGACAGTCTTGGAAAGAAATTGCTAAGGAGGCTTACAGACCAGCACAGCACAGTCACAACTGCTAGGGTGTAGATAAAAAACAGTGTCTCATCTCTTTTCAGTTACATCAGGCATTTAAAAATGTTGATCAATAAACCAAAGTGACTGCTTTTTGTTCCGCTTCCATAGTGAGTGAAAGGAAACAAAAAGAGTAGTTTTATAGGATAACCAATGACAATTGTTCCTCTTGTGATTAATGTTAGAATACCTTTAAATCAAGGGGATTATGTTCGTCTAGAGTTTATGGTTTGGCTTTTTGTTGCATTTGGGTTTAGGTTTTTTTCCCCACGCCACTCTGTAACAACTGCAATTTTGCATTTGTCTGGCTTGTTAATTATTAATCAGGTTTATAGGACTCCTTTTAACTAGACATTCTCTGATTAAAAGCTCTTTTGATGGTCTTAATTTCTAGACACGGAAGTTTTTTAAAATGTAAACCTGTGCCTAAAGATTATGTAAAATAATCTGGTACAAGTCACTGAAAGTAGCATTTTAATGGAGGTTTGCAGTGATTTTGTAAGTCTTTAAATAAATCTCGAGGCGGCAACCAAGTGTTATGCATAATTTACATGAAAAGTCAATGTCTTCTGGCACTACCTTCAAACATATTTTGACAGAAACCATAAACTACGCCTGGAAAGGAAAAGTTCAATCAAAGGACCAGGACTGAGTGAGGAAAAGTAAAATGCTGCCATGGAACTGGTAAGAACTGAGCTGTTCCTTCTATTCAGTTCCTAGTGCACAGGTGTCTAGTGCACAGCAGGAGCAATGGCTCTTCCTGGAACTAACCTCACAACTGTCTTACCATTCTGTTCAACTCAGCAAATTCTTTTGTTCCACACTGAGATGTGTCAGGCAGGAGAGGTACACGGGAGTATAAACTGCCTCTTCCTGATGAGGAAACTGTTTCAGTCTTCAGGGCTACAAAGAAATTTTACTAGTACAAGACATAAGACAAAAAGTGGATGAGAAGCACTGGTCCGAATATGTGAGGATTTTGCACTGCTTCCTATTAAAGTAATGAGGTGGGATTTGTAGATAGAAAATATTTTTTCATTAGACAAATTGTTAATAAGTAGGAGAAAAAGACAAATAAGAAGGACACCTTTATGATCTAAAGAGTTTATTAAGAGATACTGCCTCTCTACAAATTTTTCCTTGTTTCCACTTTTTTTCCCCAAAAAGCTCCAACATCCCATCCACATGGAAGCAAATTCCACATAGGCTCAAAACCAAGGGTGAAATCTCTAATGGACTTAATATCACATTGTCAAAGTCAAACATTTAACATTTTGTGGCTCACTGGCTTACATGTAGAGGAGCAGATGAACGTCCTCTTGTGGTGAAAAGACTTCCAAAGGCTTTGCAGTGTTCTGTAAAACTAGTTTCACATTATTCCTTCTCACACAATGACAGGAGACAGAGAACGGGAAAAAATTGGGTTGAGCTGGTGAATCAAAGCAGTAGCCTACTTTAAAATTAAGAAATAATTGCAATAAAAGAGAGTTGCTTACTACTAAGTGGAGCAATAATGACTAGCCCTGAAAGTTGAAATGCATCTATGCAGAGTTGGACTCACCATCCCCGTTAACTCGCATTACATGAAAGCCTATGCCTGTAATACTTTTAGTATAGTCATGCAGTTTCAAAATATGAGGAAAAAGGCCTGCTTCTAGGTGAACCAACTGTGTCAGTCTCCCAGATTGCAGACACATCTGTAATGTGCATCACCTCTCAGTGTGCTCAGCGGTTTGCCACCTGGGATAGAGGTTATCACATTCTCACACAATTCTGCTCAGCTGGGAGATGAGACAAGACATTCAATTAACTTCCAAGAGAAGGATTTTAGACTATGGATTAATTACTGGGGGTACTGAAGTCTACTGTTCTAATTGCCATTGTAAGGAATGTTCTGAAAATCAGAATTTTGGATCAATAATGTCTTTCCAATGGAAGTTTAATATCTGAATATCTTTGGCATGGAATAGCTGGATAATTTGATGAACATTTTGCATACACTTTACGTTTTATATACATAATCCAAACCTACTGTGATATATAACATGCATCTCAGGCTACAGATTTCTAAGACAATCAGCATATCAAAACATGAGATCAGATGTCATTACAGCACTTCCTGAATTTCTCAATTACATGTTTAGGTACATATGTAAATACTTAGAATCATTCAAGCTCATCTAGGGAGGTGATTGTCCTGCTCTGCTCTGTAGTGGCGAGGCCTCGTCTCAAGTCCTGTGTGCAGCTCTGAGCACCACAACTTAAGAAGGATATGTAGATATTAGAGACTCTCCAAAGGAGAGCTGCAAAGATGGTGAAGGGTCTAGTGGGGGAAGATGTAAGAGTAGTGGCTGAGGTCACTTGGTCTGTTCAGCCTGGAGAAGAGGACACAGAGGGGAGACCTCATCGCAGTCTACAGCTTCCTCCCAAAGGGGAAGTGGAGGGGCAGGCACTGGTGACCAGGGACAGGACATGAGGGAATGGTATGAAGCTCTCTCTGGGCAGTTTTAAGTTGGATATTAGGAAAAGGTTCTTCCCCCAGAGGGTGGCTCAGGACCGGAACAGGCTGCCCAGGAAAGTGGTCACAGCACCAAGCCTGACAGAGCTCAAGAAGCATTTGGACAATATTCTTGGGCACATGGTGTGACGTTTGGGGATGGTGTTGTGCAGGGCCAGGAGTTGAACTCGATGATCCCTGTGGGTCACTTCCAACTCAGAATATTCTATGATTCTAAGTATTTTTGACACAACACAACTCTGGTCATATAAAAACAAGTGCTTGACCTTTTTCAAAGCCACAGTGAGCTACTGGGAGATAAACAGCACATCTGTAGGAAGAAAAGTTATGGTTGCATAGATGAAAATGGAAACCTGAGTGTCAGTTAGAAATTCCATTCTGAAATGGAATATTAAATTCATCAGTCATCTAAAATCTACTCAAAATTTGCCAGTTAGCCTGTAATCACAATTTATATGACAAGAAAAGAAACTGCATATTACAAAAGAAGGAGAGAAGATGAAATTGTACTAACTGCAAAATGACAAAGAATCAGCTAGAGGAAGTAATCACTCATGTTTCATAAACATGACTCCTACAGAACTAAAAACTAACTATTCAGTACAAATAAATACAGAATTCCTAGTTTTTGTCTCAATGAATGCTTATGCCCTCAGCTTTTGCTTTCTACTGTTTTCAATACAGGAGATCCAAATCCATGGAAGTTGTCCTGTTAGCACAGCTTATATGTTAGGAAACAGTCTGTTAAATGTTGCCATAGGGCAAATGAGAGTGGAAAACAATAGCTAAAAGCCAGTGAGAGGGGAAATTCTGTGGGAGACTATGTTGCACTGAATATTACAATACATACCGGGAGAGCATTGGACATTTTCTACAGGACTTGTGAAACTAAGTGCTCTTTTCAGGTGACTTAGTTTATTTGCCAATAAATGCTCTAATAACTTGCATGCTTAAATAAAGTTGGAAGCACGACCTTTTGTGTGCATAAAGCTGAATAATGTCACTGACAGAGAGAGATGTGGATTAAACTCTGCCAAAAATTGTCCTGAAGAAATTGGGACACACAGGAAATTCTCTGATAGGGAGATTAATTTCAGACACAAACAAAAAATGTATGCCCTATAATGCAAACAATACATGAATTTCTATCCTTCCCCAAACTTGGGTAGGGTTAATAATCTGTATGCGAGCCTTTCAGTCAGTTAATGGCATTACCTGGAGAAAAGTGCTAGCTGATGCTAGGGGAGTGACATTGTACCTGAAGAGTTTGAGTCTCTCAGTTACAGAGTTAAAGCAAAAAAATTCAGACACTGAATTCAGAAGTGGACCCCTGTGTCCCATATGTATACCCTACAGTAATTGTAAGCAGCAGTTTATATATTACCTCCTTAACACTTTGTTCAGTAGTGTGACAATTTTGTATTTTTGTGCTAACAGCCTATGATTTTGGCAGACTGTGCCTGCCATTTTTTTGTGCTTACAGTAGTTTTGTTATTACTGTTATCACATACATATTTTCAGTTGCTATCAAAATTTTTTCAATTGCAAATTCTCTCTTCACTAAAATATATACTTTATCCACTTGGAGCTAGAGGCGTTTGCCCTCCTTGCAAGCACTGAACTCTTAAGCTTCATACACATAAATACAAATCTTTAAGAAAAAAAAAAGTAAAAACATCACAGAGAAATATTCTTAAAAGTCAGAGACAGAGCCTAAGACAGAGAAAAGTGCTACACTTACACTTCTCACTTCTCTCTATGTCATTGCAAAGCTTTTCTCTGGAACCTCATTTAGCCCAGAGCAGCTTGGTTTTGTGCCTCAGTAAAGACTTACTGTACCCATTTCAGCTTCAGATTCTGCCGCCCTCCCAACAGAGCTCCACATCCTGACACATGGTCTTGGTACTTGGGTACAAAGAGTTGCAAATGGGAATGGAAAAAAGGGTTGAATTTTGAGGTATTCAGCAGCAAGCAGCTAATTGCTAGGTTAAGGTAGTGATGCAAATGGACCTTTGGTTTCATTTCAGATTTTAGTGTAAGATGAAACTCAAAGTGACAAAGTTTTTTAAAAATTACCCTTCCTTAAGTTGTTTTGAAAGTGACCTTAAAGAAGATTTCCCATGGTTATTTCTTCCCCTTCGTGATTCAACAAAAAAACCCAAACCAAAACCAAACAGCAAATAAAACATAAATCTGAAGAACAATCATATTTGCAGATTTAAACAAAAAGCTTTCATTATAAGGGAATCCAGTTGTAGACTTTGCTTGCCAACACCAGATGAAGCTTGGATCTGTCTGCAGAATACACATAAGGAAGAAGATATTGTGGAAATTCACAATCTACAAATATTCATCATTAATAGACCCTTTTTTCTCACTTCATATCAATCAAAAGCATACTGGGATGTTTGAATAGCCTGTGAGGATTCATTTTGGCTAGAGCCGGGCTGGAGTTTTCTGAAATCTAAAAATTAAATATTGAAATAACTTCCCAGCTGTCTTTAATTTTACAGGATGTTGAAATGAATTCAAGAGAGATAAGATTCCTGGCGGCAGGATTGCAAAATCTGCTTACAGTAGGATGCCTAAACTGAAGGAAGTTAGAAATAACATAATCAGTTGTGTATCAGACCTGGGAACCAGTGTAAGTCTGAGAGGACTGCTGTCAGAATTGCTACGTTTGGGGAATTTAACAGGAGTTTTGTGCCTATGAATGATTACTGTACAAAAAGTAATTTGAACTGCTCTTCACTCTCACTCAACTCTGATGTGATAAACCACAGGCAGAATATGAACAGGGATTAGATTTCAAGTAAAACCAAAATGAAGACAGAAAACCAAAACCTTGGGATGAGGCAATTTTCAATAACTAATGCCTGGCCAAATGAGACATCCTTTGCTGCTCCAACTGTCCCTCAGCTCCCTACAACCATCTGACAACAAACATACACCTTTGGGTGGTCCCACCAGAAAACACAATGTGGAATCAGAATGCCATAAGTTAAACACAACTGCTAAAATGAGCAAGTTTCCCAACACGAAGCATATCTTTCCAGCTTAGTCAAAGTCCCTGAGGTAGCTAGAAGCTTAGGGGAGCCTCTGGCTCTCATGCTAAACCACATTTCTTTTCCTCCATTCTAGCCTGATTCCCTGGGTTGCTCGAGTATGTCCCACTGAGGGCTAGGAGCAAAACTTGCAATTGAATTCTGTATTTGGTGGGTTGCCAAGACAGAGAGCAGTGAGCTACTCATAGGGACCCGTGCTTTCTGAGATACACGTATTCAAAGATTCTTGAATTTTCCTCTCTCTCTCCCCTTAAGGTAACTGAGAACATCAATGTCTTACAGGATTAGTACTGGTAATCTTACCTCAATTCTTATCAGGTTTTTACAAGACCTATCAGGATTTTAAAAGTGTCGATTTCTGTTTCAAAGGTAACCTAATCTTTCACATACTTAGGTGTTAAAAATAATTAGTTACTATGGATAAATCCCATTCAGTCAAAAAGAGTCTTTTTTTTTTTTTATTTATTTTCAGTAGCATTTAAAGTGACAGGTGATTAAACAGTGACTGAAATAATATACTAAGGACTCTGAAAATAAACAGAAATTCTTGATCTTAAGTTCTAAAAAAAATCAGTATTTTTATTTAAAGCAGGCGACACATATAGTCCAGCATGTCCTATTATGTCTCAAATATGACAATAGATGCTTTCTCTTAAAGAAATCACCTTTTAACACAGATAAATATGTTACCTAAAAGCTCAGAGATTAAATTTTCCAGCAAAAATCTTCAACCTTCGATCCCTGATCCACAACAATATTACTGTTGTGAACAAAAACTAATGTCCAAAGGATGCTCCAGGAGTGCCCACTTCTAGTTGCAGTAAGATGTAGAGAAAAGGCAAACAAGGATGGCTGTACAATTTTGACAAGAAGGTCCAGTGGCTGTTGCTCTGCCATCAGCATGATGACACATCAGCAGACTGACACCATTTCTCACACTCACACAGCAGTCCTACCAGCAGTGAAGTGCAGAATTCAGCTTGTTTCTGCCAGCCTACCACTACAGTGGATCATTGTAGCAGGTGGGAACCTCTGACAAGAGTTTTTCGGTGATGGAGATCTGCTGTGTAGTCTGCTCATTCATACACCTACCTTGTCTGCTGTTTCTTGAGCTTTCATCTCAGAGCAATCTGAAAGAAACATAGAGAGGAGATGAGTTGCTTTTTCCCTTTTTCTCTGACCACTGTTATCGTGTAACATTATTTTCAAGTTCTAATGTTAAAGTTCTTTCACACTGCTCTACTTCTTACTGTTCCCCAAATAAACTGGGATGTATTTTGCTTTCCCATTAAGCCACTGGATATATTTAAAGTATAGACTGTCTGGCTCAACCAGAATTTGTTCAAGGTGAGAAATATTAACATACTATCCACAAAAAGTTTGTTTTTATAAATGTAAACTTTAGTGATAAAAAATTCCCATAATGCCTGATTTTCTAATTTACATGGTTTGGATAAAATTGTGACCCAATGAAAAGACACAGAGGTTGTTCCTGTATTTCCTGTTACCACTAACTATGGACGGAACCTTGCTCTTGTTTTTGGAGCTTGGTTGTTTGGGTTTTTTTTGTTTTTTTTTGCTTTTTTTTACTGTGGTTAATTCTGCTAATTCACCAGTGTGGTCAAGACTAAATGGTATGGGAGAACATAGTCCCTGGCTTTTGCTGATAGTTTATTTAAAAGATAAACCTACTATCAGGTAAAATAGACTCACACACTTGAGAGCATCCCAATTCATTTGCTACAGGTTTGGGGTTTTTTTTAGAGTGCAGCTATTGACTGTCTTGTATTTCTCTGTCTTGAATTATCTACAGGAATGTTTGTCGCCTTGCTCCTGCCCAGGAAGAGCTGGGATGCTGTGGGCAGTGCCATACCTCTTCTTGGGAGTCACCATTTTAGCTGGGAAATTCCTGGAGCTGCAAGCCATAGGCATTTCTGTTGAGGACAGTCTGATAAGCACAAAGCATGAACTGACATTCAATAAGTAGTGACACGAACTTAAAAAAGGCACAGTGAAAGTCCTCATAATGTTAGAAGAGTATTCACCCTGCAAAAATGAAAGCAGGAAGTTTCAGAAGTTAAGCTAGACTATGCAGGACTTTTCATCTCTTGTGCATTTGCACTGTGATGTAACTAATTAAATTACCATATTTTAATGTTTCCTGTCTCATTCAATGAACAAGGAGTTACTCAGTCTGTATGTAATTGCTATTCCTGGTATAGCCTCTGGTTTTATTCTCTACACATCAGTTAAGTCTAGACTGAATATAGAAATGATTAATTTCTGAATGAATGCCTCTTGCAGTTTAAACAGGTTGTTAAAATGTATCACAATCATCAATAAATATTTTGTTTTTGAGAGTGGACAACATATCCATTTTACAGGTAGGTAAATGAGCCATAAAGAAATTAACACTCATTGTAAGTTATATTAACCCATTCAAATCACAGCTTTAAATTATTTTCTCTACTTGTACCAGAAAGTTTAATTCTAGTTCTTTATAGCTTGCAAATATTTCTTCTCAGAATATTAAAATTCCATTATCAATGTACTTCCTGTGCACAATTTTCCAGATTAAAAACCCTGGAAAAGAAACCAAAATGGTTATGATGTGGCATCGTACCAACAGCTGCATATGTCATCAGGTTGGACACATTGGATCTCCCTCACAGACTTGTACCTCTGGAATTAACAGAGTATCTTATATGAAAGTTATCTTTCTCTGCACAGACTTACATCAGAGGAGACCGGGAAACTTCATCACCAGACCTTTCCACATGAAACTGTCTGAAGTGATTTACAAATATGAATGAGTTTCTCTTGTGAAACCAGGCAGTATGAATCACCTCATCCTATAGCCAAGGAAATGAAATGCAGACATGGCTTTTAATTCCCCAAATTATTGAAAGGGTCCTTTAAATTTGCAAGCCCAGTCTTAATTTTCCAGAACCCTTTATTTTTTCTTTTTTATTTTCCCACATTCTTTCTTGGTTTGGAAGATACTCCCACTGAAATCCATTGTGTTTGTGAACAATCAGCATGTCTACTTAATCTTTTCCCAGAAATGGTCCTTAGAGCACTTGAAAAACCGTTGAGTACACCATTAGAAATAACTTATGCCATAGGTGTCACATTCAAAATCCACTGACAAGGACATGAAAGAAACCAATTCTCTGGTGTGACATTTGGCAGCTTTGGTCATGAGGCTGAATCTTATTTTCTGCAAGCATGTGCCTCAGCCATAGACATTTGTTCCACCTACTACACCAATCAGTGACAGTAGGAATCTAGCTTGGATGCTTTGTTAATCAGATATATTCTCCTTGCTAGCAGTAGCAAGATGTCCTGAAGAAGTTGGTATTTCTTCTTTCATTGAAACCTCCCTGAATGATCCTCACCAGCATTTAAGTTGGGTGTATCTTCCCCATTTAGAAATATCTCACATTCTGCTTTTGCCAAAAGCTTAAGTTCGTTGTAGGGTGAAATACTAATTTGGTGTGGTTATGATCTTTTATTTTAAAAACCTACTAATATCTTTGCTATGACTTTTAAGTTCTGACTCTGAAATGACGTAAGATTGATCTTCACAATATTTTAAAAAGAACAGTAACAAAGGAAGGTTGAAACTCCTCTTTAAGGATTAATTATATATTTTAAATAAATCATATTAAAGCTGAAAGGCTTTCTTAATGGATGCATTTGAGACAAAATTCTCTCTCCTTTTAAGCATTGATGGAGCTCAAAGGACATACTGGAAAAAGGACAGAAGAAAAGAAAAAGATAAAAATTTCATATCAAAGATCTTCTAAGATACTCCAGAAAAAAACCCCACAAAACAAAACAACCCTTCCCCCCCAAAAAAAAAAAATCCCAAGTAATACAGTTAACAATGTGAGAGAGAAATGCTGTCTTCCTGTATATAAGCTTAAAATAATACCACACAAAAATAATTAATTGAAATAAGTTAGTACAAATAAAATTAATGATTCTAACTAGATTTGAATCTAATCATGCTATCTAACAATGAAGTCAGGAAAAAATTAATTGACTCAGTCTAATTAGAGAAGGCAAAAACATACACAACTCTTTCCCTCAACCAGTCAAGATTCATCATAGTTCTTTCAGTTCATCTCTGCACACAACAGCAGCCACTGGTAAAAGAAAAAAACAGCAGTAAAAATAAGCATCCATCTCACCCAGCACCACTTTTTAATCACCCAGTGCCTGAAAAAGTTGGCTGAAACATTACCAAAAGACTGAATTTTTATTTTCATTTTCCTATGAAAAGAGACTGAGTGACTTTTTTATATATATATTTTTTCCTTTTTTTTTTTTTTTTCTTTTTTTTTTTTTTTCCTTTCTGGGGTCTCTAGCATCTTCAGGCTTGTGATTCTGTGCAGGAGAACCTGTGGCTGTAGACCTTGGATGCTCACTCTGTACACAGAAAATTCGGTAGAGGTCTTTGGCTGTGTCACCATCAGAGTTTCTTTAAGCCAAGATGTTTACAAAACATATGTAAACATCTTGTTTCAACAGACTGTAGGATTACCCTGGGGCTTTGGAGAGCTTTCAGATTCCTTTGATATGGATGCCATTTTGCCAGATGGAAACCCTTGGCTCTTTCCTAAGAAGTTCGTGCCCTTACTAGCCCAAATTAAGTTCAGATCTCTAAGCTAAAAATATTCCTTTTTCAAATTATCTCAGACTGTGCCCCTCACCCTTCTGTAATAGAAGGCAGTGGAGTCTATCCTTATATTGTTACAAAAACTGCACATAAATCTGGGAAATGCCATATGAAAGCTACATGGAAGCTTCTGTTACAGTGTCAGGGTCATTTTCTTCTCTTCCCTCCCATCCCCAACGTCATTATAAGTAGGACTCTTGCTTTTGGCTAACATGCCGAGGAGCCTTTTAGACCATTTTCCCCTTTTCCTTGTGCCCTCTACTTGATTCCTTCTGCACCACTCTTCCTTAGAAATAATAATAATAAAAAAAAATTCTTTTTCTTTTAATTAAAAAGTATTGAACAAGGTTAGCTCCATTTCTTGCCAGGCGTCAGTTTGATGATTTGTGCTGGCAATTTATCATCTGAGTCACTTGCCAGCAGGGACAAGAGTCCCTGAAACTGACCTCTCCACATCAGGCTGAATTTCATTAGATTATTTTTCCACTAAAAATTCACTTTTTAAGAAGAGAAGAAAGGGTTATAAATAGATTAGACACATCTCAAGCCCTTGGGGTTCATTGTCACAAACTTAGTTGTTTTTTTTAATCCTGCCTAGCAAATAGCATTTATCATTCTTCACATTCTGCGTATTTTAACTAATATGAGTACCTGACTTCAAAATTATTTAATCACATTTTATCACCATGGGTGCTAATATCACTGCTAATTAAGCACAAAATATCTGAAATATTCTCACTCTAACACTTCAGGAAGTCTAAATGAAAAATTTCATTTAGCACATGAGGTTTGCATTTGTCAGTTTTCTACCTCTGAAAAATTGGCCCAGAGGACTGAGAGGAAAAGATTTTTTTCTAATAATGTCTGTCCTTCCTTTTCACATAGAAATAGCTACCCTTCTGATGTTCAGCTGCTTTTGTCTTATGTCCCCAGCAGAACTAGAGAATTCTGCAGAAAGGAAATTAACTAAAACCCCAAAAATTGATCACATTTTTTCAAACGCATTCAAACACTTACTTGGTATTCAGTGAATGGCAATAGAAGCACCTTCTTGTTTACACAGATAAATAAGCGGTAGGCCACTCATCTTGCTATATTAAGTTTTAACCATTGAACAGAGGGGCTCAGCTCTTCAACTCAGATAGAAACATGACAGAGAACTGAAGCAGGAATATTGCACAGTTTTCCACAGAGAAAACATAAAATACATGAAGTGGGGTTATATTTTTGCTTTCTTAAGAGGGAAATCTCAAAAAAATGGGAACGCCAAAATACATGATTTATGATTGAAATATGATTGTTGTCCTCTTTAGAGGTCTAGCCTGGCTCCTCCAAGCCTTCACTTAGAGAATGAGTTGCCTTCTCTGTATGTTTTTCCCAAGAGGGATTACTTATATTTTAAAGGTCAAGATTATACTGTCCTCTACAAAATAGCAACCTGAGGTCATTTTTATGAGATAAAAGCTACCATAAAGAGACACTGGTTTGTATTATTTTTCTCAGTCAAAGGAAACTCCCTTAAGTCAAACTTTGAAATTAATGGAAATTTTGTATTAGTTCCAATGCAACTTAAAAACTCACATACCTACTGCTATCACATGTAGCATTAGAATGTTCTCAGAATTAACCTGAGAGGAAATTAGATAATTTTAAATATTTTTCACCTGTAATCACTACTGAAGATTAAACCCATAAAATTCCTTTATCATTAACTTCCTGTCACTCACACACACACGAGTGCTCATAGCTGTTCAGGATCACAGCTTGATGCCAGCTGGATCAGCTGTCCTCATGTCACACAATCTTAGGTGTCTGCCATGTAGATACTGAAGTGGTTGCCGGTGACTCATGTTAAAATCACTTCTGTGATTTTTGATTCACTAACAAAACGGGTTTTTGCCACTTGACTCTTCTTTGTCTGTGTAAATATTATGTGCTGAATTTTGCAATTTCTCAGAGCAACTATCCCATTAAAAACAATGTCTGTTTTGGTATGCTAAGCTTTTAAAATTGTATAACTATTCAGTGATTAATTATTACAATAAAAATTATGTATTCTCTTATTATGTTTGGTAAAACATTAACATCCTGCGGTAAAATGGAACTGCAGTTAATATTTACATACAGCATCTGTTTGTTGCAACAGAAAACTCTGAAAAAACACTCCACATTTTTCATATACAAGTATGGAACACTGACATATGATCAGCAAGAATCCCACTATGCTACTGTCATGCAGTATGTTTCTCCTGCACTGCTAAAGCAAGCTGAAAGTATATTTGCTTGGCTCTAGGCTCTGACCATCCCCTTTATCACAGAGAAGATAGTATTACTGTTGGTCCTCTGCCCTTGGCAACACCATATTTTTGTGAAAAAAGTACTGACATGATCTGAGAGATCAATCCTTGCCAAAACCTTGTTGCAGTGACACAGAACCGAAGATATCCACAGCCAGTGTCCTGAAAAGAACAGCTACAACTAAAATATCCACATGGGAGCACTTAACTACAGAGACCAGAGCTAGGTAAGGCTAAGGAAGCTGTTTAGGAGAATATTAAGAAACAGTAGTTTAAATGGATAAAATGCTGCCAGGGCATTTAGTTTTATGGTGACTTTTACAACATATGTATTACAACTATTAAAAAATACCACTATGGAAGGGATTCCATTCCCCTGTTCATTAATATCGGTGTGGTTAAACAGAAGTAAGAGAAAAAAAAACAAACTACTAAAGAGAAAAAAAACAACAATGCCAGAACAGGGAAAGCTGAAATCAAGTCATACATCCCACAATTTGGCTCATTAAAATATTTTGAAACTGAAAAATCCCAAAACTGAAGACAGTTGTCAGTGGTCTACTGAAAAGATAATGGAGTGATAGATGACCAGTTTCTTAAAAAAATAAGGTAGAGACATTACAAGAGAGGAAAATGTCTTGTATCTGTGTTGACATCTGCTTTTTTTTTACCCAAAGCCTGAAGAAATTAAAACACATGATTTCTAAAATAATTGCTGTGTGCGGTGTATCATTTCAGCTAACCTTAGTTGTAGGACAGAATGTTCCAAATTTGACACCAATTTTCAAAAAAGGGGCCCAGAAGGAATTCCTGAATTACAGGCCAGTATATTTGATGATGCTGATGGGCAAAATGACAGCAGGCAAACCAGAGAATGCAATCAGTGGGCACGAAAACTCACTCTGCACAGAAGAAAGAGCCAGAGTGTCTCTTACAGTGCAGAGGGATGTTTGCCCATTTATGCTGTCTCTCTCTCTCAGTGTATAATTATGTAACTTTTACATATCCTGTTCTATGACTTACTGTTGGTAAAATTTATCTGTTGCTGGTCCTTGATTGTAACAAATATCATTCACTTTTTGACAATTCTGATGGGCTATTCAAATTCTTCCTGTTCTCCCTAGGTGTACATGACACAAATCCAGATGATAAATTCAGTTTTCCCTCTGCTCTGAGAAAATAAATACATTCTCTCATACCCAAGAGACCACAGTTGCATATTTTTCATTCTAATAAATCAAAAATTTTCCATGTTCTTCATCCAAGGAAGAAACAGTTCTTTGTGAACTTAAAATGCTCCAACTAGCTAATTTAGGAAAGGTAGGCATTCTAGAGTATTTTGAGTTGCCATCAGAGAGAAGCCAAAATGAAAACTTTTAATATAAGAAATGTATGTGTCTATTAACAATGGCATTCAAAATTATAATTTAGACACTTTGGAGAGACATAGCAGATAGGGAAATGCAATCACACATTTGCTTTAGTCATTAAAAAGAAAAATAAACAACCAAACACATAAAGTATAGCAAACTGAATGTAAGTGATTTTTTTTCAGTGTGCATAAAATTGCCCTGAAAGTGAAATTATCTCTTCAATAGAAAAAAATTTAGAAAAGAAATTTAAGAAGACTTTTTTTTTTTTTTTTTTTTTTTTTGGAATGGAAGATTTTAGAATACAAGTCTTCTCATGCAAGACTTTTTACAGAATTTTTTTTTCCTTCTACAGAAAAAAAGTTTTGTCTTGAAATTGTTGAGCATTTTAATTATGTTTGGAATTCTTACTGTGGTTTTCTTCCATCTACTTAGTGAAAATATTAACATCATCACAAATAAAAGCTTACATGTAGATTTTCTGAGTCACTTCCCACTTATCTTTCACATCTATTGTTACCCTCATCTCAACAGTAAAGTAAAAATCTTATTTTTTATAACATTTATGTAATCATGTTTTGCACTGCTGGTGCTTAATTCTTTATTCAGTTGATGAATAGTATCCATTACTATCTCTGTGAATCTTGAAATGAAAAGATTTTGAAAAGCCAAACAGGTGGTGAGATAGTGTAACTCCTTTATTCTTTCTGAATTTTTCTAAATATCCCAAGCCTTGTTTTATTTTCTGTATAAGAAATTAGCATGATTCACTTCTTATAACTTCAAGAAAATAGAATCTCAAAACACATCATTTCTATTCGCACTGTACAGGATGTATGTCCCAAAACTGCTAGTGACAGTGAAATCAATGTAGGAGAGGAATAGAACGAAAACAAATTTAAATATTGTCTATCTTGCTTCTGAGATAGCTGCCTGTCCTAGTTCAGTAGGTGGGACCAGTTATCACTGTGTGGGAGTGATTAAAGCTGTGTATTCTACCCCCATCTAT
>JAWWEW010000112.1:48690384-48708827 GCA_035583185.1 Anabacerthia variegaticeps
AACTGTAATTCTGACTTACAATATCTCTCGTGGTAGGTCCATTTCTCCTGCCAGTTTGCTTTTAAACCAGCACACTGCCAAAATTTTATATTTTGTAGAATTCTACATATATCCTTTGGAAATCTTGAGCTGCCAGTCTGGATTGTTCCGAAGGGTCAGAAAGCATAATCCTATCCAGTCAGCACTGTGCCTAAGCTTGGTGATCTCGGCCATTTTCTCTGGCACACAAGTTTATTGTGGAGGAAAAAAGCGGACACAGATTCCCTGAGTTCAGTTTTCCTGTGCTTTACTGTGTCACAGACAGTAAGGTTTTCTCAGCCTGACTGAAAAAACAGTGCTTATACTCCAAAAAGAGAGGAAATGTGTGTTCCCTGCTTTGAAAATATCTTCTAGACTAAAGAAATGAGGGAAGTTCACCACAAACAACTGCATGGAATTAACTTCATCTACTACAGAAGGACAGAGAGTTTAACAATCCCTTCTGAGGTTTGAATAAGTGACAAGCAGTATCAAACTTGATGCTTTAATATCAAGTTGTAGCAGCAGGAAAAAGGATATAGAGTCAGTAATGTACCAAATTAAGTACATCAAATTAAATGTGACCTCTCATCTCACAATCAACTCAAATTATCTGATTAATTATAAGATTATTGAAAAAGTCTTGATAAACCTAGGCTGCAAGTAAAGAAGGACATTTTTAGTAGCAGGGATTCTTCTGCAAAGACAGGAACACAACAGTTCCATGTACCCGTCCCCAGCCAGAGCAACCATGCTCCTGAAAGCATGGTGAGGCCCAAGGTCTGTAACCAAGCAGCTAAAGGAGAGCAGGATGGTGTTCAAGCACCAAAATGCTGCAAAAAACCCATATTGACCTGGTATGCAAAGCATAAGCATATAAGGCAGTGTGTGTAGTTCATTGAAACTAGACAGAGGTATCAAGGATAAAGTCCAATGATTTGTCTCAGTGGATAAGGTAAATAAAACGTGTTTATAAAAATAAACAACATAAGCTATAAAAATGAAGGAAAGATTGGAGATAAACTAAATAGGTCTTTACTGAGGGGCTCAATAATCAATAAATGCCTTTCCTGTGAGACGTTACCTGTATCTTATTGAGCCTTCAAAAATTGTTTTAGCACTTAAATCTTTCATTTAACTTACGCCTCACTGCAAAAATCTCCTGTAAAAGAAGTGCAACTTCTTTCAGAGAAGGAGTTTCTGTATGTTAGAGGCACCTGACAACAGTTCCTATGTTAGAGGTCTAGTTCTCAAACAGCTTTTGTTTTGAGAACTTCACTTACATATGAACACAGTGTGCTAAGTTCCCAATTGTGTAAACGATGAAGGAAATTCTTGTTTAGGAACCTTCCATACCAACCTTTCCTGCCAATCTTTCCTAGGTAAAAATGTTCAGAGAGGTTTCAAATCAATTAAAAATCAGCCTCAATAGTACTCTGTTTTAAAATGTCACCAGGGACCTTTTCAGTCACTGCTTTTAACACTAGTTGCCCTGCTCTGGCTGCCTCTCTGTAGCTCTCTATTTTTAATAAACATTTCAGTTTTCAAAATTGGCTTGGTCTGAAAAAATGCAAGTTTGCCCTGGGGAACAAGAAGAATTTTTCTGCAGAGTATAAAGCACATTTCCTAAACAGTTTCAGAGCTACAGATCATTAAAAATAAATTACTGAGTTTGAATATTTTAAAAGACATTGCTATAAAGATTAGAGATAGCTATCAGGCTTGTTTTTAACTTGGGAAATCACCATTAAAAAAGAGAAATAGAAATAACTGGAAGCAAATGAGGACTTGTTTATAGTGCATGAAAGATTAGTTGGACACACACAACTTAACATGTGTCATTTGTAAAACAGGTTGGGGGGGGGCTTTGTTAGCTTGTTTTTAATAGAGAAAAATGGATTAAAATGGTTCATTCTCCTGCCCACACCTGCCCACTGGGATGAGTTTCCAACAAGCTGATGGTATCCATCTCCAAAAGATTTTTGAGAAATTACTTGTCTCAATCTTCCATGGGGCAGCTTTGACTAGTGAGCATCACCTGCTTGGAATAGCTTGAAAAATGCACCAAAAAAAGTTAGCACTGTCCCTTTCATCTTCCTGTCAATAAAGGCATAAGTAATAATGTTTCAGGAATCTGCAGGAGCCACTAGTCCTCCTGGCACAGGGATCTCAGCCTCCTACAGCCCAAAATGGGCAGGCAGCTGTGGGAGACACACCTTTCTGCCGAAAACCTTCATTCTCAATGCATAAACAAACAAAAAGGCAAGATCTGAAGGGTATTTTCTTATTTTGTAGAGTCGCAAAGAGATACTTGGACTCATAGCCCGTTTAGAATTAAAAGTCAAATAATTTAATTCATAGCAGTGCTCCTCATGAATGCTACAGAGTCTCTAGTTCACTTTCTCCTTAAAGAGATTTCTATTTGGACATTTATATTTGTTACCTTAACTAGTTGTTTGTTCAGTAGAGGGAGGAGAGGTGTAATTTTTAAGCATGTGCTCTAATATGAATGAAGAACCAAACTCCCTTACTTCAGAAAATGTAGGCACTAGACTGACAGGACAAGTTTCCTCATTACCTATGCAGGGAAGGAACATTTTCTGGTAACTGTGGGATTTAAGGCTCTAAATAACAACATCTGTTGACACGTAGAAGAGGCACACAGCTGTCCAGCTCTGCCTCATTCTCTCCCTAGCTACATTGGTAACAAGACTTCAGGTATTCAGCTTCCTGACGTTATGGTTGAGCACCTTTATCACAGAAAAAGCAGGCAAGAAAGCACTTTATAGCCTGCTCTTATTCGTCAGAGAAAGCTCTTCTAAACTCACATCAAATTGACCAGTATAACTTCTTTTTTAAATCCCTGTCCATTGCTCTCCCACTCTCTGACTAAACAATGTGAGCAATATGAAAAAGGTGGCCCTAACACATTTTGTTTCTAATATATCATATCTCTGTGTGCATTTCCTTTTTTTAAATGGAAGGCTTGACAATGCAGGTGCTGAACCTGAATGTCTCTTTTTCCCTCAAAATTTGAGTTTGGTAAGTTTACTTGAGGTCAGAACCCAAACAAGAAATTCAAGTGTAATTGTGTAACTGCTACATATAGAAACCCCTACATACAATGTACAGTTGTATAGAACACAATACAAAACTTGTTAATGGACAAAGTACCTTGGCAAGTTAATGCCTTATTCTAGTTGTATGCAGCCAGTTTACTTTATGAAAGAATTTGCGGTTTGCACTACAACTCTAGGATAGTGATTAGTAGAAACTTGTTATTTCACAGGGCACTTGTTCAATGATCATAGTATTTGTTTAACGACTAGTCTATTTTTTCCCACGTTCTTATGACAGCAATTATCACATTGTTTTAGGTATTGTGATTGGGGATGGCAATTTTAAAGCGTGTAATTTACTTCTGATTACTATATTGTGTCACATCAATAGCTGTACTTCATCATGGTATACAGTACTGTGGCAAGAAAGACCAAAAGAGAACCTTGCCTGAGGCTTGGTGAAGGAGAAGGAAATTAAATGTTGACATGAAGGAAAGCTTTGGTTTAAACACAGTCCCTTGCTTGGAATACAGAGCTCTCAGAAAGTGACTGTGTAGTGAAGAGAGAGACAAACTGAAGAGTGTGGAGTTACGTGTCTTCATAAATACATTTTTTAGATTCTCAAAAAAGGATTCAAATCCTAACAAAATGCCTGTTGCCTGCATATGGAAGTAACTAGGGTAAGAAAAGTTTATTTCCATAAAGTAACAAAGGCAGTACTGCACGACTACAATGCACCACTACAGCTATATGTGAGGCACCTAAGTAACTCTTATAAGTGAGGGGTTTTTCTACTTCCTATTATAAAGTATATAACATCCCAGGGTAATGAGAACTAAATTGCATCATATCCTCCTGTATTATATAGGCCATCTTACAGATGGCTACTTTATATACTCCGTTATCCTAAAACGTGAAGTACAAAAGCTGAGAGAGATCTGAAACAGCTATTTCACTTGTACAACCCAATCTCTTTAGCGAAATTCAGATTTACGCCAGTCATGTATGCAGATTTTTTTTTTTCTCATTATATCTAAACCAACAGGGAATGAGAGAGAGCAAGCAAACTTGGAATCAATCCTATAACCTTTCTTTTTCCCAGCTCTATAATGAAACAGTAAAAACCAACTCAGAATATTATAGATATTCTACCGCCTACTCTTCAAGTAGCAGAACCATCATGACAATAATGATGCACTTTCTTTATTAATGGTACTGGTGCAGTCTGCTGTAAAAAAATTCACCTGATCTAGCATGGCATCCAGTATCTCAGGCCATTATGTACATCTGACTTTCAGCACGTTACTTCAGCACTATAGCAAGGTGAAAAAAAATAACTTGGAACCTTATGGTTTTGAAAAAAACATTTTAAAATGATCCTTTTCACCAAGCCTAACACTTGAGGCTGCTAATATTGATGAGCTATTGGCTAAGAATGTCTAAGATGATAAGGTCACAGACAAAGCTGATAGATCTGTTGAAACATTAAGAGGGAATGAGGTAATATATTGAAGAGTAATATAATAATAGGGCCAAAGAATTTTATGTTTTTCTGTCCCTTTTTTGACACACACAGCTGTTTGATGTGCAGCTATGTATGTGGCTGCCTGCTACCTCCACATTACAAAATGTCATTATGTCTCCCCAAAAGGCCCTTCAGCAGGCAGAACTTCTAGCTTTCATGTGAAGACAACAGGAAGCACAACAGTATCACTTGAGGGCCTTTAAAAAACAAGTACCACAAATACCTGACTTGTTCAGTGATGAAGTTAGAATCAAACAAACATTCTGTGGATGGGAAAAAAGGAACTGCTTATCTTTTGGTGTTTCAAGGCCAGGATGGAGATAAAATCAAATGCCTAAGTAGTGGATCCTCATAATCACCAGAATATACAACAACATCAGGGCAAACTGGCAATGAGAAAAAATTCAGCTTTGCTGATTTCTTAAAAATTTCCCACTTCAAGTTTCTCACCATACAGTTCAGGCATTTATCAGTGAAGAACAATTACAGGGAAAGACAAAGTTTCAGAGAAGAGAGGTAGAAAATTATGACAGGCTGATTAAGTAGTATGAAAAGCACTGAGAGTTGCTGTGCTGAAGGAAAAGGGTGACTCCTAAATCCAAAATCCACTGTATGTTTTGTGAGGTGCTGCCAAACATGTTGACATACAAGCAAAGCAGCTACTGGAAAACCAATCTATAGAACTTCCCTTTCCTAATATAATCGTGAGATGGGATATTTATCCACATCTTAGTAAATTTTGTAGAGTAAAATTATGGTGTGTATATAACCAGGGTATTTTCTTATTACAAGAACTTTCTAACAAGAGGCTTGAGCACTGCAGCAATATCACTTTTAAATCTTGGCCACATTATTCTACAACTAGTGCCAATCTATGTCCTTTAGTTTAGCATTTTATTTGCTTGATATTTTTCATGGAAAATTGAGATGGGTGAAGTGGGGTTTTTGAGAGTTTTTTCTTCTATTATAGAAAAACATCTGGTTCCTAATGATTCGAGCTCAGCAAATGAAAATGACTGGGTGCTTTGGATGGCCTTTTTGTCAAGAATAGGACACTCAAATTCATGCTCATGTTCAAGCTCCCATTATGATTAACAGAGATATAAGGCTCAGTTTGCATGCCTAAATGAAGATATCTAGTACACTTTGAGTTACCTTGTGATATCTAAAATACCCACCCAAGGGTTGCAGGTATGAACACAATCAATGGAGTTCAGCAAGCAATTCATGTTTCTCCGAAGCTCACACCTAAGGCTGAGGTTTATTTTCAAACTAAGACTTAAAATACCATTTAAGAAGACCTAGGCTACCCACCCTGTCCTTAAGTCACCCGTGCAGAGGGACTCTGGTCTTTCATAGGTCCCCCCTTATATCTGACTATGTGAATGTCTTGTAAAACCTAGGACAACTTACAAGGCACAATAGTACCTCTGTCAGGGCAACTATCTTGAAGGCAAGGTCTCCAATGACCTTAGTGAGGGTGTAGATAGTGACCCCGGATATAGACCCCCAATGAAGAGAGACCTTTATTCAGGGGTCATAGTCACAAATTAATTCTCCATTCTTTGTAGCTGTGAGTGAAAAAATAGTTAACTCACACAAATCCAAAATGCAGGCTCCTAAAGTGCAGTACTATTGATGTGGTCACACTTTGTTCAAATTGGGTTTCTTCTTTTTCTCTTGCTTTGTTATCTGGAAGACAAGAGAGTTGATAAGTGGTGTTCTCAAGACCACTTTTCAATTAACCTCAAAAGTGGTTCTTTTTTTTTTTTTTTGTTGCTAACTTGTCCAAACTGAATATATAAATAAATAGCACAGTTTCTCTCAAACAGAACCTTTGGATTATTTCTGGAATAGCTTTTACTGAAGTATGCATTGGCTTTTTTTTTTATTATTACTTTTTGGTTTGGTAATAAATCAGAAATGGTGAGAATCATAGAGTTTACTCTTCTGCTGTCCCTAGAAGACCTATTAGTGTCCAAGCAACAGCCTCTTGTGTCCAAGCAACAGCCTCACTCATTCTGCTCTTTGACCTCTTCTGCTTAAGTGACTGGAAATGTTCAAACAATGACAAATAGGACCACTGTAAATCCCCTGAAAAAGTTGGCATTGGTAAGACTGAAGCTTGCAGTGTGAAGGTCACAGAGCATATGAGACTAAACATACCTCAGGCAATAACGCTGGCTTTCACAGCACTAATGTCATCTATGGCATTAACAAGACAGCTAAGAAAAAAAATCTCATATCTAGCAGTAAATGATAACATAAATGCCTGAGGACACATTCTGGGAGCTTCTTGATAACCATTTCTAGTGCAGATTGTGAAACACTTGCTGATATTCAGGTCTACTACTTGTGCACAAAGGCAGAGCTAAGGAGATCTATCAGTCTCTTTTCTAGGATGGCTATTAGCAGAGGCTACAGTAATGTACCCTGGGAGTTATTCTTATCCAATGCTTGCCACTGCAGTTTTCTTACAGTCAAGATCTACCTGATCTGCTATCTCAGTGTAACTTCATGGCTCATACTATTAAGCTGAAATATCAAGGCTTCAAGCTTTTTACATGAGTTTTGCCTAGGGGATTTCTCATCCTTCCAGTCTAAATTTTTTTCTTGAATAACAAGGAAACAAGTTTTTAGAATTATGCTATATCAATGCTTGATGTGCAAATGTCTTGTCTTAGCACTGATTTTTGTCTGAGAACAATGCTGCAACCCTCCATGTGACTCTTATACTCTTACAGTCACCAATGCTGTCTGTCTCAATCCACTTCAAATTGCAATTTAGGATTGCAATTGGTAACGGTTAAGGAGTTGCTCAATTCTGATTGACGTTGCACTAATTATTCCAGGAGCAGACAGACAAGGATTTAACAAATGGAGCACCATAAGATGGAGATGATGGTCAAATGAGCATATAGAGTACATATAGGATAGTCACAGGATACCAGTGATCTAAATCAATTGTTCAGCTGGTCATTCCCACACTACAGGAAAACACAACATTGCTAACAAGTGTTTAGCTTCTTCCTATAAACCCTTCTTTCTTTCTTTCTTCAACATTTTCACTCTTTGTACTTCTGCTTCTCTCAGGATGAAATTAGTTTCATGCTGCATTTCAAAACCTTTGAGTTCTTCTCCTTCCATATGACACATAAAGGAAAGGGAAAAATATCTAGTAGCAGAGTTATCATCTGAGCAAAATTCTTCTTGTACAAACCAACTGGAAAAAATAAAAAGTAATGCAGGGGGCTTATCTTTGGAAATCCACCAGTAGAACTGAACTCATTAAGACACAGGCCTGGAATTAGTATAATTCACATAGCACATCTGAACTTTTCTCTGTATTTCTACACATGAAGAGTGGCAAGCAGCAATTGTCAAGGAATTTAATGGTGTGTATGTTAAATGCCTTCCATCAGTAATTTTTCCCTTCAGGTTGTTTTAAGTGCCTTTATTAAAAAAGAATTACAGTTACTGCATTTTTTTATGGTTCAGATAAAGGCTGTGTCTAATTAGCATGTTGTCCTAGTCATATTTTTAATGTTGGGGCTTTTTTATATTTGTGTATTTTATTTTAAGGTTTCAGTCAAATGAAGAAAGAGAAAATATATCACACGTAATGTTTATTAAAAGTTTGAAATAAACAGTCCATGACTGACTTACCCATGCTGCCCAATGGATGCCTAGAAGTAAAAACACGTGCAGAATTCAAAATGCTACATGAACTATTCTCAAACAACAACAACAAAAATAAGGAAATCCCACCAGGCCTGGGTGTTAGAAGATAATGGTATTTAATTTGGCACTGATGAGATACATTTCACTTAATATGCTACTATTTACAGAAAATGTGTATTTATACAAACAGTGTGACTTACTATATGATCATAGAATTCATATTTTCACATAGAGAGTACATGAAAATTCTTGTCTCCATCACTGTGCATTTTTTTAGAATTTAAATAATTTGGCACAATCTGACATCTGACCATCAAGACTATTCTTGTAATTCACCAGTATGTCATTCTTCTTATGGGCTCCTACAGAAAATCAAATACATGTAGGTACTGTTTCTTATATGAAATTTTTTTCTAATTAAACATAAGCACTTCAAATCAACCAACCAAAAAAAACCCAAAAGAACCAAAAAAACCCCAAACCTGTCCGTGATTCCTTCCTCTGTGTTTCCATAGTCCCTAGGGACCTATAAAAGTGTTTGTTCTTTATGCTGATTATTTAAATAGAGGATATATATTTTCCAATAAATTCCTTCCCTTCATCAGTGACACGGCACTTAAAAGTCTTTGGTTTGATTGTAGTACATCCCAAAGCTTGCTTTCCATTATACAGTATACCCTACCTATTAGATAAGAATTGTACAAAAAATATCTTTCAAAAGAAATAGAAGCAAAGGAAGGGAAGAAGTTGTTTCTCACAAAGGTGATCTGTCAATTGAAACTGGAAATGAGTCATAACTTGCAATAACGTGTAAACTTACTGGAAATTATCTGTACTTTCTCCTCCAGAATATCCCAAATAAAAGCGAATTTTAGCTAATGATGTCAAATCAGTCTTTGAATTTTGTACTCATAACAGTGCTCTTCTGACATACGAAACAAGTCAGGCTTGTCGGGAGACGTAGTGGGAAGGATCTTTTATGGAAACTGAGGGAATAATTTGGGAAGTTGGACAAGGTTTTCAGCACCCAGAAAACAGATGAAGAGTATAACAGATTTTACATACCCTAACTTGTTTCTTCTTCTATAGTATGTCAATTTCTTGATTTTCTCTTGGCAGTTTTTCTGCTCAGCTTTAGCACCATAGGGAATTAAAACCACAAGTCCAGTCAGACCTCAGAAAAATGTTTTAAAGTTCTCATCTTTTGCTGGTTGGAACCAGTTCAAATAAGCACATTGCTATAGCAACGTGACCAAAAAAAATCTTTTTGAGTTAATGTACCTTTAATTAATACACAGGAACACAAAGGGAAAGCAGAAAGCTATAAATACACAAAGGTTCTGAAATGCCACATAATTTTATCTTTAAGTGACTAAACAAGATGTGTGAAGGAACAAAGGTCCTTGTAAGCTGTATTACTAAGAGTTGTTTCCCATGACTTATATTCAGAGCTCTGTCTCAAAGGGGTACTTCTTACCTCAAGAAATTCTGTGACTCAGAAAGCAATCTAGTGACCTGGGTCTGAATTCCAGCTCCTTTGTCTGTATACAGAAATATTTTTACCCTACAACTAGATCAAAAGAAAAAAAAAAATTGGAACAAACAGTAAAAAATAGGATGGGACTTCACTCTACAATCTTTCTGTGTCTCTAGTCGAGAACTGCAAGAGGTATTACTTTTTCTATGAAAGCATAAATCACTTTCAAAGTCTGTCCTGTTCAGCCCCTTTAATTCCTGGCTCATTTCCATTTTCCTAAAGAATCCAGAAAAACTTTTCAAAAAACACCGAAGACCATCCTATGGGGAATTGTTATAAGAATTTTCACTTACTATCTAGTAACAGTTTGGTGAAATTCTCATATATGTTTAGTATTTTTATAAAATCCCCCCCTCCACCCCTTTTCTTAACATAGTTTCAAGTAGGGGAAGCAGGGAGGTGTGTATAATGTAGCCATTTATTTTGCTTGAAGTCATTTTTGAAGTTATTGAAGAGTTATCACACTCCCATGTGTGGGAAACGGGTCACAGTTTAAGAAGTACTGATTCAGACATGCAGAAAACCCCCACCTCCATTGACTTGACCTATTGGTGCATCACCAATTTAACTTCTGTTGGATGCAATCAGGATCAGAAGGTCTCACAGACAACACCCTGCCTTTGCACGAGGCTCACCCTTTACCTTTATATAGGATTCTATAGTGCCAGCAGTCAACCAACTCATGGTCTCACCTTGCACAATTCAGTTAACAGATCACATCCATGTTATTTCCAGCTATCATACCATTCACATTAGCATGAATGTGTCTGTGAATTAAAAAGGACTTCAGCCTTACTAAGGGGAAATCTTAAGATTTACATATTCACTTAATAACAATCACATATTATGCAAACAATATATTGAACCCATTCAATTGTTTAAAATTTAGTATGCAGGAGGCTGATCAGAAACTGGGAGTCAAATCCAGCTTAAAACCAGCACAATACTTCAGTTAGATTTGAAAGAGAAATTTTTCAGCTTGACCATTCAGTGTAGACCAGGAGACATCAAGGAATCATGAATTTTTTCCTACATCCATAAAAAGAGACCAAAAACCTTAACTGGCTAAAAAAAGGTACAAAAGCACCCAAGTGAAGATTGAGAATTTACACATGGCCTGTGTCCTGTCTTCAGGAATGGCATGAGCAGGGATGTAAATATTAACATAATAAAGTATTTATATGAAAGCCAGTAATCAAGGGAAAATTACACCTGCATATTTCCTTAAAAACCTGTATCACTAGGAGTGATCTTAGCTCTTCCATCTGCTCCATGGCTTCTGATTTCACCCAGATGCCTGATGTCATCCTTCTTGTGCAATACTACCAGGTATTGTTCACCAAAGGGATGTTTCTGCATTTGTTAGATATTATCATTTATAAAGATATCAAGTTTAATGATAAACTTGACAGGTTTTCAAGGTTAGCTCATACTTTCATGGATAGCCCTTTATGTCCAGTTCTGCAAATTCAGTCTCCCTGTATAGACTGTCATCCTTTGTTCCTCCACACACAAGTGTTGCCTCTTTTACTAAGTGGCAGAATTTGGAGGGTTTGTAGCCCAAAGAAGCCAGTGACCACAAAACCTCAGCTTCCACTTGAGTAGAGCCCGGTGTGCACTCTGCAGACTGCACACAGCCATTGCTCTCTTTGAGAGCTATCAATTCCATAACAACAATCAGATTTTGGGAATCGTTCCATTGCAGAAACTGCCTCTTCACATCTGGAGCAGGCAGCAAGCAGTCAAAAGTGATGCCTTGCAAAGCTTCTTCATCCAAATAAATGTCACATATTGCTTCTCAAAGCACATGACAGAAATATAACAATGCAGTTCTTGGGTTTTTTCTACACGCCCCCTGGGGGACTCCACCCATTCCCACTAGGAAGTTTAAGAGTGGAGAGAGGAACAAGCACTTAAGGATAGCCAAGTACTTCAGTCAATGACAAGAACAAAATAGTGTGAATTGTGTCTTTTAGCAAGTTCATATAAACATTTTCCTGTTGGCTCTTCCCCATTAAAAAATTGAATTACAAGAAAAAAATAAAACTGCCATGAAAAACTGGAGAAACATAATTGTCTTGTGAGGCAATATTAAGAGTTTGTTCCCAGGAAATGGGTGATGTTGCCTGACAGTGCCACCCTAAAAATAAATCTATATGGAATTCTCTATAGGGAAGCAGTCATCATTCCAATTTGGAGTTATATTTGTAAATAACAGCTAGAATTTAGTATGAGTTCCATCAAATTTTTCGTAAATTATTTAGTGCCAGTTCCTACTCTCCTTTCTTTCTAATGCCCACAGAATTAAATAAAGTTCAGTTTAAAAGAATGTATGACTTAAAGAATGTTGCTATTAGAAGCTGTGTGAAGCTGCTGTCAGATAATTTTTTTTATGTCTGTCACTAACAGAAACTACTAGCAGTAATTTACGCTAATGATGGAGAATGTGCTGTAACTTGTGGACAGTCAGAAACAGTTCTTTGCTATCTCCTACAGTTCCATCAGTGGATGCAGAGGCAGCAGTGTCACTGAGGAAAGTGAAATTCACTGCATGGGCCATTCACATAATGGCCCCAAGACAAGATGCTGGAGCCAATTGTAAAGCAACCCCAGGGTGCTTCCAACTGATCAAAGGTTAAATCAAGAACGAATCAGCACAAATATGACTTATAACACTTGCTTTTACTGCATGATGAGAAAATATACCTCAGTTTCACTCATGGGTTTGGTATAAACATAATCAGATAATTACAGGTCTACCTGATTGACAGGAGGAAATCCCATTTGCATTCAGGAACTCTGCTTTATCTACCTCTGCACACAAATAACTGCATGTTAAAAATATGAGGAAAATATGAAAAGAATTACCATTTTCCAGCAAAGCATGTTCATCATTGCTGAGTGATTAATTAATTTTTTTTTCACTGCAGCATAATACAATTATTGGAAATTGCAAAGCAATAACATGGTCTCTCTCAGCATAAAATGGTTAGAGGATAAGAAATCAAAGGCAGGTAAAGAATAACTGCTTGAGGCATAGGTCCTCTGTTATGGTGTAGAATGTACCAACTGCATTAACTTTGTTGCACACCTAAAACTAATTGAAAATAAGGCCAAATGTGCATTTCCTTGAACTTAGGTGAGTTCAGAGCACTGTCAAAGAAATAACAAAAAAGAAGGGGTCTGAGAAGGCAGAAAGCCCACAATTCTAGTAAGAAATGTTTTTCCAGTTGCTCTCCATTATCTATTTTCCATGGTTATTTTTCACACTCAAGCAAAAACGCTGTCATGATAGGCAACACCTGCATCCCTGGGCAGTCATCCTTGGGTGGTTTCTGCTGTGATCCTCTCTTCCATCAAACACCTACTGTCTAATTCAGTGCTGCCCTGCATTTCAATAGCTGTTTATGTCTGTGAATTCTGGCTGGAAAATACTGAAAACACCATGAGTGAATGAGTACAGGATTATGATTTGGCAGTATTTTGCCTACCTTTGTGCATGATGTAGCTCATGGAGCAGAGGGAAGAAAGGGGCTGTGGCAATGCCCTGTCAAATTTTAGATTCTGTTACTTGGGATAGGAGGAAAAGGAGTGTCCTTACTCTGCTGTTATCCAGCTCTGCACTTTACAGAAATGAAGATAACTATGCAAACAACAGTGAACATCAGAACATAAAAAACATAAGATAAAAGGAATTAAGTATTCCATTGGGAAATATTGAGATGTTAGAACACTCACACAGGAATACAATTTCTGTGTTTGACAAACCTGTCTGTTGATGTTCAGACTTACTGCCTTTGTCAAGAGAATTAACATAAAATATAAAAGTATTCTTAGCCACAAAATTAATGTTTCGGTATATTTTGTGGTTTTTTCCTTCCCAGTAAGCAGATATATTTGCCTTTAAGCCATTAACAATCAAGACTTAACAAATCGCAGTTTCTGAAGTGTCTGAAAACTCACCATTGTTAAACTGCACAACATTATAGATACTTTTGAAACCATTTCTCATTTTGTCTTCAAGTTTACTGAGCAACAAAAGGCCACATTAACAAGGTAGCCATGAAGAAGAAAAGGGTGAGATAGTGAGTGAGTGAGTGAGTGAGTGAGTGAGTGAGTGAGTGAGTAAAAAAAAGGGAGACACTGGGAGAGTAAGTCTTAGCTTTGTGAATTACACCAGTTTATTTGCACCTGCTTTCACAACATCCAAAACTCATGTTGCAGAAGTAGTGAGCAAAATCACCATAAAGAAAAGACAACACTGAGGTTGTAATCCATTAAAAAGTTGTTCTTTTGGTGGGTTGCAAACAGATCTTTGCAGAAATATTAAGACTTTTATCTCTTAAGAGCCTAAAAAATTTGCTGTAATCAATGAGATTTTGTTAAGCAACTTCAGCCAAAGTTGCAAAATGTAAATGATTACATTTTTTCTCGTCAGGCAAGCTCACAGAGCACTCAGCCATTCCTGATGCCAGTTCTAAGCAAAAATGTGATCAGTGCAACAGATTTTGGGTGTTTGCACACCCTGCTCATCATTCCCCATGAAAAACATGTGTGTATCCCTTGCCCCCTTGCCTTTTTGTCTGGTGTTTCTGTATGTATCCAGCTTTATTTCATTCTTCAGAAATAAGACTTCATAACACTAGAGTAATTCAAAGTATAGTTAAGCAACTGGTCAATTCTATTAATCAAAAATAACTGAGATAGAAGATTCTAAGCTCTCATGCAGGAATCTTTAACTTCCCGCTGGAGCCCGCTCTGGTTGGAGCTGCCACCATTGGCACTGCTGCAGATCAAAGATGCACCTTATCAGAGTATTTTTCATTGAATACTAATCTACTTAGCCTATACTTTTAACTCCCTCAGTGCATTGCATAAAGTCTTTTTGAAGGAACAGTGCTAGGAGTTTCCATTCTCAGTGGCTCTTCTTTATTGACTCTTTGAGTTAAAGGCAACTCAGAACATACAAAATATGTGTGAGTATACAAACTCACAGGTGTTATTTTAATTAAATAAGCTACTTAGTCTGTCTTTTATTATCTTTTCTACAGAATACAATCAACACTTAAATTGTGCTAGCTGGAGTTCACATTAGTATATGCTTCAGTATGTGGTGTGTTTCCATTGCAACATGAATATTAGTAGCAATCAAAGTTAACACAGGTTTTCCCCTTTCAGTATTGTTTTCAGATACCTTAGGATTTACTCTAGTCAAACTTAGTCTCTGGTGGAATGTACTTTTATTTTTACAAAGTCTCAACTACATTCTACAGTCATTTCAAAACACAATTTTTATGTATTTCTCTTATGTTTTAAAAATAAATATCCATAAGTTGTGCATTTCTAGTGCTTTACAGACACTGAGACAACTCTGACCAGCCTGGTTTGTTTTGTAGACTACACTGACAATAGAGAAATTTTTGTAGAACACACTGACAACATATAAAATTAAGCAGAGGGTTCCACAAATCATAAAGGCCAGAATATGTTCCATGGCTATCCAGCAGGTTCTTCCAGTTGAGATTATGCATCAGTAGTTTTGTCCCGGGTGTGCTTTTGATGCTGTTTTTCAGTCATACATATTCAAGCAGTTACACATCTGGAAGGCTCTGCTGGGCAAAACGTGTTTTCTCTTAAGCTTTGGTCCAAAACATAGCCCCAGATTGAAACCAGTCTTTGCTGTCTTTTAAAGTCCTGACCTCGCTCCAGACTCATCCTTGAAGGAATTCATTCCTTACAGATCTAGATGACAGGGTATAAATCTCCAGAAGAAACTGGTTGTGTAAAGATTAAAATTAATCCTCTACTAAGAGCCCAAGCCTTGAATAAAGTCTTGAGTTGCTTTTCAGGATTTTGCACAGTAAGTTGCCACCAGAAGTTTGCTTTAATCTTTTAATAATTCAAATAAAGTGTTTCCTGTCATTCTCATGTATAATTACTGGCTTTTTCTTTGTTGGCATCTTGTTTTTATACTGTTTCCCTTCTCTGATGATCTTCTAGAGAGGAGAAGATGAGTTTGAACAAGCTACTGGGATCTGCTTTCATGGCACTGAGCTGACTGCAATATGTTCTCTGAAACAGATAGTTCCCATTTGCAAGCCTGTCTCAAGCTCTTCCTCTTAGGCAAAAATGAAGACATCAGAAAATATCATCTTTGAACTGAGCACTTGTATTCAATTTTCCCTTTTGTTGCACTTGCGATGTTGCCAATTTTACCCAAAACAGATACTTTTATGTGTTCATGCACAGAACTGAATGCTTCCAAAGGAAGTGTTTAAGGAGGCCTAAAGTTTACCCTACTTTCTGCTTTTTATTCCTGATCTGTGAGGGAATGTTTACCAAAGAAATACTTTATCTATAATTTAAAATCACAATTAGTCACAAAAGATCCAGAGTTGAATACCACATAAAAATAGAACGTTTTTCTGGGTGATTCTGACACCAACTCCTCACTTGAGTTGCTAAAATTTTAAAAAGTTGGAATAGGATATTTGTTGTATTTTTGAAGATCATGTCTTTCTGCTCAGTTAGCCCAAATTAATCTGCCCCTCATTAGCAGATTCTAGTTAGGCATAAATGTTTAATATGCGAAGCCTTAAAAACTCTTACTTGTTTGGTTTTGATTTTAGATCACCTATTTTGAAAGACTGAAGTGTAAGAGAATTGAGACTAGCTGAAAAAGCTGAAAAGCAAACTCTACATGGGAGATCAGACACTAACTTCTCCCAAAACTCAAGTCATTTCTTTGCAGAAGTGCAAGGGACAATGTGTTGGGTTTTCCCATTTTGCAGATAGCATTTGTAGGTAATGACGCTCCTGTGAGCAGAACCACAGAAGAATTAGATGCTTGCAAGTTTGTAGCATACTATTATGAGTGACATACGCAGTGGTGACCTTAATGTCCTACTCGCCTTCCTTATGATTAGGTCATGCCACTCACCACTCTCAAACCCCTTCATTTTCACTGTAAAGTAACTAAGAAAATTTCAAAATGAAGAAAAAAACCCCTTACACCTCTAAAAAGGAACACACCAGGGAACCATCAGAGCTCCTTTGCTACTGTTTAAAATTAATGTTTCACTCCGAGAGGAGATAAGAGTCGGAGCTTATCAACCCAGAGATAACTTGAAAGACTTTCCCTTCTTTGATCTTAACAAGAACCCATTTATGCTTCTGTGCATCAGCAGTAAACCCCCTGCAAGATCCATACCCACTGTCATGCACCCTCATTCAAGGAGCAACTGATATTCAAAATCTGAAGTTCATCTTCATTCCCAAGTGTCACCGCAGCAAGTATATTATACTTATGGAAACACTGCTTGGAAACACTTCACATTGGTTAGTTGCTGGTAGTGTGTTATAATACTGATTTGTAATTCAGAAGACAAACGTTTCCAGTACTGTGTGGTAACAGCAATGTCAGCAGTCCACAAAAGAGCAGTGAGTTTTGATCAGCTGTGCAAGTTCAGATCACTGTCTTGTATAGTATGGTCTGAAGTTTGAACTGAGGACTGTCTCCAGATACACTGCAAAAAGGTGTGCTCAGCCACCTGAATGCTGCTTTTTTATTTATTCATTTTTATAATATGTAAAATAATTAATGAAGTGAAAATCCATTAGAAAATTAAGAAAACAAGCCAAACAAAACAGCCACAAACAAACCAAACAACACAAACCCCCACGCAAACCAAACCCAAAAACCAATGCATCCGAGAAGATTTAGTAGCTTACCAGAAGAATTTGTAAGGAAAAGAGGTACATGCTTGAGAAGGCATGCAACTGCCCTTTCATAAATATATCTGCAGTGGGAATCTGGGAATCTTTGTTTTGGAGAAACTGTGTCATGTAGTTTAACGTGACTTCTTGACTCCCTGCAGTGATTTATATCAGCTACAAATTGATTCCAGACAGGAGACATGCATGGTTATTGTGTGCTAAGGTTGTTACAGGTGTCAAATTAAGTTAATTATTAAACAGTTTAACTAAGAGTTAAGTATTCCTAATGTCATGTGAAATATTTGTGGATAAATTTGTCCATCTGATAACTGGGCTCTAAAAAGCATAACTAAGGCAAAAGTGTCCAGCCCTTTCTTCAAAATAGCAGTACATTATACACCTGTTGGCCATCTGTTAAGACAAATGAAATGCTAGCATGAAAAAGATAACTAATTGCTGGCAAAATTTTCTTTTTACTCTTCCTCTTTGAATTAACCAAGAACATTAACTCTGCTTCTTGTTTTCTGCTTAAATGAGACTTCTTGTAATAACCTTAATATACCTGTTCAGTTTTGAACCTAATAAAAATAATAGATATAAATGAAACCTCCTCTGACCTTGATCTCACAGATAGCTCACAGGCATCAATTTAAGAAGAGAACAGAGCTATACTTTCACAGTTTCTAACAGACCACACTACTGGTAAACACATTGTGAACTTTAATGAATATTACATTTCTCCCAATTTTTTAAGTGCCTTTACAATGGTATCCTCTTACTGTGGAAGTTGGAGATAGAGTATTGTGCTTTACATCTTCTCCATGGACACTCCCTTGTCGTGGGGGAGAAGCTTGCGTGCCCTTATGAGGTTGTGAGCTGTGCTGGCGGTGGTTCATGCCTCCGGTAG
>JAWWEW010000112.1:48708927-48723077 GCA_035583185.1 Anabacerthia variegaticeps
TAGCCACCAACGTGCTTGTAGCAAGCGTGGGTAGAGCCCTTGTAAATCTTCGTTCGCGAAGCCTAGCCATGATGATTGTGCTTTACATGGAAAACAAAGTGCTAGAAAACTTTTTAACTTCAGCTGAGCTAATTAAGTTTTGGAAATTATTTGCACTGTGCACTTGGTGATTGTCGATTCCAGATGAACTAGCATGCAACATGTATTAGTCTGAGCTTGTTTTCAGTTGATTTTACACCAGGGGAACTCCACTGAGGGAACTTATTCAACATTAGCACAAGTGAGATAAGAAGCCTGTATTAGTGGAGCTTAGTCAAACATCAAGAGCTGCAAGATGTCTGCATTTGGAGTACAGCTAAATTGTTTTCATAATGGATTCTATTAATTGAATTAATTCTCATGTCTAAGTAGAATTTAATTAGAGCCATTTTTATTTCATATAATCATAGAACATTTGTGTTGGAAGGGACCATACCATCTAGTTCAAACACCCCTGCCATCTACAGGGACACCCTTGCACTAGACCATATTGCTCACAGCCCCATCAGACCTGGTGTGGAACACTTTCAGGAATGGGGCACCCATGGGCTCTCTGGGCAAACTGGTCCAGAGCCCTGCTTGCCTCCAATAAAACTTTTTTCCCCACTATTTAATGTAAACCTATGTTCTTTCAGTTTAAATAATTCTCCCTTGCCCTGCCACCACATGCCTTTGTGTTTTCTGTCTTAAGTACCAGACTGTAGATGAATAACTCAAATGAGACTGATTAATTTTTTTTGAATGGCAAAGATAATACCAACACTAGTAGGTTGAAACAGTCACCTATTTTTTGCCCCAAACAAACATTATGGATACAGTAATTATACGTATTGACATTCAGTACAGACCCATATGTTTTGTATTCTCTGAAAAATAGTAATTCATATCAAAATTTTTATGTTTACCCAGTATGAACAAAAATCTCCCTCTGTAGCTGAGAGATACATTGTTAATCTCAACAAAAGATGTCATGGACTTCACTAGTTCAGACTGTGAGTAGTAGACTCGTCAAAATTATGGTTTGTTAAGTAGTCTTTCTATTGTTCTCTTGGTGGGTTTGTAACATATGTTATGCTTTCTGTAATAATTATTTCCCCCTCCAGCGCTGCCAGAATCTGGTTTTCAACAGCCCTAAATCCCAAAATATTTCAAAATGAATGACTTTTCTGAGATTATTATTGGTTGATCTGAAAGCCTGGAAAAACAACCGACAAGGCATTCCTCTAATTGCTGTTATTGTAGCATCATGTAAAACTACCTTTGCATAGAAGGCAGAGCCTTCCTTCTGGGAATCTTCCTACACGGTCCAATAGAGAAGTACTCAGAGGGCTTAAAGTTATTAAAGAGACAAGACTAGGTAAGTGGGAAAAGGGAAAGAAATGTTCTTGAGAGTAATTTTTTGCTTGTCTGAAAGGGAAAAGAAAAGGTCTAACAAACACAGAAGTAGCATCAAGTGACAAAGTGGGAAGAAAATCCAGCAACACTGTAAAGAGTGCAATGAAATATCTGAGTAGGCTCAGAGATTATACCTTGTCAATTATTTTTTAAACTGACAATACAAAAGACTCCTACTGCTCACCAGAGGTCCCAGTCACCTCACTATCTTATTTTCCTTATCTGTAGGCCAAGAAGAATAAAGATATACATGCAGAAGAAGGTTAATGAGGTCATAAGACAGTGACAAGTGGGTTAATTATTAGTTTATAAAATTGGACTTGAGGAAACAAAGAGCTGAAATTAGTGTAGAAATGGAAATCCATCTCTTCTGTTTAATTCACTGGAAATCAGAAATTAAGTTTTTTAATTTGTTTAGGATAATCAGAGCAAAAAATTCTTGCAATAATAACCCTAGAAATGAGGACAAGAAAGTTCTGTACCTGCCAGAGAAAGCAAAAGATTAGAAAGTCTACAGAGTAAACTTTATCTGCAAAGATTTGCTGCTTCTAGTTGTGACATGTAATGTATTAACCTAGGAATCTAGCAAGTTGTGAAGCAAATTATTCTAATTTTAAAAATGTGTATTTTATAACATGAAAAGTTAGAAAAAATGCTGCAGATAAAGTGAATATTTCTCTATTTATTTCTTCATCATTCAATAAGTTATTTATTTGACAAGAAAACATTCCTGCTGCTTTAGGAAGTAAAGCATACTTTAATCAGAAGATGCATGAAGTATTTCTATAATGATTTCATGTATGTGTGTGCAACTATAATTTTAAACTGATTGGGGTGCATGAAATAAAAAAATGTCCTTTAATTGAATGTGGCCAGAGATAATTGATAGTAGACCACACTGTAGGTACGGAAACTGACCAAGTGGAGAAGGGGTGTTGCACATAGATATGATGAAAGATGTCTCTGCTGCATGCATATCTTGAACTGTTTTTCCAAAGGATGTCCTTCTGCAAGAAACGAGTCCTGGGAAAGAATTTGAAAGAGAAGGAAGTGACATAAAATAAACTACTGAATAATTATTAAGAAATTAAGAGAGAATGGTGTTGAGAAAATGTTAAAATACCATTAATAACATTAAGAAATATTATAAAATAATACAAATAGAGTTTAGGAAAACAATAGTAAGAAATGCAGGCAGTACACATATGCCTTTTTGGGTCTTCACCTTGCTAATGAGTATGTGATTAGAAAGCCACACAGATAAGAAGGAAGAACCAAGTTGAGCCTTTCCACTGTTGGAAAATCAGTTCAAGCAGAATGAGCAGTAGCCTAAATGTATTCCCCCCCAACCACAATAGTGTAGAAGAAAGATAGTTTTGACAGTAAAATACTTTGTGCTTTCAGCTGCATTTCCTCCTGTTTATTTGCAGGAATTTACATGTATAAAGTACAAAAGCAACTGTCAAGAGAATTGTGCTATGACAGGTTCCTGCTGAGCTACAGAACTATCCCAAGATCAGTCACCAGAGCAAGGTCAGCTGAGTTTCTCATGGCTTCATTGAGGAAGAAATGCTGTCAGTCTCACTGGTAAAACTTTGTCCTCAAACTCTAAGAAAGTGCAATTCAGTTGTCTGAAGATATTAGGATGAAGGACCTTAGTTCTAAGAGCACTGTTTTTCTTTTTTAAGCCTTAGAATTCAGGTTTAAGCCAACTAAAATCCAACTCCAAGTTCCGCCTAAGGCTAAAACTGAATGGCATCAAGTACTGAGCACTAACCTCCAGCCTCAGATATCAACACCCTCAGAGGTCTTTGTATGGTCAAATTGATCAGGGTATTCAGTACAAAAGAGAACAGTCAATTATTTTGACCCAAATTCCTTACAGTGAGACCCTACTGGTAGCCATATTCACAGGACAACTTTAAGAGAAATAATACTGAGTGAAAAGGAAGACGACCATGTGAGTAGGAGCTCAGAACACTGATAATCACTTGTGGGTGAAGTAAGCAAAACTATATTCAAAAGCCAAATGACCAGATATCAGGTTTAAGACCAAAGATTCATCTGTACCCATTATTTCTTACTTTTAAATGTGCAGTACAGAAGGCATGTGATGTAGATGACAGTGAAAAGTTGATGGGATAGCTATTTCTTTTATTTTGTAATATAAAGTCATGAAAATAGGAGTTTACTTCAGAGAAAAAGGTAGAAAACACCAGTCTTTCCATTTCTAAAAATGGAAAAATAAAAAGTTAATATAATTTTAAATGTTGAGCTTGCTTATAATTCTCTCTCTCTCCAATTTATTTTTCAAATATTTTGTAACATAAAAAGATTTTTTAATTTTTAAATTTTATTTTTTAAAATGTTTTTCCGGATTTTTTTTCTACAAGATATACTTGAAGACGGTTTTGAGGAATTTATTTTCGAATGTTTGGGGTTTTCATAATTTTTTTTCAAAATTAAGCAAATAGCTAGAAACATGAAAGGAAAATTATTTCATGATTCATTTACTGTTTTTTTATCTATGGAAAAATAGAGAGATAACTACAGCTATAGTGAAGCAACAAAGTTCTTTGCTCAATCTTTAAATGAAGGAACTCCTGTAAATTTTTGTTACAGTTATGTAGTGAATAATCTTTGCAAATAAAATTTTTCTACCTTTTGAATCAATTGTTAGATACGGCTTTTTTATTCTATTACATACAAAGAATATGAATCATATATAAATTTCCTTTCAAAGTCTTTATAAAGTTACTACAGATGTAAAAAGACAATAACCCCAGTTCTTCAGCCTTCTCATTCACTGACTTGTATTATTCTCACAATGTGCACTGCATTAGAGAACAATATACTATCTTTTCAGTGGATAATATAACATCCATATATATATATATATGCACATTTTCTTATTAGATACATTTATTAAATAAAATGCCAACATTATAGTTCAATCTAATAGACTTAAAACTTATGGATCTGTAATTGATATGCAATATTTGGCAGATGCTTTCTCTAAGTTTTATGTATATCATTAATATGTCTTTAAAAAATGTTTAAGAGTTCAGCTCATTTTTGTTAGATATTCTTAAAACATTCTTCAGGCTTAATTAAAATGATACTATTAATACTCTTTTGGCACTTCATAGGCCTTTTAAAATTGCTATACTTAAATCTTGATAAAGTTAGAAAAAGATCTTAAAGTATATAATTTGCTTACTCTGAATATACCCTCCAGATAGGTCATCTTACAAGACTGAAAATACAAATAAACATTTACTATCATTTGCTTTGGCCTAGAAAACTCATACAGCTCTGCAAGACAGAACTAACTGAAACAAAGTTTCAAATTTATATGAAATGTCTGAACCTTGTAGCTTTAAAAATGAAGTTGTTGCAATTATTCTTAAACTTGAATCACCTAGATATGCCTATTTTTTTTTCCTTAGAAATAAGGAAACAGTGCTTCAGAAAGGGTCACCCACAAATGCCCTGTGCAAAAGGCTTTTGAGCTGGTAGCATCCATACTTCAACAGCAGGTCCACCAAACAAACTGTCCTCCAAATTTCCAAGTAACAACACTCAGATTTTCTGAGAACTTAGGAATTATGATAAAGAAGGAAGAAATGTCAAAGTCTCAAGAGGTTTAATTTTTCAAATTTTCCAGTACACTGTAATATGGGTAGACCATATTTAATATGCAGCATAAAAGTAACTTCCACTATATATTTGCCTCTACAGGCTTTAAGGATGAGCTCTGTGTTTAACCTTCTGTTCATTCACCCTTATTAACACAGCAGAGCATATTTTTACTTAGAAACAGAAGCATTTTTATAGAGAGACAGATGTACAGTATTAGATTCTCATTTCTGTAACACTGATATCTGTTGCAGAATCCAAAACTTCTAGTGCATAAATGTAAATATAGGAATAAACTCTGGTGTTAATAAACAAATCTCTGTGAAAGTTAATGTTCGCTTCCAAGATGGGGACTAATCCTGTAACTCCAGTGAAGCCAGGGAAACACATCTGAGCAATACATAATTCTGGAAAAAGAAGCCTTTGGAAGGCAATGTAATGAAATTGATACAGCCAGAATAGAAAAGCTTGTCCTCATAGCATTTCCACTGGGAAACAGGAGAACCACTAAAAAGCACATTGGGAAAAAGTCTCTTGAGATTCCAGGCTTGATTTTTGCAAATCCTAGATAATACAGAGATTTCAAAATCATCCTGAGCAGTAGGAGGTTCATTATCCTTAGCCACAACTGTGCTACTGTGGTTTAGACTGATGACTTCTGTGGGCAATTTTAAACCTTGTAATTTAAAAAATACATGAAAAATTACATAGAATTGAAAGGTCAAGCAATAATTTCATACCAGGCAAAACACAAGACAAAACAAGAAAGGAGATAGATCTGCCTAACTATATAAACCACTCAGGAGGGAACTTCAGCACAGACTAGCATCTCTGAGTTAACAGAAAAAGAATTATGCCCAGGTGAAGGAGAAGGAAGGAGAAGGAAGGAGTCATGGCTGGGCACTACGTGATTTCATATGCAAAAGACAAACTGTATGGGATTTAAAACACCTTTAGAGAAGCATAATCTTGCCTAGTACTCTGTGAAAGGCCATCAGAATGCATGAATTAAATTAATTTTCTCTTTTCCTATCCATAAATTGATTTCATTCTGCTTGTCAGGGTCCCGAGGTCACCACCAGCTCCCATGGGCCCTGTCCATCCTCCTCAGGGGTCTCCACTGGCTCTTCCTCTAAGACCAGCAGCAAGACCATGGTGGCCTTTGCGGGGGTTACCTCAGCTGGCCTGCTCTCCATCAGCAGCTGGCCCCCCCCATGCCATGGTACTTCTTTTTCCTCAAAGCTGGTCTTCAAGCAGGGTCAGGCTTCCTGTGAAAGGCAAGTCAGGCCCAAGCCAGTGCAAGCTGAGAACAGTGACAACCCAGCCCAACTCTCATCAAAGAAGTTCTGCCATTGACATCCAAAGAGCTAGGATTTGACCTGGGTTTTAACATTCCATATATACCCAAAAGAAAAAGATGCTCACAGAGATGGATGCACCTTTCCCAAAACTCTGCACCTAAAAAAGAGTTGCCTCTTCCACGCTACTTTAGGGAGTTCATGCAAGTAGAACATTCCAAATTTTTCATATATTTCTGTTTCAGATCAGTCATATCTTTCCAAGACAGATGAAAAAAGTCTAGAGAAAGACTGTACCAGTGTGCACATATGGAGGAACAAAAATAGGTCTCTGTCTGAAGGGCTTCTCACACATGGGGATACAAAGCATTTAAAGAATCAATAACTTTCCTGACACCTCAAAATTTAAACACCTAACTTTCCTTTTGCTGTAAATTTTTAATTTCTTTCATCATGTTATGATATCATAAAGAGATTTGTTTTGCCTCAAAACACATTACTAAATCTCTTTAATTTTAATGATGTTTATTGGAGCTCCTCAAGGGTAGGATTAGACCTTTACTCTAGCCCAAGGCACCTCATAATTAACTTCACAGAATGCCAAGCACATCAGAACATTCATAAAACATCAAATATTTAAATGTTGCAGTATTGATTCAGGACTCAAATCTTTATAAATGATATTTTAATATAATAAATATTCCTAAGTAGGATCTTTCCTGGGACCCTACAAGCTAGCACTACATTTCCACGGAAGCAGCACAACCCACAGTAGGTCTGCTAACGTCCCAAAATGTTAGTGAGATCAAGTAATGCTGTCACAGTATCAGTGAGGACTATGCAAATGAAGGTTTTTCAAATGAATGGGACATTAAGGCCATTATGTTCTGACTATTAAGACAAAGTCAGATTTTTTTTAAGTCTGGTGTATAAATGAAGCAGACATATTTTGCTGTGCTTTCTTTAAACCAGAAAAAACCCAAGAGAAAAACCAAGTAGTTTTTAAGTTTCACTGTGAGTTGTAGGACCCTCTTTTAGAATATGAGGCCTGTGTTTAGACCTATTAAATTCCATCTGGACCTAGTTCCAAATTTCAAAATCTATAGCCATTGAAAGATTTGTCAAAACAAATTTTGACAGAAGATTTTTGGCTACAAGAAATTGTCTGTTCCTGAAATTTCCTTAAAAAAATGTACTGAGCAGCTTTATACCACCTGCCCACAACCCGCTACACAGCATAGTAAATATGTTTAAAATGCACCAGTGAAGTTCTGCCCTTGTGCATGCAGGTATCTCTGTAAAATTAATAAAAATCCCCATGGCACTGGGGGAAGCATGTTTTTAAAATTACATGTATTAATTTTAAGATCAGGAATAAAACATCTTATTCTCTACTTATTCTTCTTGAAGGTGATGAGAAAATTGCTTCCTTTCCCACATTTAAAGTAAAGACAATAGCTGCATGTCTTTGCAAACAGTTGCAAGATTTATTGCTGCAACACACAGTATTTGACTTCTATATCAGAGCACTTTATTCAAGATGCGCATTTTCAGAAATGATTTTTCATAACTTGGAGTACGTAGACATTACCAAAATTATCAGGACAGGCTGTGGAACTATGGGCAGCTCTGAATATCTTAAGCATCCCAGGGATTTTATGAGACCAAGAAAAACAGAAGGGGTGTCAGTCGCTGTTACCTGACACTCAGAGTGTGGTGGTGGTTTGCAGCATAGACACGGACTGCATTTGTAGGTTACATTTTGCTGTGTCTGTTGGGCAGAACAGGTCTTGAGACTCCCCTAATAAATCTGTGGCACCCTTACCTCTCACAGTTGATCAGCACAACACACAGAGTGAGTATGTGCAGCCATGAAGAGGGCAGTGGGAGTACAGGATTGACATAGAAACTGCTGCTTCTAAAGTGGTTCCCTCCTTGGCTGTCTTTACCAGTTTTTTTCCAAGGCATTCTGTCTCAATAAGTTAAGAAAGATGCTAAACACATCCCTGTGTTCCCACTTGTCAGGTTCTAGCATGGTGACTACCTGCCCGTGGTCCCAGCAAGCCCTGCTGAGGCTCTGCTGACTCCACATGGCAGTCTCCCAGCCATATGTTGGGTGGCACAGAACCTGCTGGCTTTGTGCCAAGGGTTGGCAGCAGCATGGCAGCAGCTGGGGATCCAACAAACACCAAAAAGCAGATGACGGTGGAAGGAAGCTCCCAGCCTTCTCTGCCAGCTTCTCTCCTGGGTGTCTATAATATAGCAGCAAACTGGGGGAGAATGTCCTGGTGACTGCATGTTTGGGGTGTTGGGAGGGGTGCGCATACTACCCAGTGGAGGATAGCTTGCTTGAGAGACTTTCGTCAAACCTAGATATGCTCCAACTTATGGCTTTGCAAAAACATCACTTTGACACTGCTCCTCTGCAAAGCAGCTAAAAAAGGGATTGTGATCTATGAAGGACCCATAATTGTCCATTCCTGACAGTGGATTAAGGCAGGAAGGCATGTGGTGTTTTGAAATCTCTCTCCACACTGGCGTGCTGTGTTTCCTCACTACTTAAAGGCTGCTTGCTGTACAACTAAGTTAGGAGCCCTTGGTGCAGTTGGCATGTATTTTATTCCCTCTGTCTACACTGTGATCAGCACAGGTACCTGTAAAGCTGGATTCCAGAGTCATGTCATAGTGTTACCTTTCTGTAACTGATCCTTCTTGGACTTTGTTCAGATGTGACAGAAAGAAAATGTGACATTACAGTCTGTGGAGAAGGTGTTGACCTTTCAGTTACGCATCAGAGGCATTAAATCTCTCCTACACACATTGCGTCTTCTTCCAGCATCCTGCTGGGGCCACCTTTCTGTGGTGTGAGAACACAGATGAGGCACCGTGGCAGCTGGGGCATTGTGTGGGACACAGGAGACCTACTTGGACATCTTTGAATGACTGAGGCCAGCAGGGCACGGTCAGATCTGGAAGAAGTTGAATCTACATTGTATTCATGGTCTGGACCTTAGCATGCCTTATGTGCTGGTCCTCATCCAGATTTCCCCTGATGAAGTACTTCCTTTACACAAGGGTGGAACCCAGACATGGATCAATGTGCCTGGAGCATAGCTGGGATGAACCAGCAAGCCCACCAGCACAGAACTGCTCAGTCATGGGGTATTTGTATGAGCACCCGAGCTGCTGTGAAAGGGAACAGCATCCACAGCTCTCTCTCAGGCAGAGCCCTGGAGAGAGAAGAGTGTGCTAAGATTCCAACGGATGTGCAAGGGAGAGATGTTAATGGCTTGTCTGAGCTCATCTCAACTATTAGGAAGGCTTATTTCTAAAAGAGTGCCCTGGGAGCTATAAAGCAGGTGCTCACATTTACTGTTGCTTTTACAAAATAAACTGTTATATTTAATGCCTCTGATTGGATCAGATGGAGGTTATGGTTCTAATGCCAAAGGACTCCTAGTTTCCATGAAATACAGTCAGGTGGTAGACTGAGAATTAAGCACTGGGAATTGGAGTAGAAAAAGCATATTTCAAACCATCCAGGTTTTCACAGATAAAGAAATTCCATTTATTGAAAAAGAAAACTTTCTAATAGTTACAAAGGAATTTTTATTCCTAAATAGGTTCACAGTATCACTCTTTCATCCTTTGGATAGGTCAGTCTAGTGCTCGCTCTGAATTCCTTGAGGCAGTTTTAATTTTCAATTAATGCAGGGAGTCATTACCATACCAGCCATGCAATGGAGGACTGATCCCAGTATACTGAGCAGAATCAGCTAAACTGGAGAAGTTTTTCCATTGCTTTTTAGACTCTAAGGGTAAGCTGTGCAAATAAAATTGCTTTTACTTCATAATTCTATTGAAATATGGGTGCTCCCTTGGCTTCAGTAATTAAAATGCTGGAGAAAATCTAATTACAATTTTAAAATTAACTATCTGAGAATTGTGGCACCATACAAGTGAGCTCCTCATAATTTCAGTTACACCTGTTCAGTAATAAATATTAATGAGTTCTCAACTTGGAAAAGACAAAAACCTAATAGAAGTGCTTTTTTCACTTAATAGTAAATACTGGTTCTGCAGTACCACAGAGGATTTTTAGAAAATCAGAACAGCATGCAGAATAATGGCCTTTATGGTGGGAGAACACTTTTACACATTTTGACAAAACCAATTTGAGAACTAAAGCCTTAAACCATTACTACTACAGTCAATGGAAAGACTCCTATTTGGCTTCTGCAGACCCATGCATTTTTGGGGTTCTGACCTTGGATGAAATGGCAAGGTCTCACTTGCCAAAATGAAGATATCACTCCTGAGCCATCCAGCTTCTCTTGCAGAAATATTTTTTCACCAAGACAACTGATTGTAATTAAATGTCTTTCAACATTTAATGTCATATTTTCTTTTTTTCTCTTTTCCTCCATTTCCGATCCCAGGGAAGCCATTTAGAGGCAATTCCTGGGCTGTTACTGAATGACTTCATGCCCCTCACCATTAGTAAATCTCACTAATGACCTAAGACAAATTGAAAAACATGCCTAAAGGGAAGAAATTATGTCAGTGTAAAACACGTCTGAGTGGCATCAGGACTAGGTTGTGTAAGCTTTCCCTCCCCAGGTAATCTCTCCTCAGTGCTTCTTTCCATTTACTCTTCTTCTTTGTGAACAATATTGCTTCTAGGCTCTGTGAAATACCAAAGTGAAATCAGTTGCATCTCAGTCAAAGTGACATAGGCATCTTGTCACACAAACAGTAGCCTGAAGTATCACACATATTTGTCACAAAGACCTGAAATGGAAAGCAAAAATACCTTTTTTTTTTTTTTAATGGAGATTATTTCTTCACCCACAACAAATTATTAGTGAGAAAATGTTAACAAATGCTAACAAAATGTTTTCCACTACTTGAGTGTAAAAAGTATGGAATTTCATAACCCATGAAATAATCTTGCAGCAATTAAGCATTTTTTTCACTTTTTGATCCAAAATAGCTATAAACTAATTTCTTTGGAGATAATATCTCCAAAGCTTATCCCTGATGATTTTTGCAAGGTAAAATTAGATGAACAGACTTACAATCAAGACTGACTGCGCATTTTACTGCATTTGTATCTGGAATACTACAGAAAAATAATACTTTCAACATTGAATTATTTTCTAAAAGAAGTCCAAAAATACAGTATTATATAAAAATTTTATTTTTTTTAGAGTTAAAAAATTTTCATTTAAAAATTGTCTTAGGTCAGTAGTGAAAGTCATTCTCATTTTATCCAAGTCATTACAGTCAGAGCTGTCTACAGATAAGTAGATAATTTTGAACTAAAAGAGTCTCTGGGACCAGTTCATGTATCAGTAGGACCCATAAGGAAAGGTAAAATCACAAGTGTATGCCTCTTACTTGTGTCTATAATTATACAAAATGACTTTCATCCCCAATGTACCACTGTTATTTTATATTGTATTTTTATATTATATATCTTATATATATATATGTGTGTAACACAGCTAGACAGTGTCATTATTGGGCCAAGGGCTACTTGTGAGAAAATGTGCATGCTCCTGTTTACCTATACTACAGTAAATAGTGCATTCAATTTTCATAGAGTCCCGCAGCTTGGTTATGATGATCAGGCCCTCAAGAATTGATAAATATCATCAATAGGGCTGCTTAGCAACCTTTGTGTAATAAACCAAGAAAACATGATCACACACTGCTTTTTACATATGGCTTGTGCAGGGAAAGTAGTAGTTGCAATTCCTGGGTAGGTCACAACTCTTATTCACCGTTCTTCCCTGTATCCCTCATCCTCACTCCCACCCCACCTACTGTTCTTACGGCAGGAACCTGACATGCATTTCTTTCAGACTCCCCAAACTCTTTTTTCTGCTTTATTTTTAAATTACTTTGGATGGCCCTTCTTCCTCCCAGCTGTGGACTGAATTGGGTGTTGGGTGCCATTCAGGCACTAAAGGGTATTTGCTTAGCTGCAGCTGTAACACCCAGGAGACAGAGCACAGCAAGAAAACTCCTGCTGACCTGTTGAAAACCTGAGCTAGAGTGGGTCCCTCACTTTACTGAGATGGGCTGTAGCCTGACAGGTCACAGCAGGGCACCAAGGATGCTTGTTCTACATAAAGAGATGGCACAAATAAATCACAGAATCACAGAATATGCTGAGTTGGAAGGGACCCACAAGGATCATCAAGCCTAGCTCCTGGTTCTGCACAGCACCATCCTCAAGATCAAACAATGCACCCAAGAGTATTGTCCAAACATTCTTGAAATCTGTCAGGCTTCGTGCTGTGACCACCTCCCTGGGGAGCCTGTTCCAGTGCCCAGCCTCCCTCTGGGTGAAAAACCTTTCCCTGATATCCAGCCTAAACCTCCCTCGACACAACTTCAGGCCATTCCCTCAGGTCCTGTCTCTGGTCACCACAGAAAAGAGATCAGTGCCTGCCCCTCCTCTTCCCCTCACGAGGAAGTTGTAACCGCAATGAGGTGTCCCCTCAGTCTCCTCTTCTCCAGGCTGAACACACCAAGTGCCCTCAGCCACTCCTCACACGGTTTCTCCTCAAGGCCCTTTACCATTATTATTGCCCTCCTTTGGATGTTCTCCAAGAGCTCAATATCTTTCTTACATTGCAGCAACCAAAAGTGCACACATGAGATACCACCTGAGGCGATGTGAGCAGGGCTGCATGGAGGGGACTAATTTATACTTTTCATTTGCTGTATTTATAGTAGATGGAAGTTACTGAAACTTACCATTTTATCATCATGTTTTTTGCTTATATGTCAGCCTACGCAATGGAGGCATACTTATCTGTGGGCAGTTTGACATGGGCTTTGCCAGCTTACATGGGAATTCTGTGGAGGAAAAGAGAGAACAAATTTTTCTAGTAGATATTAATCACTGCACCTGTCTTCTCTTTTAACTCATTTCTATGCCACTTTTCTCCCTAAAGACACAATTAATTGATTCATCTCTAACAAATCCACAAGGTGACCTGTAGCTACAGGACAGCTTGGTTACCTGAGAGTGGAGGCTATCTGAAAAATATGATTGCTTTTGAGAAACTCTGGGTGAGATGAAGAAAATATGATCCTCAAAAAAAACCCCAGACTATTAACACATTCAGGGCAACAGGAACTTACAATTAAAGTTCCATGTGCTATGTATATGACTTGTTTTAAAAGCCTGTGGTTTTTTTTTTTAAAATTTGACTAACAAAGCCCAAAGTGCATTAAAAGTATGTTGACTTATTTGCTGCTGCTTTTGTTCACATCCTAAGTCTCATGATGAGTTTCAGTCTCAGGCTAAACACTTCCTCATTTATTGTCTCTTGTTTTAACAGCTGGACTACTACAAGTATGAGACACGTAAGTAATTAATGCTCCTTTAAATATTCAGAAGCCACATCCTGCACCTACCATTCTATACAAGGTCATAGGAAGCGTCTAAACGCAATTTAATATATATTTTTTTGGCAAAGAAAGCAAGATTTGCACTTTGGTATTTGAAGGCTCAGGGTGTTTATCCTTTGTTTTGAGACTGGGAAGATGTCTTCCTAGCAAATGTAGGCTGTGATACTCACCTAATCTGAAGATTTAAGGGCTAAATTCCAAAACCTGAAGTGAAACTGCAAGAAAAAAACCCTTAACTATAGGTGGCATTATGGTTTGCTTTAATCTTTGGCCTTCTTCAAGGTTTTTGTTTAACATCCTGTGTCATTTGCATCTTGTCAGCAAACACAGGGTCTGACATCTTGAACTGTG
>JAWWEW010000112.1:48731922-48775463 GCA_035583185.1 Anabacerthia variegaticeps
TGGAAATACTGTAATGCAAATATTTTTCTGCAATTTATGTCACATACAATTTACATGATGATAGGTGTGACATTTTCTTGGAACTTGTTTCAGATTAACTCTGTAATTTTTAGTCATCTCTTCACAAACATAAATATACTATTTATAGACTTCAAGTAAAAAATGAAATGGTATTTTTATGTTATATATATGTCATTCATACCTCCAAGGTAACAATTTTGACTTGATTAAGCTATACTCAGTGAATCTAAATCAGTGGGATTTAGACTAGCTAAGTTAAATTTAAAATCCATGAGGATCTTTATTTTCAGTGTTGTCTTTCACCCTCACCATCAGAAGACTGTTAAAGCAATCCTTAGGAGAATAAAGATCAGAGAGAAAATGAAAGATGACCAAATTCAGCACCAAATTTATCAAAATTAAGGGTTGGCTTTGACCAGCTGAAGCGGCATTACAAACAGCATTGCTGGTCAGGAGCCCTTGACACACAGCTAAGAGGCTTGGTAGCGTCAGCATGGTGGAAAAGTCATCTGACGTTTGCTGGGAAAGGCAGAAGGCTTGTCTTCTCTGAGGTCTGCTATAATGTGTGTTTTGGATCCAGATGTGCTTCCCCAGACATCAAAATAAAAGACTGCACCATACACCTCCCATCTGCCTTAGTCACTGCAGGGATTCAGCCTTACTCTGCGACTCAGACACCACCTGCTCACTTCCCCCAGAAAACATTGAAATTGTGTCAGGAACACACATGAAACAAAAATTTGGTGGGGAAGAACAAAGACCAGAGCAGTAGTGCAAGCAGACAAGAGCTGTTGTGGTTCAAACAAACCCTGAGTGGGGACAGCTGACCTGAGCCACATCTGGGAGGGCTCAGCCACCTCCCAGCTGTGCCTGATGGAGCAGCAATTAGCCCCTCACCGGCTCATTTAGCTCTTTCTTGGCTCTGGTTCATGTGTAAGTAGCCCTCTGTGGGGATGGAGTTGATAGGGGTGCTGAGATACGCCAGTGTTTTGTTGTGGGGTGGGAAGGGTGATACTCTTGGAGTTTGAGGAGCTGTGGAGGACAGAGTAGAGTAGCCTGGTCTGGAATGGGATTAGGAGGGGGATTCAATGGCTAGAAGACAAGCTGTGTCCCTGTGGCAGGCATTCTCTCCTTTATCTTCAGAAGAGAGAGGGTGAGTAAGCAGTGACTGTTGATATGTCCCTTATCTAAAACACTTGAGTCAAAGCAGAAAATAATCTTCTCTGATTGCAGTAAATTCATGTTGTTTGCCACTATCGTTGTTGATACTATGTAGTTTCAGATGACAGCACTGAAGGTTCAATAATGCACAAAACTGAATTTGTAAAAATTCAATTTGTAAGGTTCAATAATGCACAAAAGGGCTGTGGTTTTGGTAATTGCTGGTTCTCTTACAGGGTGAAGTTACAGAAGTAGATGATATGCCACTGGGGGTCCAGAAATTTTATACTGCTGCAGGGCAAAAAAATCAGTCCTTTCAGGAATATGAGTCCTTTCAGTAAGAGACAAAATAAATACACTGCACTGTGATCAAATAATGTTGGATTTATAGGTAGCAGTTGAGATTTGATAAAAAATCAAGTGTTTCAGGAATACTGCATTTTTCTCAAAAAAAAAAAAAAACCAAGCAAACCAAAGCCAAAAACCCTCAGGCTTGAAATAAAGACCTGGTAAGACTCACTTCCCTTCTCTGAGTCTGACATTCTTGAAACTGAAGCCACCTGGGAGCACTCATAGCTGTGAACTTTTGATGATGTGAAAGCCAAGAGACTGTCTCTGATTCTAATTTACAGTACTGTAGCAATCAGGTCTGATCCCTCTTAAAACTCCCCTGACAGTCAAGAGTGCTGGGTTTTGGCTCCTTTCCATTTTAAATGTGGATATTTGCAGTACAGGTTCTTCAGTGACAGTTCTCAGTTTGCACTGAAGTGGATGGGGAGTAGCCTTTTCAGTTGACTTTTTTACAACTCTTATTTTTACTTAAAAGAGAGCTGCAGCTCACATCTGGCAATGCCCGAGGCTAACCAGACACTGAGTTTCCCAAGAGCATAGCAGAAGTGCAATGTGATGAACCTTTCCTCATCAGATTTTTATTGAGCAGACTTCCAGGATTTGGCCTGCGGTTGGGCAACCAGGGAGAAGTATAGGAGGAACTGTAGGAGTGCTTGTGACTGTAAATGGAATGTCTCATTTGTAACACCATTGGAAAACAGCAGCTCTGTGTGCACGTTGCTATTATTTCCCCCCTCCCATCTCAGTAGGAGGCATGTTGAGCTTGGTCTGGGTCATGAGCTGAAGGCAGACTGTTAAGAGAGGGCCCTGGTGGGCATTTGCAAAGGATGAGTTTCAGCTGAACAGTTGCCTGGTGCTGTGGGGCCCAGCTGAAAAGGAGACCCTCAAATTGGTTATCTTTGTGTAGCTGGGCATTGTACCGTGCTGCTGCCTTCCCCAGGCTTTGGCCTGATACTGCCTTGGGCCTGAGGGCAGCAGAAGGCTGTGCCAGGTGCCTCACTCCAACCTCCTGCTTGCCTCCCTCCTGGGAGTGTCTGCATGGCAATGATCTAGCTTTCTGGAAGGTAAACTGCCTGAGGCTGATGCTAGACTGAAAAATAATCTTTGCTTCGTTCTGTATTAGCACAGAATATATCTATCAATTTGATACAGAGACACAAAACTGGTAACAAGTAGGTTGTAGTAGGAATTGAGGTGTTTATTCATTTTTTATACTTTTATTATTCTCCTTATGATGACTTCCTCAAAATCTGAAAGCATTTTAGCCCTTTTATATTACCATCCCTCTTACATACTCCTGAATCATTTCCAGAGCAGTGACTGGGTTCACTTATGGCTCTGACATTACTGTACCTGGAATGGTTGCGGGATAGGCAACTGGAAGAGTCTCACTATCATTAATGGTGAAATATGCGTGTGTGTGTGTGTGACACAGCATGACACTGGTTGGTTCGCTGTGCAGCTCTCAAGTATGAAGGTAAAAATAAATCTGAGTTAAGCACTCCATACCAAATATAAACGGATATACGAAAATTATACCAGCAATTTTGCAATTTTGGCAACTGGCACTCTTGGGTATGGGCCCCTTCCCACCATGTATTGATGTTCAAGATCTTCCTCTCAAGTGAAGAGAAAGGCAAAGACTTTCCATGAGTAAAGAGTAAGAAAGACACGGGCTGAAATGCTGGTTTTTTCCTCTATTGTGAAGTCAGGTGGTTAAAATGAAGGATACACACTAGAAAGCTGATGATTCAAGTAACTGGAGAAAGGGATGCCTCTGCTTCAAGGAAGTGCTTCATTGACCAATGTGATTTCATACTTCATTGTTTTTTAACCATGTACAAAGGCCTATTTGTAGCATAAACCCTTCCAATAGACTAAATGGGAAACTTTTAATCCTAAAATACTTTCAGAGACTCATGGACAGGTTGAGGTTGGACCTCTGGAAATCATCTTGTCCAACAACCCGCCACTCAAGCAGGGCCACCCAGAAACAGTTATCTGGACAGCTTTTAAATATCTCCAAGGATGGAGACTCCACAACCTTTCTGGGCAGCCTATGACAGTGCTTGGAGATTCTCACAGCGAAAAATGTTTCCTCATGTCCAGAAGGACCTCCTGTGTTTCAGCTAGTGCCCTTTGTCCCTTGTGGTATCACTGAGCGTGACTGTAAAGAGCCTGGTTTGGTCCTCTGTGCACCCTCCCATCAGGTATTTATATACCATGATTTCCCTCTCCTCAAGGCTGAACAGTCCCAGCTCTATCAGCCTTTCCTCATAGGGGAGATGCTCCAGTCCCTTAATCATCTTGACGTTCCTTGGTAGGAAACAGTGAGAAAAGCCATCCTTGATGGCAACCTGAGAATCCCATTCAGTATATGAGACTTTCAAACTTGCAGGCAACTAACTTAAAATAAGACAGACTAGTAAAGAGAGCTTCTAACATGCAGAAGCATTAAGTAAATGCAGACAAGAGGTGACTGTTTAGTGGATAGTAGCAGACTCTTGGCTGAAATAGGATTAACTTTTTCCTGTGGAATGTTTGGACTCTCCAGTGTACAGATTTGATGCATGGATTTTTGGCTTAGGTTTTTGTTGTTTTTTTGGTTGGTGGGTTTGGTTTTTTTTGTTTGGTGGGGGTTTTTGTTGCCTTTTTTTTTTTTTTTTTTTGTTTGGTGGCTTTGTTTGGGTTTTTTTTGTTGTCGTATTTTGGGAGTTTTTTAATGAAGCAAAATGGCCTCTCTCTTTGCAGAAGTTGTTTCTGTTAGGGGAGCATCCCTGACAGTTGTTGATGTTTACAGTGAGGATTGTTTTATCATTGAAATGTAGTTTGTGATAGATGCATGTGTGTGTGTGTATGTAGTGGCATAAAGAAGTTAATTAAGATGGGCTGTAGAAAATGTAAAAAATGGTGCTAAATTTAGGTCTGTCTTAAACTATTGCCATTCACTTCTTTAGATTACCTGATTAAGCCTTTACCCAGTTGCTTGCACAGTGATTAAGTGCTTACCCATGAAATACCCTGTAAATACTTTGACATAGATTTCTAACCTTGGATGGCAGTATGCCATTGTAATAAGACTAAAAATATCTTTCAGAAAGATAGAGGTCATAATTACTGTCATGCAGCCATCCTCCCATATTTGCAGCATAAGAAGAAAAAATAGAAATATAAAGCATCTGAGATTAATTCCTTAAGGAAAGCTTTTAAATACCACCAATTTCAGAGACAGCATCAAGAGTATGCATGCACTACCGATGAGGAGATAATTAACATGTATAAACATCCACAGACACAGTACAGTGTTTTTACAAAAGATAGGACAAAGAGTATAAAAAGATGGGGAGTTAAGGCACACCAGAAGCAGGATTAGTGTTATGTTGCTTAGGTTCTTCTTGTCTTTCTACACTTTTGACCCTTACATGAACATGTCTATATAGTGAAATGAATCTTAATTTCTAGATGCTGGCTCTCTTCTGGCATGGGTAGAGTGCTTGAAAAGCATGGTTTTATAATCTGGGCCCTACATTGCTGAATCTTGTCAACATAGTTATTGGTGTGTGGTATTGGCTTTTTTCTAAAATTATTTCTATGCAAATATTTGTAGTTGAGAAGTCAATACATAAGAAGTTTTTCTTTATGACGTGCAGTGCCCTTATAGGAAACCTGTAGCCATAGTTGGCAAGTTCTTAATGCCTGCAAGTGAGTAATCAGGACCCACAGCTAGATTGTAAGTCTGCTTTTAGAGTTCTTAGAAAAAGAGCATCTCTGAAAAGTCTGTCCTTTTAACGCCATATCAATACCATGGGTTTACTTAATTCAACCTGATTTTTCTTATTTTCTTCCCTTTTATTTTAAGAATTTTTTTTTTTTATTGTGTGCAGACAACAACAAAGGGAAATTTCTGGTATAGAATGTACTTAACTACTCACTGATAACCTAAATTTTTTGAGATTTGGCTTTCACTGACACCTTTTCAGCTGCATTAATTTTAAATCTGCTTAAGCCTACTGAAGATGGCATAGGGAGACAGTGGGATTTCAAATCTATTCCTTGACTCTTATTAAAGGTATGTGCAGTATAATACAGTACTGGTGAAATACCAGAGGGAAGGAGGGGGAGTCATTCCAAGGCATGCACTCAGACTGGCAGTCACTGCATCCTGCCTCTTGTGTGCTATGGGAGCAAGAAGGTGGGAAGGGGGTTGCTCACCTATTCCGAAAATATTTTCTAGGGCTTCCTGGGGGACAAGGATAGCAGTAAGGAAACTTCTATCAATACTTACTATTTCAGAGTGTGTTGAAGCTCCTTGTTGTAATTCTAAAGTGAGCAGTTTATCAATATGCTATACTAACATGTATATTAAATCTGCCAACTTAACCTTGTCAAATCAAGATCTTTGGGGAACTGAAAGGGCAATTAATTCTATGACAGACCTAGTGCTTATATGTATAAAAGATGGTTTGTGATGACAGAAAAAGTGTTTCTTACATGTCCCCACTCACAGAGACATGAATACTGATTGTATTGACTTCAAGCAGTAACTCATGGATAAATTTTTAATGCAGTCAGTTCCTATATGGCACTCTAAATACTAAACTGAGGGCTAAACATAAATGTTTGCAATCTTCAATCAAGGAACTTCAATGGGAATGTGGGAATAGGTAATTGGCCAAATTATTTACTGACTTTGATATGAATGCTTATTCAGTGCTTGGTTCCCTGGAGCCAAAGCAAGAGATAATTGCCCCAGCCTTCAGTCTCTGTTCGTTCTCCTGCCTAAGATAAGAGCCCATTTCTAAGGTGATTATTACTTAATTACCTACATTATGCTGCTAATACCCACCAGATAAAAACAGCTTTCCTTTTTGAGTGCTGCTGAGCAAGAATATTAAGTGGTCCTGGGTTGGCAGTGGGGAGCCTCAGTTGGGACATTGATTCCCCTTCCCTGCCAGCCCCTTGGTGGGGAGAACAAGGCCTAAGAGTGCCTGAAGGGGTGGGAGCCTGGAGGGGCCAGTAGTGGCTCTGCTAAGAGGAGAGACTGGCCATTATGGGGAGGAAACTCCATGGAAATGCCAAGACACGGTGTAGGAGCCAGCTGTGATTTTTTTTTTTTTTTCCATTTTATTTTATTCTTTCATAAATGTTTATTAAACTCTCATTGGTATAACCCTCTCCTGTCATAAACAGTTGTCTCCAGTGTTCATATATAAAAGTATATGCACATATAATAACTGAAATAATGCCATATCATCTTCTAGTTGCTGCTTGGGCACTTATTGAAAGGGTATTCCTCAGGACTGAATTTTTAGATGTGTTTCATTATAGTTTTAATATTTCTGATTTTTGCTTTGTTAATTCTGATGGTCTAGGAGGGAAAGGTAATAGGTGTGGAATATCTTGGTTTTAATCAGATCACATAATTTTTTTGCTAGGTACATATTGTTTGAGAGACTATAACACTACTATCAGAAACTAGAAAAAAATGCTTCGTTTTCTAAAGCATCCATCTACATCAGCTGTTCAGGCAAAAAATATATTGAGAAAAAATTGCTGTCATTAAGAAAACTGCCATGTTTTATCCAGTCTCTGTGGAAAAGGATGTGCTGTAATCTTACCTTTCCAATGGAACTGGGTTGAAAACTAGCAATGCAGCAACTGCAGACAAGGTTGACAGGCTTAAGCTGCAGTATGCATGGGGATGTATTTTTCAAACATCTTTGAAAAGTGTGTTGATACCTTTGTGGTTTGGTTTATACTGAGCCATAAAGAGCCCTGAAATCAGCAGCGTCATGAAAGATCACATTTGAGGGTCTTTGTAATCAGCCTCTGAGAAATGTACCTTAGTTCTGTGTAGTGAGGTTGTTTTATTCATCAAGTTGTTATTTAAGTCAAACTTTCCAAGAAGCTTTCAATGGCAGCATTGCTTTGGGCAGAGAAATGGAAAGTGTACTGTTTTTTTCCGCTTGGTAGTAATTCCTATGGTAGAAGAGATGCCATAAATAATAAAGTGAGCAACAACATTGACAAGCTTATATGTTCAAATGCTGATTATCTCTAAACACGTGAATGGAAAAAGCCAATCAAACCCACATGTGAGTCAATGCCTGGATAAGCAAGGCTTGAAGAAGAGCAGATAACTGAGAGTGGTATTTTAGGAAATATCTATCTCCTAGTTTTCTAAACAATGTTACAAGTGCTGTGATTTGCAGGAAAGAGAACCAAACTGTCTGCAGTAACAAAAATGTGAATAGTTATCAGAAAAATTTCTTTGCCAAATGCTACCAAGTGTTAAGCGTGTTAACCTGGAAGTCAGCATCCTCATCTATCAACTACTGCCTTTTCCATGAAGGCTTGTGTGTTGTCCTAGGGCAGAGTACTCTGGTGGCAAAGGGAGGGTATCCTAGCACAATGCTGATCTGCAGATCAAAGGGAGTGACTATTCCCTTTTGTCTGGGGAGACTGTGGCTGGGATGGTGTGTCCAGCTTTGGGCACCTAGCTCAGCCCCTTGCCACCAACTGGGTAGCACAATCTGCACTCTGAGAAATCAGATGAGAGTTCAAAATCCAAAATAATTCTCTTCCACTGTAACTATCACTAATCTATTTTTTTCTACAGCAAGCAAGTAGACATTAGGTGGAGGAAAAAATTGCAAGTGTAGGCAGCAGACTGATGAATACTATGGTACATCTTGTTTGTGTATAAAGTCTGCCTCATATTTAATAATAAACTCAACGGTTATTTTAATAGTTTACTGCTACTTCAACTGGCTTTACTTTTCAGCCTGCAAGTATCATCTTTATAGGAACTGGGATTTAGGAGATGAAATAAAATTATTATTCTGCTCATGTTTTAGCCACTCAGGTTTTCTATTTGTTCACAACTGTATTTTTATAGAAAATTGATAAGTGCTGTAATTACAGTCTGCTGAAAGCAAGTAGGTCAGAGCTACGCTTTCCATTCAGAGGGGCTGCTGGCACTGGAGAGACAGAAATACAGATGAATGCTTTTTCTTGTCTGTTGTTGCCATTCATCAGACCACACCAAAATACTTTCAGAGGTACTTAACAAAATTAACCAAAGCATCTGTATTTGAATGTTCCCTCTTTACTCATGTATTGTACTGCTCTTGCAAAAGATTTTTTCAGGACACCATGCAAGAATTACACTAACTGTTGAGGGAAAACTTCATGAGAATTCAATGACAATTTCATCACATAGATGACTGAGGAGCTGGTGAGGGGAAAGACCTTGTGGGACCTCCTACTCACAAAAAAGGAAGAATGGATAAGGGATGTGATTGATGGCTGAGGGCTGCTGTAGCTGCAGTGACCAGAAGATGGTAGAGCTCAGGATTCCAAAAATATTAAGGCAAAAAGCAGGATCATATCCCTGGGCCTCAGGAGGGCAGACTTTGGCCTGTTTGGGACCCAAGAAGAATAGAGAGACACTGCCCAATTGTGTAGGGATAGGGTTAGCAAAGCCAAAGCCTGGTGAGGGATATAAAAGGTGACAAGAATGACTTTGACAAGCACATCAGCAGAAAAGTCAGGCTGGGGAAAACATGGGTCCACTAGTGAAGAGCATGTGGTGATAAAGGGCACAGAAAAGACTGAGGTACTGAATCCCTGCTTTATCTCAGTGATTACTGATAAGACCGACCTTCAGGAAGCTTAAGTTCCTGAGACCAAAGGGGAATTCTGAGGCAAGGGAGATTTCCTCCTCCTTGGTGGAGAAGGATCAAGTTAGGGAACACTTAAGCAAACTGGATGTACTGAACAAGCTGTTCATGGATCTGACTGGGCATACCCATGAGTGCTGTGGGAACTGCTTGACATCATTACAAGACCACTCTCAATTATCTTTGGAAGGTCATGGACAACAGAGAAAGATACTGAAGACTGGAAGGTAAATGCCACTCCGATCTTCAAGAATGAGGATCTGCGTAATGCTTAACTTACCTTACTTTTATTTGCATTTAAATCAGTGATGTGGATTATCATTGGCAGTTACTATTGTATCTTCTGTACATTCTATTATTTATTAACGTATAAAACTTCAGTTGTGGGTTAGGTGCCAGTTGCACTTTACAAATATTTAATCACCATGATCTGCTCACCATAAAGTCTTTCAACAAGCAAAATGCCATCTCTATTGAAGAAAAATGAATGCATTTGCTACCTGCTTTTGCAGGGCCAGGATTACACACTAAGTGTTCTGCCTTGTAGTCATCTGAGCTATCCACTGGACTTCCACTGCACCTGGGCTGGGATTCAGAAAGGTTACTGTATTTCATAAAAAGGTTACCTATTTCCATATAAGATCCGGATGAATTATCACAATCTTTCTCATATGTGTGGTCTTCTTCCTAACTCTATTAATTCTAATTTACAAGACACACAAAGCATTGGTAATGGATGCTGTCCCTTCCCCTACTTTTCCTGATTTTCCAAAATAAATTTAATCTCAGGCAAAGAGGTATTAGATATAGGTAAAAGGAATTTCATCGTATGCAGATGAAGCGTTGCTGCCATGCGGTTTCCTTTGTTGTTATATTGTGTGGGTTTTTTTTTTTATTTTATTCTTTAATAACCAGTTCACCTCTTCTAGCTGATGCTAGATAACTTATTTGGTGATTCTCTACTGCTTTATTTATTACAAAGATGGGATCTACTTCCAGAAATTAGATTTGTAAGCTCTAGACATATTCCTTTGAGCTAGTTACCCTAGTCTCTCCTTCCATAGTCTGAAAATAAGTAATTCTAAAGTACATTTTTTCCCCAAGTAAATATTAGTTATTAGAGGTCAGTGTATTGAGTTTGCACAGCAAGATTCTGGTAGTGGGGGGGCCACAGAGCTGGATTCGCTGAGAAGCTGCCAGAAACTTTCCCCATGTATGACACAGCCAATGCCAGTCAGCTCCAAGTAAGTAACTAGTGAGTGACCTCTCCTGTCCTTACCTTAACTCATGAGCTTTCATTATATTTTCTCTGCCCTGTCCAGTTGAGGACAGGAGCGATAGAATGCCTTTGGTGGGCACCTTGCATCCAGCCAGGGTCAAACCACTGTAGCTGGAAACCCAGACATTTTCAAAGCATTTATCTTACTGTATAAAGACAGTGACCAGCAAGAACATGAATAGTTAATCTGTAAATACTGTGTTTCAGAGACAACAGGAAGATAGGACAGACAGCAAAGCATAGACACTAAGATGGGGACTGGCGCACAGTAATTCTACATGGCTCTCCTGGATCCTCACTTTTAATAACATAACACAGAGCAGGTTTCAGGTTAAATGATACCTTTGTCTTGGCTGCACCAGTTTGCTGCAGTGCTGGGATGCCTGGAAAAATGAACTGAACCAGCCCACTCCTGGCAGGTCCTCTACAGGTGTCTCAGAGGTGTTTAGAGAAGCAGCTGATGAAAACACTACCCCACCTCTTCTGAAGATGGTTGCCACACTTGCATGCAGCAAGTGCTTTCTAATGCATAAATTTAAGTTGTGAAGACTTTAATTTTTGCTGGCATAACATGAAAGCTTAAGTGGCACTAAAGACAGAAGATACACACCCAAAGACATGACCAAGGATGATTTCACCTTTCCTGGCCACAAGACCATTGTTTGAGGAGCACAGCATATAGCCAATGATTACTGAGAGCTTTTTTTGCTTGTAAGATGAAAGAGATCTCTTCCTGTTCAAGTATTTTTTTCCAGTAAAAGTTGAGGGTTTTTTTTCATACCCTACTGTTATTAATTTACATCTTGTCAGGATTTGTAAGAGTGATTTTATTGCTGTTGTCGTGGGAACAGAATTCTCAGCCATATGGCGTGGCATCTTCATTTCTGTGTGACAGGAGAGAGGATCCATTATTCAGTTTTGCAGTGCTGCAAATGTTTACCTTTGGGAAGGTTTTTCTTAGGGAAACTCTACCCTGAAGTAGAGAAATAAATATATGTATATAATGAACAGACTCTCTTCAAAGGGTAACTTGTACTGTAAACTCTTAAAAGAGTATTTTGGCCTTTTGCATAAATCCAAAGCTTGCCCATTATAATAATACGTTTTTAATTTGGCTCAGTTTAGCTTGTTTCCCCCACCCCCCTCACCCACCTCATTTTTCAACTGTAGAAATAACAGAAGAGAGGTCAGAACCACTCACCCAGGACAGTCAGGTGACAGGAATTGTCTTGTGCACACTGACGGTGTGTGTCCAGTATCTCTAACATAGCAGAACTAGCGTGTCATAATCTATCTGGTTTATAGAGTTGAACATCCGAGGAATCTTCTCTTGGTCCAAAATGAAATAATACCACCACTACTAAGATAACTGTTTCATAGTGGAAGTTGGCCTGAACAAGAAGCCCCAATAGCAGAGGAACTTCTGCAATCTGATTTTAATTAGATGCATCAATCTTGCATCTTCTCTGAGAAAATGAACTGATCTGTTAGTAACATTTCAGCTCAAGGGTGTTTTGTAATAAAAATGAAAACAAATATGCTATCAACCACCCCTGTCCATTCTGAGCTGTGCAGGAGGTCATCTTTCCTGATGAGATGGATAGGTATGCATTTTGGTCTGAGACCTAATTCTTCTCAGGAAAAGTTATCATATTAGCCGCCTTTCGCATGACAAAATAACTGCATAAGGGGCTGGCTGGTGCTTAAAGGAAAAGGTTGCATGAAGAAGCAAGAGAGTGCTTACCATTGTGTTGTGCATTAAGGACCAGAAGCAGCCATGATCTTATCTTCTGTCCTTCCCCAAAGCCCTCGAGAAAAGCCCTGTAGCAAGCTGGTGAGAAGTAGGTGCCATTTTTTCCCCTGACAATGACCAGAACCTTCTTGGCACAGTACCAAAGCATCATTTTTAAGCTGAGAGCACCTTACCTGCAGGTGACAGCTCTGGCACCTACTACCTTAGTAATAAGGATGGAAGTTGTAGATGTGAGCACTTTCATAAACTGTTCTCCAAGTCAGGCCCTGGTACTGACCCATACCTTCTGCTGCCTTCAACTCTACAAACATATAATTAAAATGCTTACTTTTTAAAATGATAGTTTGTGTGGTTTAATACACTCTTGAATGCAGCAGTCTCCTCCTCTATGACACATTTATTATTCTAAAACCAGAACTTCATATGTAGTTACTTCTACCAATTAAATTCCTTGTTAGCTGCTGAATCACTTAAATATCATATGAAAAACATGATCTTTCTCTACAACTTACTTGTTAAGCATCCTTTCATAAACTGAGTAAAAAGGTCATTACTTTGACACTTAAGTTTGACATTTTTTAGAGTTTAAAAAAACCAATCAAACAAAAACCAACAACTAAACATGAAAATAGTGCCAACTATTACTATAAGGAAACAGAATTGTTAGCATTTGGAACTTTTTTCTCCTTTACACATAGGAATTTTAACACAGCCAATAACACAATTTGCATTAATGCAAACACCTAAAATCAGCACATGGTAGAAAGTATTTCCTGACTGAATACCTAAAGCTTCAGCTGAGCATGTTGCCTGAATGCCACCAAAACCTGAAGACTAATTTACAGTTCTCATAATCAACAGGGCTTCATGCATTATTGCTGTTTTGTAATACATACGTATAACATTTTAAAAATAAAAGCAGTCTGCTTCTCAGTGATCAAATTTACTGTCATGAAACTGAGTAAATCACTAAAGATGGAAAACTGGAGAAAATATGCAATATTTATGGTGAAAAAAACCACTGCTTAATCTCATTTATATAAATGCAAACCATACTGAGAAAAAGCTGGCATATAGAAATTGACTATCAGAACACTCCCATGTTAATCTTATTCAGAATGAAATTTTCAGCATTTAGCAATGAGATATGCCATCCTTGAAGACCACAAAGCTTGGAAGAATTCCATACTTTTACTCATGTTACTGCAATATATCTTTTATTTATTATTGTCTCAGAGGAAGAATGTTACAATGTAGTGTTTGAAGCAGCATTTACTTGGCAGCAGAGGACAAAGGATGCATACAAACACAGGCAGAAAAACGACTTTATACATAACCTCATATTCAGAACAAAAATAAATCTCACCAAATTCACTACTGAGTTCTTTTTATACTTATGTCGGGGAATATTTTTAAGGATTCTTTGCCTAAGAATAATGTAGCTTGATAAAAGCAAAATAGTTTGCAGAGAACAGAATACAAAGCTATTTCCAATACTACTTATGAAGATAGGTCTGAGGTAGAAAGGTGGTCATGGCTTTCCTCTTCTGTAAAATGTGGGGTTTCTTCTTCTCAGAATAACTATACTACATTTTAATAGCTAAAGCATTTGTAGGAGCCAACATTTTCTCTTCCCACCTTGACAATTTTGCTCCACTTTAGAGTAATACTTAGCATTTCTACTGAGCTTTTCAGACACTAAGCAAGTCTTACATTACCTTTGAGAGTTAAGTACTATCATCCCCATTTTACAGATGGGAAAACAGAGGCAGAGTGGTTAAATAATTTGTCAAAGGGTTCAGAAAGAACTGGCACTGGTGCCAACACTAGAAGGTAGGCAACACTGTGCCTGACTCACTCCTTGAGCAGCAGCAGCCCAGGAGTGAATGCTATGGGTGCAGGACAGTCTAGTTGGCAAAACTTCACAAAAACACTAGAAATTCCTGACCTGCTGTTTTAATGTCCTCTAGCATTTTTCAGTAGCAGTAGAGAATTTACAACTCTTTCAATACCATTTTGAGATAGGTTTTTTTTGTCCTTCACTATTAATTAAGAACAACACAGTTTTGTTTCTCTCCACTATACAAGAAAGATATTGCATGCAGTTTTACCAATTAATGGTATGTCCTGGAATTAAAGCAAGTGCCCATGCAGCATTGTAAAGTGTGAAGGCATTAAAATCTCTTATGATAATTTTAACACTAGAGATCAGCTGATCAGTGACATAACTTTCCCATAATTATCCTTACCAAAAGTACATAAATAAATGATTTCAAGGATAAGGATGATCTGCAAGATTACAACGCCAAATGATAATATCTAGGTGCATTGCAGTTTTGGAGAAAGTTCTGTCACTAATAGTATTGGAAAGGGCTTTCTAATTGTCTCTTCATTTCCAAGAGGCAGACAAAAGAAGGGGGGTCTCACAGAAATGAGCTTTACTTCATAGACTGTAAATTCCAAAACTTGAAGCAAGTTTGGCACAGCAGGGAATAGCAAAGCTTTGGCTCTGAACGAAGTTGGGAAAGATTACACTAACTTAGATCTTACTAAAACCAACTTAAGCTATCACCTAAGTCCTCTTTTTAGTTATCTCCTGATTAAAAGTAAAGTAAGGCTTAAAAAAATAATCCTCCAAATGGAGTGTGTTGTCTGGAAATAACTAAAAGAAAGTTAAAAATACCATTTAGGTACACAAAAATTATGATTATGACTTGAAATGAGAGTTTACCTTGTTTAATTGAATTAAAATACTGTAGCTTGCATCCAATGGCAGTTTTTGTTAACCAGTAACAATAGTGCAGATTATGGGAACTTCATATGTCAATGTTGAAAATAATACAAGGCTATTTTCTGAAATCTGTGTGGTCAGATGGTTAGCATATAAATAATCAGTACAGAATATTACAGATGTGAGAATATAACTAAGAGTACTTTACAATGCAAAAGCAAAGAGCTGAAAGGAATGTATAAATGTAACGTTTTGCTCCAAACTCCTTACGCAGTTCTCTTTACGATTATCAAAAAGAACGTATATAAAGCCCCTGCCCCTTTTCCCCTGGCTGTATATTTATACAAATCAGTGACAAATATTCCACTGCTCATTAATTTACAGTTGCATAGAAAGGGAAGAAGGAAAAAAAAGATATTATAAAAACAACATTCTTATCTTTGGGTATTCAGTGTTTTTACTATTTCAAGTTGAACACGCAGTCAGAGCAAACAGCATGTTCCAGGGTCCCATGCAGCTTTCTGATGAAGCGGAACTCGCGGTCGGTAGTTTGTAGAAAAGGGCTGTACTGCACATCAGGAAGCACTGGTTGACATCCAAATGAACACTTCACATTGCCTGTCATGATCAGAAACAACCATGTCAGTACCACATTAACACAGAGAAACCTCTAACTACTCTGGGCTCATTCAGTTAAGGACTGTAATGCCATTTTACAAAATGCGTGTATTTTAAAAATTTAGATGTATTGGCCCAAGACTCAGCAAACCACTGAGGCATACAGTTAAAGGAAATCTAATTTTACAATATTGCAGGGTTTAAAACTCTTGAGTGAGGCCCAGAGGTTGTTAGTCTACACAGCAGTAAATACAACTTATGGACTCTTCCTGTTCTGCACTCATACAAAGAAAAAAGTTTAGGCAAACTACTGTCCTATAAGCTTAAGTCAAAACCAGAGATTATATAGACCCTGGACTTCAGCTTGACTCCTCAAACGTGAAAGGTATTTCTAGGTTCTTGTTTCAGGATTCTGCTCCTGAACAGACAAATGTGCCCTCTCTAATGGTTCTGGAAGGGTAGATTGACAGAGAGGCTACGTGACACACATCCTGTATACAAAGAAAGAAAAATGTTTTTCAAGGAAGATTACTATTATTCACTGAATACACTGAGAGCTGTCTCTGTGCTTGCTTAGAGGAAGGATTTCTGAAAAGAAAAAACAAAAACAAAAAAACCCAATAACCCAAACTACTTTAATTCACTAATATATCAAGAGACTAAAACAGAAAATCTGAGTTTACTGAGTATAGGACCTTATACATCTCATTCTCTCTAGGAATTCTAGTTTTAGAGGACAGTCCTACTTTCCCAGATACTGCAATCCAAGAAAGTGTTTGCAGAAAATTTTTCTAAATTTTTAGATATTCATTTTGGAGAGGTCTGGCCTTGCAAAATTGGATTAATGGACAAGGTGGAGCAATCTGGGGAAGTAAATAGACTTTTTCCCAACCATTTAATTCTTCTGAGTTCTCACACAGAAATTTGTGGTAGTTTAAAAATCTTATTTAACAATGTAACTTTGAAAGAACTCTGGAATGATGCAAGACCATTTTCTGTCATACATGGGGCCCAATAGCAACCTAAACCTATAGCAACTGGTTTTCTTATTTCCATTATTTACAATAGTAATTTAGCTGACCATTCATACCAGTCATATTTTCAAGAAAAAGTACTTAAATACCAGGTTGTCTTCCACATTGTTACGAAATCTGAAAGCAGTCAGATTTCTGCTTTGGGTTTGTGAAGTGGTTGCCTATTGAGAGAAGGCAGGTTAATGTAATGCCTAAGGTGCTGTGTGGCTCCCAGTCCTTGTCCGCTGGTGCCCATGGATCCTGAAACTGGAGCTATGGGCACCAAGGCTCAAGGATATATGGATGTCTTTGTAAGAAGCAGCTTTGAACTTCCAAGCTGATGCTGGTTTGAAGCTAATTGGCATTGATAAATGCAAGCTGATTCCATCTGGTCAGCAATGTAGAACTGCACACCATAGAACCATTGGTAATGCCTAGACAAGCAGAATTTTTTGATTACCTCTGTTATGCTAGAATCTGGCCTTCCTGTCAAAGCAGTCTAGCTCCCAAAGAGACATCTAGGTAAAAATACTGAAAAAATCCCACCCCAGCTACTTTGCCTTAATGGAACTTTTTCAGTTGCTTTACTTTGTTTCCAATGACTACGTAAATATCTAAACATATTTCATACCTGTGGTCTGCCAGTGAAACTTGCTGCAAATAGAAAAAAAAAAGTTAGAAACTTACATGATTCTGCATCTTGACAGTTTAAAAAACAAAACTATTATCCGGAAAATATATATTATCAGGAAAATATGTACTATAGAACAAAAACAGACTCTTTAAAAGACTAAACATTTAGCTAGAATGGTCTATACATAACTTTCTTCACTAATTGACTTTACTTTTAGCAAATTTATAGCATTATAAACATGTAGATAATATGAATTTTCCTGTGTTCCTAAGGGAGCTGACTTGGAAAGATGCCCTCCTTGATCTACTGCTTGTGAACAGAGTGGATCTTGTGAGCCAAGTGGAGATTGGTGGCTATCTTGGCCACAGCAACCACAAAGTGATCAAGTTTAAATTCTCTGTTAACAGAAGGAAAAAAACATCAGCTCTGGACATGAGGAGAGCAGACTTCAGGCTGTTCAGGGAATTAGCAAGTAAGGTCCCCAGGAAAATGTGTTTGCAGGTGCTGGGGTCCATCAGTGCTGGTCACTTTTCAAACATCACCTCCCTGGGGCACAGGAGCAGGCAATTCCCAAATGTCGAAAGTGAAATAGGAGAGGCAGAAGGCCAGCCTGGATGAAGAGGAATCTTCTTGTGGAGATAAGGCAAAAAAAGAAGGTGTGTGCACAATGGAAGCAAGGTCATGTGACATGGGAAGAATTCAGAGATGCTGCTGGCTGCTGCAGGGAGAAAATTTGTGTAGCCAAAGCTCAGCTGCAGTTGAAGCTGGACAGAAATGTGGGGGACAATAAAAAGAGCTTTTTCAAATATATTAATGGCAATGGGCAGTATAGAAATATAATTGGCCCATTACAGGATGAGGATGGTCATCTCACAAACAGGGACTGAGACCGGGCAGAGGCGTTTAACACTTTCTTTGCCTCTGTCTTCAACATGGACAAGGGGGTCTCAGTGCCCTGAGCTGGAGGACCATGACTGTGAGAATGATCAACTCCCAGTCAACCCTGAAACTGTGAGGGATCCGCTCCAGCTGGATCCCTACAAATCTATGGAGCCTGATGGGATTCATCCCAGAATCCTCAAAGAGCTGGCTGATGTCATCATAAAACCCTCTCTCAATGATTTTTGAGCAGTCTTGGGAAAAACACCTGAAAGACAACAGAGTCACTGGTCACAGCCACCATGGCTTCATGAGAAGAAAGTCCTGCTTATCAAACCTGATTTCCTTTTATGACAAGGTAACCCACCTAGTTGATCAAGGGGAGCCAGTTGATGACATCTTTTGGGATTTCAGTAAAGCTTTCAATACTGTCTCTCACAGGTTCCTTCTGGACAGAATGTCCAGCACAGCTGGATAAACACACCATGTGGTGGGTGAGCAATTGGCTCACAGATCAAACACAGAGGGTAATAGTGAAAGGGGTAACATCAGACTGATGACCTGACCCTAGTGGGGTTCCACAGGGCTCCATGTTGGGCCCTGTGCTCTTCAACACTTTCATAAATGACTTGGACTCAGGACTGGAAGGGATGCTGAGCAAGTCTGCAGATGACACAAAACTTGGAGGAGCTGTTGACTCCCTCAAAAGCATCAGTAGAAATGCATGTCACCTAACATAAGACATGCAAAGGAACTAATTGACTCTCCTTTTGATCTCTCATTAATAGACACTGAACAAAATACTAATTTCCAATGCATTTAAGCAGGAAAAGGTGTTATGTTCTGCATTCACAGATTTCCTCTGGTCTATTAGTTTAATAACTAGTTCAATAATTAGTCCAGGCAGTCACGACTGGGCCATGGTCCCTCCTGTTGCCTAAGGACTTTTTTTTTCCCCCCAAGCTTTATTACAGAAACTACATTCTGAATCTACATTCACTTAAGTTCTACAGAAGGTTCCTTTCAGCAGCTAATGAAATTCTAGGTCTCTTTTCCCTTATGTGGGCATAGCTGAAAATTCCATATTGAGTTAGACACTTTTCCTATAGTGAATTGCTTTCACGTAAAACAAGAACATTTGTTTATTTACCTTCACAAATAGTGAGGAATTTTAAAGAACAGAATTACGTAGCTTGCATATGTTGACAAGAAATCTTCTTAGAGATATTTTTTTCCTAGTCAATACCACAAGAATAACATTTTTTCTTCAAAAGACCACCTTAAATTCAATACTATTCTCAGAGACAAATTTTGTTAAACTTACAGCAGCAAGCTGGAAATGTGTTGTTGATTTGCTCCATAACATCTGTTAGATCTGTGTTGGTATCATGAGGTGGAACTAACAAGTCATCTGCAGATATGACAACAAATAAATTAATGAGAGGAGAAAAAACCCCCAACATTCTAAAGGCACTCTCATCCAATATTCCAGTTAAATACGCCTTTATATTTCAAGGGAAAACACTACTGAAAGCCTTTGTAATGTGCAGGAACTGTCACTGACAGTTGCCAGCCTCGGGACAGGAGGTGCAAGTTACATTATTGACTTGCAGCAGAACTCATTTCTCTTTTATTAAAGCTTAACCATTGTATTCAAGATTTAACTAGAAGAAGTTGCCAAGAAAGAGCAGTATATACAAATTTACAGTTAAATAAAATGTTTACAAGATGAAGGAATTAAACTCAGTAGCTGCTCAATTATAGTTCTGCTCCATTTTCAGATGATTTGTCATGTAACTATCAGAGTAAATACACCATTCTTTTCCTGAAAAAACCCCAACATTTATCTTTTAGATGGTCTTTTTTTCAATATGTACCAGCCACTTCACTGTGTTAAAATCCTCCTGGCCATTTCTTTATAAAATGCTGCTTAAAACTAGGCAAGAGAATGGTTAGGGAATATAATTGGCTCTTTTCCTGGCAGTCTTATTAGACAGCATCTCTCAAAAAATCTACCATTGCATGAAATCAGACTCAAAAAAGTTCCATGTTTTTCCGGATAAAGTAAAAACATGTCAATGCTGAATGAAAAATTCCCAGAATGTGAGAGAATATTTTTCCTATTTTCCACAGAAATTATTTTTAATCTGTAACACAAAGGCTTAAATACAAAAAATAAAAGGAGGAAATTGCACTCCAGATAATTTGAGAAAAATCTTTTATTTTTCCCCCCTAATTTTGAGCATTCAGTGGTCTGTAGTTATTTCTGCTAACTCCTAGTGAAATTAATGAATTCTGATATTGGAGAATTTAAAATAATCTTTCAAGACAGAAATCCCTTCATGTGCAGAGGCTGCACCATAAATACTGAATAATTCCTAAAGATGTGAGCCCTTTGTGAGTGGGAACATCAAAATACCAGGATAAGCAGAGGTTACATATGGATTTTTAAAGCAGACAGGAAGCGTAGATTTCATGATTTGAGCATTTGTTCTTGTATCTGACAGATTAATTGGGTCCATTTGTGTAATGTAGGACAAACACATGTTGGCTGCTTCAGTCCAGTGAAGTCTGGTTCCCCTTTCAGTGAGGATGGATTTGCCCAGTAAATTCACCTGGTCAAAATGGATGGGACCAAGGAGTCTATTGACAACTCTGTAATCCAGAGTCACATGGATTCCTATGATACCACAGCTGTTTGTAAGTGTGGGGAAGCAACAGCTCCAGCTGCACTAAGCAGAAGCATCAAAAAGACTGGTTCCTTTTCATTTCTAAATCTTTCCAGAAGATGCCAACAAACCTGTTCAGTAGTCACCTATGGACAGGAGTCACAATGCAGCCCATTACCTGATCGAAGCACTTACCTGTCTGATGAAACTGTGAGCTCGTGTCTTGCTCGAGTGAGTAGCCGAGGGCAGAGTGCTGGGGCGAAGCACAGGGGGAGGCGCCATTAACCCGGGAGTCCGACTCGGGCTACGTTGAAGACAAGGAGACACAAATTTACATTAATTGTATGCAGCCATCTTGTTCCTTTCCTTTTCTATGTGCTCTTTTTTTTTTTTTTTTGTTCTCCAAACTATTGAAAGTTGACTTAGGTTTATATCAATATTAAGAGGGAAAAAAACCAAACCAAGAACTTGTTAAAAGAAAATTTAGACTTAAGTATAGTTCTTATGAGACTTCAGTAGATGGTCTTGTTAAAAACTTGTTCTGTTGCAAGTATGCATCACAGAAATACAGTGTAATGTACAACACATGCAGCCTGCCAAGGCTCTCAGTCCAGCTATGCAGAAAGACTACATAATGGGATTATTGAGGTTGTATTTATATGTATGGATATGTACACAGAGAACATTCAGCTAAGATTCCCTAGGAAGCTTTACAAGGATGCCTAATCATGCTTAGAAACAACTGTTCCATCATGAACAGCTTTGTAAAACTCCAGAATCAAGTGAAGACTCAAGACAGATTCAGAACAACTTTGTTAAATCTAAAAAAGCATCACTCCTGCTGATGCTGCTTCTCAGTAGTGTGGAAGACATGAAATTTGAAGGAAAAGTTGTACTACGTAATCTCCTGAATATTATGAGAAGGAACGTATATACTTTGAAAAACAAGCTCTTCTGGACTTGTAAATTTACTTGAAGGATCAAACAAAACTAAAGATTGTTGAACAATGAAAGTTACTTTTTCTTCTACAGACTGTACTGAGAAACAGAAGGAAATGTTCCCTTGAGCACTGAGCAAATCTAAATCTCATCTCTTTCAGCATGACAATACCAAGTACCAGCTTTGTCTAAAAGAATAAACTAAGAAATATTGCTCTGCATAGTAGAAAAAGAAAAATGGAATTTTTTTCAAGCCAGAGAAGGATTTTAATGTCAAGATACTTCTATGAACAGTGAATTACTAGGAAGCAGCTAAGTAATTTGGTACTCAATATCAGGCTTCAATCCAGCTACAAAGTCTAGGTAAAATGAGTGTGATGATTTTAAATTAGTGAAGCCTGGGGTAACTAACCTCAGGCAATTCTGTATAGCCAGGAACCACTGTTCAAGATGTCACAGCTCTCATTGTCAAGAGATGAAGTAAACTCTCCAAGGGTTAAGGGTCACTTCAATACAGAACAACAAAGCTAAATCTAGCAGCGGAGTGGTTGCTTGCCCACCCCACAAGCAGATGAACAGAGACAATGTGAATCATCCAAAATACAAACCTGCACCTGCACTGGATCTCTGTCCCTCTTCAAGCAGTAACTATGGATAAATTGTGCAAAGGTGACTGAGGGTGAATGAGAAGAGAAGATCTGTGCTGGCCATATGAAACTGCAGCACAGCAAGACATAGACTAGATCAAGGATAGTGAGGTACTGCAAAGCCAACATTAACTAGGACAGAAAGGAAATGTCTACAAACTCAGGTGATGAGTCAGTGAAGGTACCATTTAGGAGTGATACTGCAAATGACAAAAAAGCACTGCAGAGCACAAGGATTACCAGTGGCTAAACTGAGAGAAAACAAAACATACTTGGAACACCTTACATTGATCTACAATATATTGCTGCAGCAGTCAGAATGAAATATTGTAGTTGGATTTAAAAACAAGACAAAACAGACAAAACCACCATCTCCTTCTAATCAGAGTGCAATGTCTGATTACTTCAGTTTCATTTAAATATAGTGATAAATGGTACACTACCTATTTCCAGTGACTGCAATAACAAGAAAAGCCAAAACAAACCAAATTCTTCATCCAAATTTAGAACAATATAGTTAAGCAGCTGAAGAGTGGGCTTTGGAGCAGAAAGGGAAGGTTTCTGATAGTGGTGTAACTGCCCTACTATCATAATCAGCTACTGGAAAATGTTAAATGCAAAATAGTTGAGCATTGCAAAATGAGCTGTGTGTATTTACATGATTTAAAAATTTTACTGGTAGAGAACCGGAAGAAAAAAACTGTAGAAAATCATGTTCTACTTGACCCCAATTGCTTAACAGTTACAAAATACAAGCAATTCCACCATCAACTCACTTCGGGCATCATGATGTTCACATATTCCTATTCAAAACAATTCAGCAGACAACCCTTAAGTCAGAAACCAAAAGAAAATAGGCCTAGATGTTACTATATGCTTGAAAGAAATGAAAGCAGGGATACTGAGCATGTCTCAATAGGGATGAAGGGACATTTCCAACTCCAGTCTCAGGGAGTTTTCAAACTTCTCTTTAGGCAAAACCAAATACAGATATGAAAGGACAGATAAATTCTGCTCCAGAAGACTCTGAAATTACGGGATTTTTCTGTATTACAGCAGTTTTTAAAGCATTTTAAAGGAGCTATTTATCAGTTTTGACCTACAGTGCCTTATTTCACTGTGCTTCCTGCTGATGTCCTTCCCAAAGGAGAGCCTGAAGTTCTCTGTGGCTTATTGGCTAGTTAAGACAAACCTGCTCTTTCCTTGATTTCTGTTGCTTTTGGCAAAAAACACACTAAACCCCAGCATCCCCAATTTGAATCAAAGGAAACCTTAAAAATGCCAATTTCCTTACCACATTCACTGCAGATGTTTTTTCTTGCTCCAGACTTATTCTACCAGCTACAAAAGAAAAAATACTCTCCGCTGCTCTTCTGATAAAGCACCTCTGCTTTCAGTTAGAGAGAGAGTTGCAGTCCCTATTTACTATCTCAAAATTTGATCATATAGCCACTGACAGATGATTTTAGCTCCCATTAACTTCAACAACAAACCCAATATGAAACCTCTATTCAGTAGCTCAGACAAGCAGAGAAAAATCCAGACTTTAAATGCCCTTCAGAATAGGTCTCATTTTGACTTTGCAAATGCCATTTCTATAAAGGCTGAAGAAAGAAAAATGAAAATGGATTCTTTGTTTATTCTCTGTCTGATCAACATGTTGGTAGCAAAGCTGTCAGATGCCAGTTCTGTTTCACCTTCCTCTTTGGCACTCTAATCAATCAGGCAGACAAAAATAACAACATTCTGTGACAGCTACCAATCCTTTGGGCTTGCTAAAATAAAAATAGTATGGTAACCTCGAAATTGTGACCTGAAGCAGACAAATGTGCAGTGAGGATGCATGCATATTTCTGCTAAAGGTGCTCTCTAAAGAATGTCCTAGAATGCTCTCATCAAGATTAAACAGTTACTACATGAAAGTTTCTAAGTTTCACTAACTCTCTATCCAAATGTCTGTCTGTGGACAGACTCACTCCAACCTTTTGGCAGAAAGAAGTCCAGTATTTTACACTCCGTGGCAAGTTATTAACCCAAACAACAGTCAGGAGGCTGAGTGGGAAAGACAGATGAAGAGACTTAGTGTTGACAGAAGAGACAAACAAAGATAGCACGAAATGCCAGCCATGGCAAAGAAATTGCTGTAAGACAGTTGTGTCCTTCAATACTAGTAATTGCAGAGTTGTTATATATTTTGACACAGGGACTTATGAGTGTTTTTCATGCAAATCATCCATCTCATTAATAAGAAGAGGTATTCCTTATATCCATTAAAAATAATTGGGACAGCCAGTAAAAGCAAAAGAAACAAATAAATATACATAGATCCTCAGCTAGCTTCTGATAAAGTCCTTCCTCAAGCAGTGAAGGAGATAAAGGCTTTATTAGAAGGTAGCAGCCTAGCTGTCAGAGCAACAAACATGCTGAAGAACGGCAATTTTTTCAGAAAGGGAGCAGTAATGGGATTCAGTGCTGCTTCATAAGTGATGTCAAAATAAAGAAATTTAAAAGAACATTACTAAAAAAATGGAATTATTTATAATTTCCTAATCTCCATCAGGGGAGTAGCTTCAACAGCCTAGAAACAGCTTGCAAAAAGTCCGCTAAATAAAGTAAGGACACATATAGGAAGGCATATTGAAAAGTCACAGATACATTATAAAAGCAATAATGCAGACCTTCTCAGACTTGACTTTGTACCAGCCACTTTATTAAACGACAGAGGAGAAACAGGAAGGCCTTAGGAAACAGCAGTTGGAACAATCATAAGTACAGCATGATTCCCACAGAGAATTCCATCAGAAATATTGAAAAAGGTCATCTCTGTTCTACCTTACCCTACCTGAAATGAAAAGCTGCGGAATGCCTAGAAAATTTCAAGGGCAAAAATGATAAGAAGAAACTACTGCCCCTCCTCCCACCAACTGTATCACAACACACATGTGTACCCTAAAGGTCTTACTAAGAATGTTAGGATTACAAAATTGTAAGATCATCCACAGCTACATTAGGGGGAAAAGAAGGTTTTAAAGGGTGAACAAGTTTCTGCTTTAAGCACTGAGCTGAAAGTGACTGTGGGTTTGGCAGAACTTCCGTGTTTCTATTCAACATCTGCTTCTTTGAAGATTTTAAATCCTTCTCTGAAAGGCCTAGCAATGGCCACAGAACTCAAGGTCCTTACTTCGTGAATTATTGTTAACAGTTGCACCACTTGTTATTTTCCCTGTTAAATATTTAAGCTACTCAAAGACTGATTAAAGATGCTAGAATAACAGTAACAACAAAATATGTACTTTGCTAGAGGGGTAGGGACATTGGAACAGACGCACCTTAATCCTACTCAGCCAAAACCGCCTAGGAAAAATGACAGTCAGCCAGTGAAACAAACAATAAACACTTTAATCCCTGTAATGAGAGTATCATCTACAGCAGGAATTTAGGCCATTTTGATACCTGGCTTATGCAGTCTTTTTCTTGGCTTAGTTAAATCCTCTACTACATACAGCCAGTCATCTGACTAATGGAAGGCAGGAATTATTTGCCTTACTATACTCTGACTGAAGTGTAATGATAGGTTGTGAGAAAATAGCCACACAAATTCATCTTTACCGTTCAAGCTTTCACACATGACACAGTACACACTATCTCTAACTACAACTGGTATACGTTGCTGCTGCTATTTTTATAATCTAGATGTGCATATGCTGACTTCAAAAGCAATCAACATTCCTTCCTCCAAGAAAGAAACCATACAACCTCCACCGTTTGCTAAAAGACTCTTACCTCCAGCATTTAATTGTGTGCAAGACCATTTTGCTGGGGTGCATTGGTCTAAATATCTTGACTTGAGAGGAACTAGATTTTTAATGTAATGATTTTCTTCTTTGCATTTCAGAGACGTCTTTTGCCATTTCTCTCTGGCATGCTAAGAGTGGTTTGAGTGACTAACCATGACAAAAAATAAACAAATTATTTAAGGAAAGATGGGAAAAAGTAAGTGAAACACAGGGTGCAACTGGCACTATTACTTGAGTAGGGCATATATTTTCTTCCCATGCTTTTTAATTAATGAAAATCTATTGCTCTTTGTGTTATTCTCAGTGCTTCATAAGTTACCACGATCACTCCAGCACTTGTAATCATTTTGTGCTGATTTGACTTTCACCATGGCTTATACTAACTAGAGGGTAAGAAAAAATACCTCTTTGTGTTAGAAATGATTGATTGCAACAGACCAAGAGTGTATGGTTGAAATATTTGCAGGAAAACTTCAATGCCTTTGTTACACCAAAAAATCCATCATGCAGGAACAACATGGGGGAAAGACATCAGTGTACAAGTACCTGCTCAAGTAGCTGCCGTAGCCGGTGAAGCTGAGACTCCAGCTGTTTATTGTGATCTTCCAATATCTGCATCCTTGCTTCCAGGCGACCTTTATGTTGCCTCAGGAGTTTAGCTTCAGCAATGAGCTCAGCATCTTCAGAAGCATGCTGAGGTGACACGACAGAATCAGGAGGTGATGCAAGAGGGTTTATTCCTCTCCGAAGATGTTGCTCCTTTAGTTGCTCATATTCTATCTGCAGACTCCTAGTATATCGAAAAGAGGAAGTCAATGATGACTCGATCAAGTAAATGAAAACTAAAAAAACTCCTTAGATCAAGTGATGTTGTCACCTTCAACTAACACCACAAATAGCTCATACAAAGACAATGTCTTGACTTGTGCTTTATGGGGGAAAAAAAAAAGGTCATGAACTAGAAGTAAAATTAAATTATTTCTTCACAGACCCTCCCTCTTCTACTTAACAAAGCCAGGTTATACACAACATATGCCTTGATTACTGATTGTGGGTTTTTTGCTAAAATCTCCACTACTAGATCTTTCTCATCTCCAATATAGTAAATGCATAGCTCAAAGAACAATGAAGTGACAATGCAGACACCAGTAGGATGATTATGAGACCTTTGCTCTTCCTCAAGATCAGCAATGATACGCTCCAATTCTCCTCGCTCTTCCTTCTCCACTGACTTGAGTATCTGAGCAGGACTCTGTGGCTGACTCACAGGTGACTCTCCTCCTAGCGTCTGACAATACTGCTGGATAAGGGCATGCTCATCCTCTCTAAAACAATAAAACAACACAGACAAAGACACAGCAACAAAGCATTTATTATGTGAGCAAACATCTCTGTCAAGCTGAGGGATTTGGTTTGTTTATGAAAAAGGACTATGAGAGAAGGAATTAAGCCTAAGAAACATACTGAAAGAAAAACATATAAACATACAATGTACAGGGAAAAAAGATTTATCTGTAGCAGTGTAAAAGATTTGTTTAGTTTAATGTATGCATAAAGAACAAATGCTCCTGGTGGTTTGAAAAGAAATACTGAAAACAAGAATCAGAGATAACATAAACCAAAGATGACTGATTTGAAATGCCTTAAAAGAAAATAAAACAAACAAGCAATCTGCTAGTTCCCTTTTTTTTTAACCATAAATAGGTGACTTTTTAATATTTTTAGGATATAATTTCAGTGTGACAAATTAACCTAATAAAATTAGAGAAAAGAAATCCACACAGAATTTTTCAAGAAGTCATAAAGTAATGAATCATCAAGCATCTAGCTAACACTGTGCACTGCACAAAGGGACTGACAATGCTTCAGAAATAATGCTACAGGTTTTGAATTAGCACTGTATTTTCAATTTTTCTCCCCTGGTTTTGATATACACATACAATGCCTTGAAATTCTGCACAGGCAGTAGATCTCCTCCTCACAGACTCAGGGAAAGAAAAAAACTATAACACTGTCCTCCTCCTGACTTGTACGAAATTACCTCCTGGTACAGAGATACAGAAGTCCTGACACTTTCAATTATGCTTTAATATCCAAGTGAATTTGGTTTTGTATAGATGTGCCTTACTTCCCTAGTTGCTGTTTTTTCTCCATAAATAAAATCAGATGGATAGAAAGTGAAGGATACCACATCTTCAAACCACATTGCTTGCTTGCTTACTCAAAAAGGATGAATCAACAGCAGACAAAACATATACTATTCATTTTTTTTTTAAGAGAGAAATTGCTGCAGGAGTACGAAGGCTGAAGAAAACCCTCCCTTACAATTACCTTCTTTGCTTGACTATAAATCAGAGACTGCATACCCTATGAAACCATGAAGTATTTTCCCTACAAACTTTACTCGAAAGAACTTCTACAGTTAAAGCATTGCCAACACACACATGGGCAGTATGCATACACATGTTCAGGTATCAATTGAAAAAGAGAGTTTTTATATTAAAAACATTTCTTGTGCTAACCTTTTTCCTCCTATTGTTGGAAAGTAGCAGCAACAACTTCTGCTATTAGTCAATTATGGAATGAAAAGTAACCACAAGGACTGCTTTTGAAAGCACATGCAAAAAATCCGAAGTTCATTATATGCAAGGCATTTATTTTCCAAATAAAAGTGTAATGGAGCCTTATAAGAGGCTTTTTTAGATTTCCTGGCAGTCAATTTAACATCTTTCATCACAGAAGATCCAAATGTACAGTCTCATCTGAATTATAAAATCAGTTATTTAGAAAAGTATACCCTGGAAGAAACACCAGTTATTTCTGTGGTGAGAAATAATATATAAATAAATGACTGTACAAGTAAAACACTTTACATGTTTTACAGGCCATGCACATGGGTTGGTTGTAAAGAAGAAAAGTCAAGCAGTAAAGTCAAACTCTTGGGCCAAAATGAGAGTTGCATACATATTGTTTGTGTAATGGAAGACCCTATTTTATCCTGCAGAACCCAGATTTTTTGGTAGCTCAATATATCAATACTATTTAACAGCACCATCAGTATTAGAAGCAAGACAAAATAGCAAAAAATTTAAGTACTACTGATTCCTCTTGGAATCTTGTGTCTCTTGGAAAAGTACTTCTATCATTCAGTGAAACAATTTGGTTCTGTGTAGCACTGCTTAAGACTTCTTACTGAAGACTGATCTTATGGTAGAACAACACCAAACTATTTCTTCTTAAGGATAACTATTCACTATCTACCCAAAGCTATCATGAGGTTTTTCATTTTCCAACTTTTCAACTTGAAAATTTAGACTATTATAATCAAGGAAATGTGCATCAAGTGACACTATGCTCCTCCCTTCAAAAATAATTCAAAGAACAAAAAGAAATATAGCCCGTGACAGTTCTACCAACTGGATTAGGAATCTAATTACTGAGATTTACTTTTAAAAATGAGTAGAAAGTTCAAAGAAAATAATGTGTATTCACTTATTTCTTATCTGCCTTGGCTGTTGTCAGTACTACAGTCATGAAAAAAAAAAAAAAAAGACAACATGAATCTTCCCTGCAAATGAATAAATTTAATGAATTTTCATTAAATACATTTATATAATTTAAATAAAATTGAGGTTATATTTGCAATTAATTCTTTCAATATAGAGATATCCAACAGTGAGTGTTAGCTGAAGAAGAAAGAGAACAGTGCTCCTTTTTTTTCCTAACCAACAAAAAAAAAAAGTCTCTAAATGCTTTCTCTTTTTCAATACTTGAGTGATCTCAGGGAAACTCATCATCACTCTCTCTAACACTCACTTTGCATTAGACTACATAAAACTGAAACAAAGGCTGTTGCAGTTAATAGAGTCTGGATCAGATCCAAATGTGATAATGAAAACCTCGGGGTACTTCTCCACCCTTTAGCTATCTTGACAAAAAACCCTACCCTTTATAACCAGATTTTTGCCAAAGTGATGTAACCCCTGTGGGCTTCAAACTGTGCAGAATACCCTCACTGTGACTGAAACAGCTGCAGCGCTGGCATTTCAATGTCACACCTCCAGTGAGTGCAGAAACAGTGTTAAAGCAGGCTAGTGAGAGAAGATAGCTTTATCATCCAGGCTTCAGAACACTGTTTACATGGTAATTTAAGTGATATGGTGTAACTACACATACTGCCTCCTTTTGTGCAAGGGTGTTGATGATGTCAGGACAGATTCGCTTGATCTAGTTTAGTCTGTTTATTTTAATTAGGCATTAAAAAGCTGCTGTCTACATTTTAAAATGATGAATTAGTCTATAAGCCAATATATAGGTCATCTAAACCAAATCTTTTTAAAATAGGGCTCTCTAAAGCTGGATTTATTATATTTATTTGACTTTGTAAATCTGAGAGACTCTGCCAAAATTTTGCATTAGAAGTAACCTCATTTTTTAATGACACTTAGAAACTCTTTAAAAAAGGAGTTTACCAGTAAATGCTTAGATAGTTTTGACTGTAATGTGAAACAGTAGCTGAGATCAACACAGCTAAATACAGATAATTTTGTATTTTGGTCTCACAGTTATTTAGTCCAGAAAGAAATTTTATTTCCCTCCTCTCCCACTGGTTCAGAGTCTCAGAAACCATACTGGACAGGCTGTGAATATTGATTGCTCTTCTTTTAGGCATCACACATTGCAACTGACAGCAGGCTTTTTCACAGGCTGGAGGAAGCACTTGATAAAAGAAGTCTTCTGAAGGAAACATGTATTTTTACCATGTGTTCTACACCTCTGGTCTGTCTTGCAAAAGTACTAGCTCAAAACAACAGTACCTTGAACCTACATCAACAAACCTCATGACTATAATTAGGATAGATTCATTAGTAGCACAGGAATCCAGGGACAGGGCTTCAAATGACCTACGACATAAGGTCATTGCTCTATGCCAGGCAAATACTTCCATTTTGGGAATCTGGCATTCTGTTCTGTAGAAGTGGTAGGAGATGGCAATCAGCAATCAAAATAAAAGCATCACATCAAAATAAATTCCTCACTCTTTCTTGGTAGTTATTCTCCTGAAGACCCTGCATGCTTTGAGAAAAAACTAGAAGTACACAAAGTCCTTCGACAGCAGAGGCTGCTGTTCCTTTTCTGCATTTCACCATAGCAGAAAGCAGCAAACAAGACATCCCAGAAAGTCAGACTTGAAAGAAGTATATCTCCAAGGAAAAAAACAAAAACACCCCAACAAAGAAGCCCAGGGAAAACAGCCTTTGAAATATCCTGTTCTCTTTGTGGGTATATATTTTCAAGAGGTCTATTCCAAAACATACACTATGCATAGAGGAAGCAAGCGGCAAATAAAGCTGCATATAACTTCCCTTTTATTGGCCTACACTGTGCAAAGAAAAATTCAAATCTCCCAACTGTCACTTTTCATCAGTGCGTTATTTTATCTAAGAAAACTGATGGGTAAATTGGATTTCAGATAGCAAGATGTGGCTATTTGTGAACTTGCTTCATTGACAGCTTTAATTTTTGCTGTAGCTCTCATACTAAGCACCATGCATTCTTGTCCAAATAAAGTGTGCCTTGACCTACTGATGCTACGAGAAGTATTAGAATAACGTGGAAGAACGTATTCCAAAATGCTTTGTCTTTGTTCTCCTAATTCTCTCATCACATGAAACTAATTTCTCATTGTGACAAGATACCTTTAACCACTTACATCATGTCAAAGTATTCAGGTACTACATACTGGGGCTCCAATTGTGTAGTAGTGCCCCGTAAAAGTATCACACAGATAAAATTTCAGATATGTTCCAACTCTGCCTTAAGATGAGTGTGAAACAGCATCAACAGTGCTGCAGACGTGAAGCTAACTGGTAGTAAAGGCATTAATCAGAAAACAGTTATTAAATACATTTGTACTGTAAGTATTTATGCTACATTCAGTGCAACTAATTTCAGTACGGGCTGGATAGGATAGTTCATACATTACAGGAATAAGAGAGATACACTCTTGTCTTATTTTCCTGTTGGAGCACTATTTATCATTCTTTTTTGTAAAGACCTCATTTTTAACTTGTGCTCATCTTCATTTGTGAAGATGGAAGCCTGCTTCAAAGATATAAATGCTTTTGTAGGAAGTAAAGATAAAGAAAATTCATTACAACAGTCTAGCCTAAATATTTAGAACTGCTTAACGTATGGAGAAAAATTACATGAAGGAAAAACATTTTTATTCAATGTATTTTTACCAGAAAATTCATGCATGAGACCATTAGAATATTCGTTAAGGAGCTGGACATACTACAGTAGATAGAGACTGTGCCTTTTATTGCTAAGTATTTCTCTAATTTATGAAAATGCATTTTTTAATGGAATTCATATATCTTTAGGGAAGGGAAGGGCTAGAAAAACTTGGATGGAAGAAGTCACAATGACATTCAAGAAAACAGGTTAGTTAGAACTCAAGAATTATCTTTGAAGAATGATTTCTTAATCAAATGGCATACAGCAAAACATTCCTGAAAATAAATTTAACATGTTTATCTGACTGTAGAAGTGCTCTTATTCAAATGTAGATGACTTCTTCCATCTTTGACACATGAAGAGTGTTAAAAATATTGTTGATGAACTTGTGAACCTGACAAGACCAAAGCAGAAACTTTCAATATCAGGTGCAACTCTGCCTGTGTTCTACATTCGCAGTAAACTGAAGGACTCTTCATCATCAATAAAAATAAGCTCACAAAACATAACTCCAATTACCAGAAGGAAAGAATTTGATATCCAAACTAGTAATTATTTCCAGAATGTTCAAAACAGTACTGTAAAAGCTATATTGTAAAACTATAATCCTAAATTCCCAGTGTTTCAACAACTTCTGATCCAAATGGGGATACAAACTTCACAGCTCTGTAGATCCCTGGAAAAAATTCTCCACCAAAAGGGCTGTCAAGCATTGGAACAGGCTGCCCATGGCAGCGCTTCAGTCACCATTCCTGGAGGTATTTAAAAGGTGTAGATTTGGCACTAAAGGACATGGTTTAGTGGTGGACTTGGCAGAAGTATGGTTTACAGTTGGACTAAAGATCTTAAAGGTCTTTTCCAACCTAAATGATTTTATGACAGTAGCTTAAACTTTAAACCACAGGCTTTCAGAATTTTGAGTACTTCAGTATTTACAACTTAATGAAAGCATACATTATAACCTGCAAATAAAACAGAAGGTGCTGCTGGGTATAAAGTTACTTTCTCATCCTTATTTTGTTTGTGTAACAGTCCCCTTTTGACAACCGGACTGAGACGTGAATTCAGAGGTTTCTCTCACAAGTTGACACACAAGCTGTCTATGTTAATTCTTTTTCTAAAATAAAGGTGATTTTTAGTGATGAGCAGGGAAATTGCATTAAAATCAACAGGTGATTTGTCAGTAAAAATTAAGCACATACATCTCTCTTTTACCATTGGGATGGGTGGGTGGTTGTTCAGTCTGTGTATGAGTAGGCTCATTACTTGCAAAACACAACTCTAGTGTATGAACACTCAGCCGCCTTCAAGTTTTCAGCTTCCCTGCCAAGTGGCAGTATGTTTGCTCTTCTCTTTTTTTTGGAAGGGAAACCAAAAGGGAATATTTTGGCTGCATTTCTCTCACTGGTGAGTGGGCCAATGACAGAAACACAGGAAAACAGTTCACTTGAAAAAGGTGTTATTTGGTATGTAAACAGAGTTAATTAATCAGGAAAGAGGAAACATTTAAAGGGGGTCGTGCTTATTTGAAGCAATGTATTTTAAATTTCAAACTGTTAGTACACTCATGGGTAGAATAATTCATTATTAGATTTTATTATTTATAATAATTTCATCATTAGATTTTAAAACAGTAAATAAAAGTATTACTGAGACCAACAGCATTTTCTAACTAAAGCTGAACAAGAACTTTGATTTCCTATTTAAAAATGCTGATTTGTTAATAATTTAGAAGAGGCAGTCTTACTACACTGATTTAATGAACTGAACCGGTGAGGTGGAAACATTCATATGTTTTCACATTGAAAAAAAAAAATTGTATTTAATTAATGAGCTATTCAAGGGCTTCTATGCCTTCCAGGTTCATCAATGCATTTTAATGAAGGTTTTTACAATAAAAGTGACACATAATTCAAAAAAAGAAAACTGTTGATAAAATTAACATAGGACTAGGTTTATATCCCCAGGTACAAACAGACGGATCAGCAGACAGCAAACTGAAATATAAACAAGAGGTAGCAAGACTGTTCTGGTTCTGCAGAATCTTCAAAATAGAGATGATTTTTTTATTTTAGTGAGAAACTTGCCTGGGGTTTTTGACCCACTCCATTGTCTAACATAGAAGGATTTCTTTTACACTATGGTAAAAGCAGAAAAGGATTACAAACTAGAACCTACAGAGCTGTGGCTTTTTACCAGTTGCATGAAATATCCCCACTTCTGAAGCAGAATGGCTGACAAAGGTAGAGTTCCCGTACACTGTCAAGTAAACATCATCACTTTCTACAACTGGTGCTCGGAAAATTAAATTTATTCAGGCATCCTTAGGGCCATACTTATTAGTTGCTTTCACTGGGACTAAGTCCTGTGTTAGAACTTATGAAGATTATGCTGTATAACCAGAGTTCTTGAGTGCCTTGATAAGTCTGAGTTACTTACACACTTCCTGTGGTGGAGCTACTGTCCATGAGGAAGGAGCCATTGGTTCTTTCCATCTGTGCGAGCCTGAAAGGCAGGGAAAGACCATGACTTTCAGAAAACATGCTGCACAATCTAAACAAAGGAAGTGTGAAGATCAATTCTGCTTAGAAACAGCTCAGATACGGCAATCTTTGTATACATGATTAGAAACAAACTCCTAGATTTTGTGACAAAAACCTATAATCCAGAGGACTCTTATGAGAAACTTATGCTATGATTAACTAATTCTACTTGCCAAACAATGAAGAATAAGTGTATTTTCTATCTCTAGTATAATTATCATCAGCTCTCATGGTAAAATTAGTTAGAGACGTTTTTGCAGATGGTTTTCATTTTGAATTTTATGAAGCTGGACTAACAAAAGAGAATGATTTTTTTTTTAAAATATAGTACACACAACATCTGAAATTATGAAATATCTGAAAATATCACACTGTAGATAGACAAGTCCTGGAAGACAAAACAAAAATCAGTGTAATTACCTCTAGTTTCTCATAATCTAAAAGGACTAGACTATTAGACTGTATATATAATGTCACACAGAATTGAATGTTCTGTAATTGGTGACAATTTAAGCCCTAATATACTGTTTCTGCTGAACACTGTCTTACTAGGGAAGACCTGATATTATTTCTTTAAAGAAGTTTAGCTGAAAAAATCAGAACAATACAAAAGATTTACTTGTTTATATGTAAAACACACATAAACAGATCCAACAAGAAAGGACACAAAAATTATATGAAAGACATAGAATTATGTCTTCCTTTTTTACATTTTTCTTACTAGAAGAAAAACAGTCCTGAGTAGTTTTAGATAGATTTCTTATGTAGTATTCAGTATTAAGTTTGTAATTTTGCTAATCAATGTCTGCACTCAGGTACAAATTTAACTTTGCATCCTGAAAGAGCCTTGACTAGTGCATGGTCCACCTTCAGCTAGTCTAATCCAATGCAGAACTGGTAAAAGCTGAGGGAAAGAAGAGGTAAAACAGATATTGCACCTAGGATCTCCCTGGATTCTTAATGTGAGTCCAGAGTTTGAGCTTCTTCTGCGGACAAAAAGCCACAGTATTGTGGCACCAAAGGCCGAAAAAAAAGGACATAGGGAGACAGAAAATTTTCACATCTTTCTAGGTAAGTTTGACTTATTTGGTCCAGGGGTTTTAACTGATTACAGCATGGCCTAAGTTATAGATTCAAAGAAATGCTGGGTGATCTATATGAATCTCATGTTCCAAATAACTGAAAAACACTAAAATGACTTTGTGTGTCATTGTGCTGTAATACTAATGAAGCATGAAAATATTCGCTGTGGGGGGAAAAAAAAACCAAACTAGGCTGACTGTGAGTAGCCCTTCACCCTTATTTTCCCCTGCTGCAAAGATCATATGCAGCATATTGTAGGCATTTGAAAAACAGCTCTGAAGCTTTCTTATGGTGCTCACAAATATGAATACAGTTAACTTAAACATACGCCCTGAAGTTGAAGTCAAAAAGCTGAAACAGTTAAGGTTGTTTATTGTTTGTGGAGATCAGATACAAGAATAAAAACACCCAAAGAAAAGCCTAGTCAGTTCCCATGGTACTTATTTTTGAGAGGGTACCTCTGGTTAGTGCTTCACCATCATCCCATCCTTAACTCAGGATAAGAGGAAATGGCCTCAAGTTGCACCAGCTGTTAGATTAGATATTACCAAAAGCTCCTTCCATGGAAAGGTGGTCTGGTATTGGAATAGGGAAGAGGTAGAATCACCTTTTCTGGAAGTGTTCAAAAGGCATGTGGGTGTGGCACTTGGGGACATGGTTTAGTGGTGCACACAGTTGTGCTGGGTTAACAGCTGGACTTGATGGTTTTAGAGGTCTTTTCCAACCTTAACAATTCTGTGATCACCAGCTCTGAATGAAGAGAGTGCAACAAAACACAAAAACACTGAGATGGACTTGTCATAATAGATATTTTATCATGAAAGGGAGTAGGGTGATCCCATGAAAGCCAGAACATAAAACATCTTTAACTATAATATGCCCTGCCAAAAGTCAGCAGTAATGGATAGTGTCAACCCGTCACAGAAGAAAACAAAACCCAGGATCTAAAATTCTAGTGGGAAAAACTATACATCCAACCAGTTCAGTTTATTTTAAAGGTTCAAAATGAAGAAACAAACAAGCCAAAAAAAGGGCACATTTTAAGAACTAATGCAATTCTGCAACTGTTTCCATTCTGTATGAAAGATGATAGATTTAACACCTCTCTTTTACATTTAATGTTACTGCAATCAGAAGCTAATGATTTAAAAACATTTTACTTACTTCTAAGTACAGAGGATTATATCTTATTAACAAATAATATCCAATGAGTAGTGTATATTAAAAACTACAGGAATCAATCACAAAATGCAACGTACTGGTGAGAAACCATGCCTCTTACCTAGTAGCGTACTGCTCTATCCTGGAGTGTGTGTCATCATGAAACAGCTGTGGAGACTGGGAAGGACTGGTTTAAATACAATAATTAAAAAAAAAAATAATCAGTGATGCCTAAAGCAATTAATGATATAGACAATATTATTTTTAAATTAAGTTAGACTGATGACAAATAAATAAATCCACAATATTCCCAACAGCGTTATTTATTGCTTTGGGTTAGTCATGCCCTATAGTTCATGCAGATTAGGTTAGTTGCAACTGAGCTAAAAACACCCAGCCAGCATACTAGGCTGTCCAGACAAAAGGGTTCTGAGTACTCACTCATATTGCTCTGGCCACATACTGATGAGAGTGATAGGACTGTAAGGAAGAGACAAAAAAAACAACAGGAAAAAAAGAGAGAGAGAAAAAGAATGAAACTATGAAACAATTATAGTGTCATTTAAGAAAGAGAAAGCTGGAGAAACACAAAATATTTTGACCATCAACCCACCAGGTTATTTGCATCAGCAACAATTGATGTAGAAAAGAGACAGCAACAGATACTGCCATGTATCATGGAGGCACAGGAGACTGACTTACATACTTCATTTTGTTAAATAAAAATCAGTTTAAAGAAAAACCCAAATCAGTGTTATTGACTGAACTGCAGTTCACAAACCATAATCAATGCAGTCAAATTCTGCTAAAGTACTGAATCATTCATCTTAAACTAATTAAAAAAAAAAATATAAAAAAATGTGGTGAAAAAGCACTACCAAAAAAAAGAATTCACTATAAGTCATAGTTATCAATATTTTGTTTCGTTATGCATAAAAATAATCAGAGGTAAATACATATTGTATTACATTCTCACACTTGAATAACTATATAGAATTTTTTATTTTCTTTAATCTTTTTATTAAAAGGAATGTATTACTGAGTTTTGCCACCTGCAGGGCAGAGAACCAATACCAACAGTTTCCTCAGCATGGTACTGGCAATTTATCTGTATATTTCCCACATGACTGGACCAAAAGAGTTTTATCCTGACCTGTGATTACAGTTCTGACATTCCAATTTCTGGCAGCACTGGTAAACTTTCATCACACCAAAGCAGCTTTGTTTTCCTGTATTGGTGGCAGCTGAAGACTGCTCCAGTGGGTAACATTTTAACACTTGAATGTGCATTACTTCCTTAGAAGCTGGCCATTGATAATGCCAGCTTTCAGATTACTTCCTCCTGTTCCTTCAGCTGCTAATGAGAAGGTTTTGTTTGCTTATTGCAAATAAAATGCACGGCTCTCCAGCCAGCACAACAGAGCACAGGCAATGACACTGAACTGCTGTGCGAAAGCAGAGCATCTATGCTGAAACCTCACATGATCTGTTGTTAGCTAAGTGGGGCCGTGTTCAGACAGTGCAGTAGTGCCACAGACTCCAGGATGTGAGGGACAGTCAATCCATAAAACTAATTCTAGTGCCCTGTCAACACGTCATAATTTTGCTCTTGTAAGAGTGTCTTCTGCTGACAACTACCAAGTAAGTAAATAAAGTAGAGTGCTTCTGTCAGCATCATAAATAATACTGTGGAGACACAGAGTGTTCTCTGTGATTAGGCCACCTATATTTCTGATGCCTGTAGGACCCTAAGTAACTCAGAGATTTCTAATTCCAAGAATTTTGACATAACCAAATAAGCAGTGCAGTTCCAAAAGCCCAGTCTCCTCTGTAAATCAGCCATTCAGTCCCCTTCAACATTATCTGCTTGGTCCATTGCCATAGATGTTATAAAGTCCATGGCTTGATAGTAAAATGTTTATGAAAATCTAAGAAAAAAAATACATTAATTTAAAAAAAATAGGCAAGATCTGAAAATAATGTGAAAGAATTAAATAATAAAACAATACAACACAAGGCTGCAACTGTGGTTGGTTATTTCTTGAGTTTCAGTTTTTTGTTTGCAATATTATAGGCCAGTGGCTCCAGGAGCAATTGCTCTATAAATCAAGCTTACGTCTCCAGGTTGTCACCCTCCAATACTGTTTGTACAGGTAAGTAGCCAAGTCGGGGATGCTTTGCAAAATACTTCTTTGACCGGAACTTATTCTTCAGCACCTTTGTGAAGTCCCGTACATCTTCCCCAGATGTTGTCTTAAAAAGTTAAAGAAATTAAATTCAACATTGGTAAATAGCATTGATTTAATATCAATATTAATGATTAATAATGCAGGTACTTTCCTGAAAAAGAATACACTTTAAAACATTATCGATGTTAAAATTGCCTTTATAGTATCCTGAGATCATGTACAATAGTAGCAACATCCAACAATAACAACAATGCATTTAAAAGTTTTGTTCTACTGGGAAAAACCATCAAGACTTCACATTCCCAGCAAAAAAATGCATTTACCCATTACTTAATATTCTTAAGCTAAACACTTAAAATCAATCTTAAAAAACACAAACAATTTAATTTTTCAGAAAAATAAAAAAAGGCACATCTGTTTGTCAGAATCAGCTGGTAAGATACAGCCCTCTACATTCACAAAGTTCCACGAAATACTCCCTGCCTCCCATTCTAGACCGACACTGGAAAACTTTATTACAAGATGGAGCGGTAGGTCTATGTGCTAAACCATTCTCTGCTGCAATGGCCAAGTTTTTCATAAGCATTTTCTCAAGTTACCAAATCTTTTCCTACAGGATTCTGCCACTACCTGTATAATTCCAGAGTGAAAAAACCCATAGCTGTGGCACAGCCACTGTTCAAAGGCATAAGCAGGACTGATAAGAACAAACAGTGCCTGAAGTAACAAAATCACAGACTGATTCATATCCTTACTACCACAGGATAAGACTAGGACAAAAATTAGCCACAAGATTCTTCGAGTCAATATTTACAAGTCACAATCAGCATCTCCATTCCTCCCAACAGCATTTTTACCGGTTTTGACTGATGCAGCCTCTTCCAAAACTGACAAGTGCTTAACACCATCCCTCCCTGCCCACCTACCCCTCCCACCCCCGAACACAATTAAAATTTGCACAACTGCTTTTAAAAATCAGTTTAACTGGAAATAATCACAGCACTACTCTGGTAATAGTATTCAGTTTACTTCTGCTACAAAAGCGGGGATAGATGCGGGCATAAAATACAAGGTGGAAATGGCAATAGAGATCTTCAGGAAGAAACAGTAGTATACAGTATGCCTTTAAAGTATATGTGCTCAGGCTGTGCTGAGTACTGCAACAGAACAGTCCCCTCCCAGTGTAGTAGTTATTATTACACATTTCCTCTTGCAACTGCAGCAAAGAAAAAGTGGCCACTCGCTTCTTGAGTTAGCTGAAGATTTGCAATAACTTCTACAGATTTCCAGTCCAACCTCTGTAACAAACTACAGATTGCATTTCTGTACCCTCTGCTTTGGAGAAGCCTGTTAGCATAAAAGGTTGCCAAAGTGGATGGAGAACCATAAGGAAAATAGAGAGAAAAACTTTTCAGTTTTGTAATCTTTTTCCCTGATGTACTACAAAGAGGCCTAGAAGCATGTCAGGCAACCTACTCCCTGATTCTATTCTCCATTGTCAAAACATAAAAATACTTGCCTATTCTTCTATGTAGTTCAAATTATGCATAATATATGCATAATTCCGTAATGTAGATCAGATGAACAATAAAAATTCTAGATAATCAAACTGGTGTTGGTAGAAGTTTCACATATGCAGCTTTAAAAAGTAAAAACAAACTGAGAAATTTGGGATTATGAGGTATTTGAAACCCCGAATTTTAATACAAGTAAATTTAGGGAGGGCTTGCAAAATCATTCTTGGAAACCATCTACTCCAACCACTGTACCATCCAAAGAAGGAACATGAGGTAACCTGATTCTCACGCAACAGTAACTCAAACAGATGGAACTCTGTCCCAAGGCCAAGGAATAAAAATTTCAGTACCTACACATTTTAGAAATAAATGTCTACTGAGCAGCCAAACTCTTCCTCTGGTATATTCTTTATTTGGTATGACAGCTTGATCCAGTTCCTTGGAAAGAAAACTAATATGACCATGTACTGAGTGAGGACAGTAAATATTAACCAGTGAAATCTGAGCAGATTTGAAAGAACTATTTTAATTTACACACAACTAAGATACAACTCTTTGAAATATTTATTCTCTGTTTTTTTCTGCATATAACCACACTATACAATCCAATCCAAAATCATGCCAAGGGAGATGTACTATGACTTTTTTCTTTCAAAAAAGAATAGCCAGGCACTTCTAAATTAAAACCAACAGGTACCTTGCACACTTCCTTACATCATGACATCTTGCCTATTTCCAGACAAATCAATAGCACAAATACCACCAAAACTACTTCAAAAGCAAAGAAAAAATCCTTTTCTTCACTGAAAATTCAGCCAAGGGACCATGCTTTCAAACTCAATTTAAAATCTCAGTTCTTTGAGCAAGATAAACTTCAGGAAGGAACATCTAAGATCCATGGCTGCCACACAAAAATAACTGAAAAAAACATCTGTAGCAGAAGGTCTCAAGGAGAAAATTTGTAACAACTGACAAACTGGCATTAGAGCTCTTCAATGTACCAGCCAGGCATAAAAGGAGTCGTGAGTAAACTAAAACCAGATAAAATTACTTATAATCCAACATAAATTTAAAAACTGGGTTTTCATGGAAAGCAATGGAAAAAACTGAGTATGCTGAAACATGTTTTTCATACATAGTTTAAAAAAATAGTTGCTGCATGGTTTTGGTAAATCAGTAACAGAACAAGTCTTCATTGGGAAAAAATAATACCAAGAATGTATTACCAGTTGGAGAGAGCTAAATTAAATTATATATAATATAAAAACTATAACATATACATGAAATATACATGAATAAATTATATAGAACACTTAAAATACAAACATAGATTTAATTTTATTTATTTCTCACTATTCGCTTTTTCAAAGAAAAAGTAATAATAGAAGCCCAAAAAATTTCTTATTCCTTTCACTACACCTACCTATGTTAAAGGACTAGTCTGCACCTAAGTTATTACTCTTTAAATTACATTTCTTATATTATATCTAACACCAAACCAATTAGCTGTTTTAATATACACATAGAAATCGATTCCCAGAAGAAATGTGAACCTAATGTATGCTGTCACTAAGCCCAGCCAGACATTCATGGTTTATGAGGAAGCTGGAAAGAAACGTACAATAATAAAGCAACTTCCAAGAAAATATTCTTTGTATAATAAGACAAGCTCAGAGATGCAAAATTTATAGTATAATTTCTATGCTGTTTAAAAGGATTTTAGCTTATTATTTAATACCAGCCCTAGTAGATGCTTGAATTTGATACCATTTGATACTGTTCAAATGCTCTAGTAAATGTTAAGATTTACAGCTAAAAAAAGTACAACTAAAAACTCAAAACTCTTTTACATTCCATATTTTCATTTCTTGACATTTTATTTATCTGTAACATTTGTTAGAATACATACCACAAGCCTGACTGTTCATGGAAAACAAAATTCTTAGACCTACCTATGGTAACCACTACAATATGGGTAGGTATGATGACAGCTGCATCTTAAAGCAGTTGTCAGTTGGATACCAGTGGAAGGCTGGGAAACTTCCTAATGTGGGATGTGAGAATAAGACAGAGATACTTCATTCCTCTAATAACTTTTCTCACATTGACACTTAAGAATACCATTCACCAATAACTAATCTGACTTTATCACAGAATCACAGAATATGCTGAGTTGGGAGCATCATCAAGTCCAACTCCTGGCCCTGTGCAGGATGCCCCAAGAGTCACACCATGTGTCTGAGAGTGTTGTCCAGACACTTCTTGAACTCAGACAGGCTTGGTGCTGTGACCACTTCTCTGAGGAGCCTGTTCCAGTGCCCAACCACCCTCTGGGTGAAAAACCTTTTCCTAATATCTAACTCAAAGCTCCCCTGAATCAGCTTTATGCTTCAAGTCCTGTCACTGGTCACCACACAGAAGAGATTGGTGTTTGCCCCTCTTCTTCCCGTCACAAGGATGTTGTAGAAGGCAATGAGATCTCCCCTCAGTCTCCTTCAGGCTGAACAGACCAAGTGACCTCAGCCACTCCTCATACAGCTTCCCCTCAAGGTCCTTCACCATTCTCATGGCCCTTCTTTGGACATTCTCTAGCAGTTTAATATATTTTTTTTATATTCTGGTGCCCAAAACTGC
>JAWWEW010000112.1:48775563-48793290 GCA_035583185.1 Anabacerthia variegaticeps
AGGCCACCCCAGTGCAGAGCAGAGCAGGACAATCCCCTCCCTCGACCAGCTGGTGATGCTTTGCCTGATGCCCCCCACGACAGGGTTGACCCTCCTGGCTGCCAGGGCACTGCTGACTCATGTTCGACTTGCCATTGACCAGGACCCCCAGGTCCCTTTCCACAGCACTGCTCTCCAGCCTCTCGTTCCCCAGTCTATACACACAACCAGGTGCAGAATCCAACATTCACCCTTGTTAAATTTATTGTGGTTCGTGATTGTCCATCTCTCTAACTTGTTGAGGTCTCTCTGCAGGGCCTCTGCCCACAAGGGGGAGTCAACAGCTCCTCTCATTTTAGTGCTGTCAGCAAACTTAGTATTGAGTCCTGCCTCCAAGTCACTAATGCAGCAGTTGAAGAGAAATTAATCTAAAATAGAACCCTGAAGAACTCCACTAGTGACTGGACACCTGCGTGACATAACCCCATTCACTATAACTCCTTGTGAGTGACTTGTGAGCCAGTTCTCACCCATCATGTAACGTGGTTATCCAGCTGTTTGCTGGACAATTTGTCCAGAAGGATATTATGAGAGACAGTATCAAAATTTTTACTTAAGACCAGAAAGAGTACATCTACTGGCTTTCCTAGATCAACTAGGCGGGTTATGTTGTTGAGAAAGAAATCAGGTTCAACAAGCAGGACTTTCCCCTCATGAAGTCAGTCCTAAACAACTCACACTTTTAAAATGCGTCCCACATTTCTTGATAGAGGCATGAGACAGAATACCACAAAAAATAGGTTCTTAAAGGTATAATAACTGCATTCATGGCTGTCACTGACACATCACTGGTGTGTAACACTGTGCAACACTGTGAAGACCAACCTTTTGCGACCACTTTCAAAGATGCATTTCATAGCATTCCTTATCACCGAGAGGTTGAATACAAAATTTGTGTATTTTAGTTTATTCTAATGAAATCTAGCTGTAATTTCAAGAGTAACTAACTTACCTCAGAATTTATCAAATGAAGTTGCAAAAGGGTAGCAGATCACACAAGCCAGCTATCTGAGCAAGTGTAAGAGGGAGGCCTAGAGGAAAGCACATTGCCCAGCTGCTGGATATCAAAGACTACCCCAACAAGTTAGCTAGTCCTCTCAAGGCAAGGAGTAATCTCTGAGCTCCACAGCTGGAAGTGATGTTCTGCATATGAAATAGCCAGATTCAACCATTCTTGTTGCTTTCCTTCATCTTCCCCACAGAACAATCCCATTTTGTTAACAGTGAAGCGTGATGCCTGGTGCACTGCTAAGCATCTCAAGATGAAGCCACTGACTTACTTATGTCAGTTTGTTGCTTATAAAACACCAAGGCTGCTTAGTGTTCAGGAATGTATCTGTCTTCTCTGGATGTCAGGAGGAATTAAATTTTCAGATGATTTACCTAAAGGAGAAGTCTTAACAGGGAGTATTTCAGATAAGCTTTATTGTGCCTGGAAAAAAACATTCACTCTAGAGTGAACTACCAATCAACCAAGAATTTCTGATGTCTTGACTATCATGTTCTGAGCTCTTTCAGGGAAATAAAATTCTGGTCATCTGGAAGATGAAGGAGCTAACCTTTGCTGTCATTGTTTTGTATAGAAAGGCTACGAAAAACTCATTCCCTAAAATATGAAGGGGTGCCAGATGAGTGGAACAGAACTACAAAAACTGATTATACTTCATTAAGGTAAGGAAATAAGTCTACTTGCAATGAGAAAAGTTTCGGAATTGTGATTTGATATTTGTACATTACTGCAGAAAAGCTTCTTTTTATATGTCCTGCTGTGTAATATAGGATTTGCAAAGTGGAAACAAAGAAGAGAGAGTTTTCTTTTGGAGGAGAAAACTGATGCAGTAAATATTCCCACCTGAAATTCAAAGGATCTGTTCACAGAAAAAGCCTCATTAATATAACACAAGTAACACTATTGAGAGGATTTCCATTCCAAAACAGCTAAAAATAAATCACACAGTTATGTAAGAGTATTCCCATATTAGATGCTAGGAAAATCTCAAATCTTACACATCCCTGTGTAAAAGTCTACATTAAAAATCCTGTTTCTCCACCTTTTCAGAGAAAGACTACGTAAAGGTGACAAACGAACTAGAATAACTTTCATTTTTACTGCTTAAGAGAGTAATGTTTTCAGTTGCTTGCCACACCCATCTCTAAATCCTGGATGAAAGAAAAATAACATAGCTGAAGTCATTATTATGATTTTTTTTTGCATTTTCAGCATCAAGAAAACTAAATTGCAAGGTAGGATGAATGCTGAATGGCATTACAGATTAGAATATAGGTATGCAGAGTAAATAGTTGTGTTCTGAAATTATGAAGCAATTCTTACCTAATGCAAGTATCACAAAACTCATTAAAATGGAGAATTGCGCCCCTGAAAATTTAATTTTAAAACCAGATTCCTTAAGCCATTCTCCAAATTATTTTACATTTAATAAGAAGTTACTGTGCTTCTGAGAAATGTTTTCACACACTACACTTAACTGCTTACCTGAAGACAATTAAATGGTCTTCCCTCCATCTGTGAGTAAGCTCAAGTTCTAAATGTCAGCTTAATTAATGGAAAAAATTTTTTTGTATTTATTGCTAGGATTCTTGACATTAATAAATTAATATGCATTAGCAGTAAGAAAGCAAAGCTAGATTTTATTAATGTGGTTTGATGAGTACATGCATTTGTACTCTGCCTTTTAACACTGGCCAAAAAAGTGACATTTTAACATCAACAGCCTTTGAATTTAGTTGAGAAGGTAGAGTAGGTGCATTCTTCCTGTTCAGGCTATCTGTACTGTAATAGAATAGATTCTAAGGAACACTTCACTGGCCTTTGGTGTTTTTTCTTTTATTTTACAGACCCAGATCCATGTTATTTTTTGGGCATTATTCCATTTGAACATATAAGCTATTCTACTAACTGAAAAGAATTTTGCAATTCTTGACTACTGTATTGCATTAAATGAGTTCAATACATAAAGAGGTTTAGCAATAAATTAGTACACCAAGCATAGTGCATTATTACAAATACTAAGAATAAATAATACTGGATTCTTTTTCTGAAATCAGTTCTTTATTCCTGAGCTAGCACAGATGAGATTGGTTAAAACAGATTGCATGTGGGTACTGATTATGCAAGTCCTAAAAGGCATGTAAGCCTCTTCATATAATGGGTCATTTCTTTTTACAGAAATGGAGCTAGCAGGGTGTACTTACAGCAGGACAAAGTAAAATTCCAGCTCTCCAAATTAATGGGGGTCAATGCTGGACCTCTAATTTTACACGTCACCTAAATTCTATGCCATTTATTTCATTCTGCTCTACTTAAAACTGCAACAAGCTCCTTCTTTTACCTCCTATACGCTTGCCTTCCTTCAGTCACTCTAACCAAGAATGTCATCTTACTCCTCTTACTATCCCATACTGGATTCACCTCATTCCTCCCACACTTCACAGAAAGAAGGAACTTTTGCCTTATGTTACTTTATTTTACATTTAATATTGATTAAAACTATATTCTTTCTGCAGCAGTAACAGAAATCTTCACCATAATACAACCCATCCCTAGTCCCAGGGACAAGCGAGAACTCCAGCCATTTCCAGAATATATTTTTCTGTTCATCAGTCTTCACTTTTAAATGAGATGGCTCACAGTTACATAAAAAGAATGTGTTCAACAAGAACTGAAAATTTCTCTTAGATATTGAATCTGCTGCTTCAGGCAAAACCTAGAATTCATCAGAAATATACCATCCTGTTCTAGGGACAGTACCATACCCCATACCAGATACAATCTGTATTTGACTAATTCAACAGGAAGGCTATCTCATCCTGCAGACTGGCAACATTATCTATTTCAACACCCCTTAGACTTCCATTTCTGAATTTTCTGTAAATTTTAGGCAGTAACAAAGAACATTTCTGTTCCACTAAAGATAAGGTTAGAGACAACTTTCGAAGGAGAAAAAATAAAAAAAAAGTGAATCCAAGAAAAATACATCCCAAACATGTTTAAATTTTGGGATTAGGTTGGCTAAGGAGGCAAGCAAAAAAACCAGTATCACTGTATTTTTAATGATGTCTAATCATACATCTCCAGATCCTGACAGTTAGAGCAGTACATGACTATGGACAAAACTGGGCCTATGTGATACCACATATGTTTTTTATAAAATAAAACCAGAAAATGACTTCTCAAAAGAGGAGGCACAAAGAGAAAAAACAGTGACTAAATATAACAAACATTATAATTGGCTGAAAAAAACACAAACCTACTTAAAAAATATTCTTCAGAGTATAGCCTGATACGCCAATTTATCAATCAAATCCTAACATTAGGTTATAGAATTAATAAAAATAAATTAACATAACTCATGCTTTCTTCTGATCATAATGGAGTGAAAACACTATTTAATAGAGTTTGAATTCTGTTAGAAGACACATGTCAGGTGAAAAGGAGAGGAAAAACAAAGGTAGTAAGTCTAACAACTACAGCAAGAACAGTCAACTCAATGACTCTTTACTACTATAAGAAATGGAAGACCCTTGTAATACTATTGAAAATCAGCTTAAGTTACATTCAGGTCTGAGTTTTTCTGAGCATACAGACCTTTCAGCACTCATGTATAGGTTACATAACACGTATCCTACTAATTTATTTCTGAGATAAAATTCTTGAATTTAATCAACTATCAGATAAAATAATGTGAAAGTGATATTTGCATGTAGCCGCCCAGCCACTACTCCACTTAAGAGACTCCTAGAAATCTTCTTAGAAAACTGTGTTTGAAACATCATCAGAAAAATATTCTGTTGCAAAATTAATTTGTGTTAGCTATTGCAGGCAAACCTCTCACAGAGTTTAGAAGATTTTTGGTTAGATACTATCGATTCTATTTATTTTCTTCAAGTACAACCCAATTTTTGAATATCCCAGTAAACAGTAATAACTCAGAATGAAACACAACACATTTCCAAACACATTTTCATGAAACAAGCAAAATTTTGGACCTGTAAGCTAAGATCACACATCTCTCTAAAAATATTAAATTGCATTAATAAAATATTAAATATCCTTTACTATAATATAACAATAGTAAAGTGAGTCCTTTTTCACTGACATGTTCTCACCCTAATAGTGTGTGTGCATACGCAATTATACAAGTACTGCAGTTACATTTAGTATTCAAGTTTTGTTTTTACAAAGCAAAAGTGAAGTTCAAGTTCTCTCAGAGCTGGGTATGTTTACCCATTTCTGCAGAATCCAAACACTGTCCACATAAAATCAGCAACACTAGCAAAGTCCCTAGTGCCTTCCAGAGAGAAAGGTAGGAAGACAGGCACTACTAAACATATGAAAATAGAAACCCCAGAAGAACAGCTAGTTGACAAAAGGCTACAAAAAAAAAAAAAAAAATTAGACCTCAAATAATGCATATAATGATTGTTATCCCTTAGAAACTGTCAGTAAATTGATACTCACAGGTATACAATACTCCACCATTGGATAATGCAATTTATGCCCCTTTGCGGTACGGCCAGAAAAGAAACAGCTCTGACAGACATCATAGTTGAAATGTTTTAAGCTTCGATACCTATGGGAACATTAAACAAAGTGATTAGAGATTCCTCAGTCTACTTCTAATTAAGCCTCACAAGCCAAATTACTCTTTGAAATGGTGTCACCTGGTTTGCAGTAGCAGCAGCAACACAGTGAGCTTGTTGGGATTAGCTTAGAAAGAACCTTGAAGTGTGCAGGTGTGCGTGACCAGGACGTGGCACGGCCAACACTCATCAGAGCTGCAGACCTAGGGGCACCATTGCCACCGCAGCAGCTGCACAGAACTCGGGAAACCTGCAGCCCTCTTAACCCACTTCACAGCACCTCCCTACACTGTACACCTCACTTAGTATTTCTATATTCATATAGAAAGCCATTGCCAACCATCTGTTGCCCAAGTTGCTTTGAAGCAGAAAATCCTACAGGCATCAGCTTCATAGATGGACTGTGAAGAATTTAAAATTGTAAAGTTTTTACTGACTTTAAGCTACATGGGCTTTAGTTTTTCTTTTCCTCTATTTGGTATTCAGACGGTATCTCAAAAAACTTTTGTAAACCAGACTGGTTTACTTTTAGATGTTCTTACACTGAGCATTTAGCTTAAATGCCTGTAAATAATTTTGATGCTCAGAAATTCTAAACACATTTCAGAAAATGAAATTCTTAAGAATTCATGAATTATAAAAATAATATAAAATTCCATTTAAAAAATTACAATGATATATTTACTTTTGGTGTTGGGTTTTTTTTTTTTTAGGAGACTATATATACAAATAAAGTAACAAACTTACACAGTATACCCTGTATTAAATGTAGTCACCAGGAGCATGGTTTATTTATTTATTTATTTAGACTAAAGCAACAATTCAATTCCAGATTCCACCCATTGTTTTTATAGTATGGTTCTTCTGCCTGGATGAGGTTATATCATTAGTATGAAACTAAAATGAGATAACTGAACCAAATTGAATAGCTACTGAATAGTTAAAAGTTTAAATTAAATTGCTTTCTGAGAGCAGTTTTCAGTATCCATCCATATTTTTCTCCTGCTGAGTTTTATGTTTTGTTTTGCAAGAGAATATGTGTCTATAAATGTAAAGGTTCACTTTAAAGGATGCTGATGCAACTGTTTATAATCTTTACTCAGAGCCTGTGCATTAAATGGCCACATTTACCTTCTGGTAAGATGCTAGATGCTGCTGTTCCTTAACTCCATTGTAAAAATTATTTAGAATGACTCATTCCTTTCTCTTCCTTTCTATCTCTCTGACCTCCTACACATAGTACAGACAAGATTCAACAGCCCCAACTTAGACAACTAGAACACATCTGAGCTGGCGCTTTGTCACCCTATGCTCCCTCAGGCAACAATAAAGATAAGAACACTTAGAGGAATTTCATTTCCTCAAGACAGGCAACAAAGTTGGACCAGATTTATTACTTTTGCAAATACTCACATATCTATATTTAAAATGAAAAACAAAGACAGAGGGTTTCTAGCTCAGTCTTGTAAAGTTGACTAAAGCCAGCATGCCTAAAACTAGGTGAGATGAATCTGACCTCTGGATTCATATTATTATCCTTTAAAACAACAGAAAGATGGAAAATAGAAAGCATGGGGAACAAAACTTACTCATCGGCCAAGATACCTAAAGAAAAATCTTAGAAGCACTCACTAGAAAGACTGCATTGAATTTTTCCTAAATAATACACTAGACTCCATGATCACAGTAGAGAAAAAAGCCAGTTATGCTTAGCTCTAACTCTGGCACTACTGGGATTTTCTGGGGTGGTTGTTACACCATTTTGTACACAGGAACAATCAAATGCATGTTAGTCATAACAGTGGTCACTAAGGTTACCAACTATCTTTTAAGAGAATAACATGGAGAATATTCCCCAAGTAATTTTTTGCTTTAGCATTCACACCTTTCTTTGAACAGATGAAAGTCAGATTACATTCAATGCTTGAGACAGGAACTGTGCATGGTTCATCATAGCAACATATCAGTGTTTGTTTTAAGCAAGAAAAGATTGATGCTGAAGGGTGCTTAACATTGCCTGGCATAAGCTAGTTTCCCAAGCCTCATGCAGGAAAGCAGACAGTCCACATTTCTTCTTACTGATCACCTCCTTATGATCTTGTGTTTACAGAACACATGGGGTGCATTTATATTTCATTTGTTATCTATTGGATCCACCAATGCAAAACCACTTGATGACAGCTCACCCTGTACCTCTGTCAGTCACTGGCTGTCTAACACTGGTACTGCAGGAGTCAGAACTGCACTGGCTCAGGCCACACTGTGGCCACACCATGGGTGACAGATCCTGTCTTAAAGCATGAAAACAGTGGAACACAGACAGAAAGAACTGCACCTGTTGGAACACTTAAAAGTGTGGATATTTTCAGAGAAATATTGCACTGAACTCCCCTCCTCTTACCTAAATCCGACAATTGGACACTCCTTACAGATGTTGCACTTGGCCTGATGTTTTGCTGTTTCTGCAGCTGCCACGCGATGTAGAACTGGCAGCCACACCATAGACTGTGGTTCTAAGCGCATCCAATCTATAAACTGCTTTACAGTTATTTCTGGCTTATTGTGGTTCTGTGGAGAGAAAAATCCAGATTAAAAAAATAAATAAAGTAACAAAGCAACACACACCCAACAAGAAGACTTTCCTTGGCATTCTATGAAAAAAAAACCCCTCCAATAACATGTGGGAATCCTTTCCGTGAGAGGTTAATCCAAAATGATTTACAAGAAACAACGTTGATTTAAATGCAAATAAAGAAAACAAGTCAGTCAGTAAGACCACAGGAGACTAAACAGCTGTGATAGCGTAGACAGAAAGTAACAAAGATGGAGAACATCGTAAAGGGGTAACAGAGTCCATAGTAAAACTGTCTTTGAACTGAAAGGACTTGAAAAAAAATAGTATGAGCAGGAAAGGGAAGCACTTTCTGCACTTCAGACATGCTAAAAATATGGTTGTCTTTTGAGCTGAGATTGATGACAAAATGCTAAATGTCACTAGTGCTTCCATATGTCTATTGATTGCCATGAGATTCATGTAATGTTTTCTATAATGTTCTGAGCTCACAGTATTCTTTCTAGTTAGCACAGTAAACACACACACAACATAAACAAACAGGTAAATAAATAATGAGAAAGAAATCTGTCATTTATAGGCAATCACTGCAAGAATACAGCAGAGCTGAAGTATTAACATGACTGTTTTAAGAAGTAATCAAACATGTTTCCACATTTTCTTTAACCACCAGAGGAGCCTAGCCAACTTTGTCAGCAATAAGAACAGAGATCTTATTTCTGAGCTCACTGGAAGTAATAAAACAAAGCATAAAAATGAAAATTATTCTTAAATGGTAATGCATTATGGAAAACAATGTTAGGCTTCTTAACCTATTCGTAGTCCAAGTTGATTTTTGCCAGTAAAAAAGAACATTCTTTCCTCACCAACAAAATACTTCTTTTCCCTTGGCAGCTGCACATTTTCTCTATGCTGTCCTAATGACCAGGGACTGAACTTGAGCTATTCATGTGGGATGACAGATGCAACCTCACTATCAGTATAACAATAACAACACATCAAGTATTTAAACACTACCTTGCTAGTGCCCCTCACCCATAACTGAATAGCATGGGAAATGGGGCAGATTGTTGAGGGACATAAAGATCATTCCTCTGACACAGAAAGTCTGCCACTAACAAATGAAATATTTATTTCAGTATGACTCAAAGGCTAGTCATAGATATGTCAAGCACCATTCCTTATTGTCTGAAGCAGCAATGTCAAAGCATAAGGGGAAGTTTTGCATGGTCAATGGATCAAGCCAACTTCCATAAGTATCTACCAAATTTTTTGTGACCTGGACAAGCACATTTCCAATTCCAATTATCTGAGTCCAGAAATTAATCTAATCATTTGGGGAAAAAAGCTAGCACAATGGCATTTCTCAGGGCACTTGACAAAAATGTAGAAATATCTATGGCAAAAGACAAATGGTCTGAAAACTCACTAAGATCTTTAATGTTTGATTCAATAAAGTCAGTAATATTCAAGTCAGTAATCTTACATAGTGAATTTTTAATCCGTACACAATTTCTGATGATGCTCAAATCAGCCACTGCCACAGAAATAATACACTGACGCAGTATAGCTATCACTAGCAAGCAGTCAGAGCCTGAGGCCTCCTTGACAGAGTCAGAGTTAGTTGTGTTTCATTACAACATCATGTTTTTAATTCTCACCTTTAAACAGACAGACACTCCTTGCAGCCTCATTAACCCCCTGCATGTAGCATGGAGCTGAACAGCAGGCTGCAAGAGCTTTATCCCACATTCTGATCTACTGCATAAAGGCTCACAATAAATAAATGACTACGCTTTAAGTTTCATGCAAGTGCAAGCTTTTCTGTCAGTAAAATGATGCTAAATAATTTCCTGGTGCACAAGGTCAAAAATTAGTACCAACATCATTCTCTTGTTTTGTTGAGATCATGTCTTGTTCCAGCAGGAAAAAGCACGTTCTCACAGTATCAGGTTGCTTTGAACGATGCAAAGCAGGATAATTGGCTGCTACAAAATTTTTTTAACAGCTTTTAGAGCAGCAAACACTGTCAAATCACAAAGATTTATATATTCTTTCAGCTAAACGTAATTTGTTTGATCCTGTCCTAAACCATAAACCACCTTTTATAGCTGCATTTTCACAATAACTTCCCATACTTGGTTGCCAGGGGCACATTCATTTCTGTTCAAAACTTAATGGATGTTTTTAAATTCCTCTCTTCTTTTTACATCATGTACAAGTGAATCTTTAGACTTCACAGAGGGTTTGTTTGTTTTTGGGTTTTTTTTCCACATGAAGGTCTTTATCTTACCTGTTGGAAGCAGCTGCGCACACTGGGTTCAATGTTGCTGCCACCAAAGGCTGCCACTTCACCAAGCTGTCGTGGGATCTGGATAGCATCATGAAGCAGAAGGCCCAGCTGCCTCTGGTCACACATTTCTGTAGGGCCTGCCACCTCCTTGAAGAGGTCTGTAACACCAAGAAAAGGCACCGTCTCACTTCATTTCCACGTACACCCCCTTTCATTCCATAATGCCACAGCCCAAGTTTTTAATTTTTTTTTATTATAGTTATGGTTACAGATGGCCACAGTCCCATTTACAGTTTACCTTCATCTAATCTTGACAATTTTAACTACATTTTCTTGATTTGCAACCATACAAGTGAGAAACTATGGCCAAATGAATGAAACTATATGGCTTCTTACAGCACATGGTGGACAGGAAGGTGACTTGAGGTAGTCAGTACAGCTTCACCAGCAAAAAGTCCTGCCTGACAAACCTAATGGCCTTCTATGATAGAGTGACTACATCGGGGAATGAGGAAAGGGCTACAGAAGTCATGTCTCTGGACTTCTGTAAGGCCTTTGACATGGTCCCCCACAATATTTTTATCTCTAAATTGAAGAGAGATGGATTTGATGGGTAGACTTTTCAGTGGATAAAGAACTGGTTGGATAGTCACATCCAGAGGTTAGTGGCCAAAGGCTCGGAGTCCTGATGGGCATCAGTGATAAGTAGTGTCCCTCAGGAGTCTGTATGGGGATCAATGTTATTTGATATCTTCATCAATTACACAAAGGGATCAAGTGCACCCTCAGCAAATCTGCAGATGACACCAAGCTGCATGGTGCAGTTGACACACCTGAAGGACAAGATGCCATCCAGGGGCTCCTGGACAAGCTCAAGAAGTGGACCCATGGGAATCTCATGAGGCTCAACAAGGCCAAGTGCAAGGTGCTGCACACAGGTTAGGGAAAACCCCAGTATCAATACAGACTGGGGGATGGAGGTACTGAGAGCAGCCCTGCCGAGAAGGACTTGGGGGTGCTGGTGGATGAGAGGCTGGACATGTGCAGACAAGGTGTGCTTACAGCCCAGAAAGTCAACCGTGTCCTTGGCTGCATCAGAAGAAGCAGGGCCAGCAGATTGAGGGGGGTGAGTCTGACCCTCTGCTCTCGTGAGACCCCCATCCGGAGGGCTGAGTCCAGCTCCAGGGTCCCCAGCAGAGGAAAGATGTGGAGCTGTTAGAGCAGGTCCAGAGAAGGGCCACAAAACTGATTATAAGAGAAATATTTCATCCCTCTAAAGAAAGGCTGAGAGAGTTGGAGTTGTTCAGCCTGAAGAAGACTCCAGAGAGATCTTATTGCAGCTTTTCAGCACTCAAAGGGGGCTTATAAGAAAGAAGGAAACAAACCTTTTAGCAGGGCTTGTTGCAATAGGGCAAGGAGTAATGGTTTTAAACTAAGAGTGCATATTTAAACTAGTTGCAAGGAAGAAATTTTTTACAATGAGGGTGTTGAAACACTGGGACATGTTGCCAAGAGAGGTGATAGGTGCTCCATCCCTGGAAACATGGCCAGGTTGGACAGGGCTCTGAGCAACGTGATGTTGTTGAAGATGACCTTGCTTATTGCAAGGGGGTTGATCTAGATGACCTTCAAAGGTCCTTTTCAAACCAAACTATTTTATGTTTCTATGAAGAATGAAATAATATTTCAGAAATCCATATCTTATGCTAAAATCTAGGTCATCCTTCAGTTGGCTGGGGACAGAAGCACATTTGCTCTGAACTGAGACTAAAAGTTACCACAAGTCACAAATGGCCATATGAAATAGCTTAAAGCAAGAGCAGCAACCAGAAAGACAACTTGAGCTTAACAATAATCACATTTTCTTCCTGGATAACCATGTCTGCGTCCATGTACTTTTCTTTTACTAATTCCATTTTCCTAAGGTAGGTGTCAAGCTCTGCACTATAAATGGATGAACTGTATTGACAAAATTGATGCTTAAAGGGATTGAGAAAATTGTTCCAGATACACGCACTGGGAAGGAAGATACTGCTTATACCTACAGTCATGGTTAAGCACTGAATTAACAAGCAGGCATGTCTGCAGTACAGGTATTATTTCTCAAGCATGTTTTTGACACATTTTTTGATTGGACAATTTTAATCGTTAAAATGTTCAGCTAAAATTTTTAATATGTTTCTACCAACATTTTTGATTTATGAACTCTGTACCTGTGAACATTAACATTTAGTCACAAGATTCATCTTTCCAGAAAACATGTTAAATGCTGAGTTTATCTAAGAAATATTTGTAAATTCTGTGATTGGCACAATTTACAGAAAAATGTAATTGAATTCTTATGTTCATTCCAGTTGGTTTTTACATTTTCCTTTTGTACTCAGTGGCCAGCTTGGATTAAAGCTTCAAGTACCTTAAAACAAAAAAAAAATCCATTTATACTCTTCTACTTTTTAATGTTTCCCACCAGAACAACCATTAATAGATTAGAAATGAATGAAATTTGAATATTCCTTCTGAATGCACTTCTGATTGAGAAAAAGACAAGCTTTGTTCAGAAACACTCCGGAGTAACTCTTATTACACTGTGTAAATTGTTTTGTCCTTCATTTTAGAGACACTGTCAAGCTTTGTCAGTGTGCTTCAGTCTGGTCATATGTTTTTCATCTCAAAGGAGGTGGAAGCAGAAGAAAGGATCTTCACAAAATAAAAATCTAGATGACTGAATTAATTTTTAGAGTTTATTGTATTTTTCTCACCCCCTTCTTGCCTAGTCAAGTAGCATCTTCACTCAGCTTTGAGAAAAAAAATATCACCACAGACAGCAGCAGTGACAAAATTAGTACTGTCCAGCTGCAGGGTCATCTTGGCAAGCCCTGATCCTGGCTAGCTTTTGCAGCTGAGGCTGGGATAGTTCTGCAATTTCTAAGATCAGGTTAAAAAAACTGATAGCATGGGGGGGGAATAAAAAAAAATAAAAAAAAAGCAAAAAAAAAAGCTTGTCTGTTTGCATCAGTCTACAGTGCAAAAAGGCACCAAAAGAAGAACGATTCATTAACTGCTGGAGTTGGGAGGCAGATGAAGTAATTTTCTAAGCCCTAAAACTTCAGTTAATTGTGGAGTTGGTAAATAAGAGGAAGAACAAGTGTGACAGGAGAGGGAATAAGTGGAATGATTAGCTAGGAGGATACCAGCAAATACCTTTTAAGTTCTCAAACTCCTACAAAACACTTCACATGAGTTTTATTTGTTTCTTAACACTGGCAGCTGTGGCATAACCATTGCAAGGATGTTCATGGATGGTATCCTCTTTTCCCAAACCTCTCAATGCCTTCCATGTGGCACAGGAGGAGAAATTCCTAAACTAAAGGTATAGAAAGTGAGAATGCTCTTGCTGCCTGGTCTACCAACTTCAAATAACCCATGAGCTATTCAGTGGCAGAGGAGATATGGCAAGAGCAACTCCCAGGTGGTAGATGTATTGGAGAAGAGCCTGTGTTAGCTCTGACAGGGAGCACCCAGGCACCATACTTACACCAGTGGGAAAGGGGATCCCATACATCACCCGTTAGCAAGGTCAAAAGCCATAAACTCTTTTAAATGGAGTTTGTTAACATGCACATACATATTAAATGAGTTTCAACATAAAATACATGGATATAAATGTTAAACTGTATAAGAAACTCCACCAAAGGACAGGAAGAATGATTGAGGAAGCAGAGAAACAATTATTCAGATGTGAATCATATGAAAAAAACCAGAAACCAGGAAAAAAGAAAATCAGTTAATTTGAACATAAATTCAGCCTCACACTAGTATTTTGAGGATGACAGCAGTGGGACTCAAATGTACTTAATGGCTGATAAAGAGAGACTTGAAAATGTTGAAAAGTTTATTAAATTCCTACCAAAATTATAGTAAGATAGTAGAAAGATGTCCACAACACACATTTTATGTTGAATTGTCACAAACAGAATGCACATTCTAATTTTTTCTTTTTCAAACTACTACAGTGTTAGTTGCAAATGGTTTCAAAACTAACATAAACGCAAAAGTAAAAACCCTACACCATATTCCAAGGATGCTGCACTTCACTTGAAAACTGAACTGCATTGTAGATGAGATTTCTCAAGTAGCCCTTCTTTTTCATCTCAAATGATACAGTTCTTATACAATAAATGACATGACCCAAAATCTACATACTATAAAAATCTCCATACATTTCCCTCTGTTTCTGCTGCCAGTTTGGGCTATTAGTGTTAAAAAACAATCCCAGTAAGAGTGAAATGCACACAAATCCATTTTGATGTAGCTCACAAGTGATTCTCCTGGTCAGAGGAGAAAGGAGAGCATAACACGGATACAGCCAGACTGGGGCACTGGGCTCAACAACAGAAAAGAAACCCTGAAATCCTTGCCCTACAAGGATAGATGTGATACAGTTCACAACAACTGAATTACTTTTGCAGGTCCAGTTTTATTCTCAGGAATGCCCAAGCCTGTGCTTGAAGTTAAGCATGTCAAACATTTTCAAGAAAAGGCATTCTTTAATTGAGGCTTCAATGTTTCTTCTAAAGTAATTGGGGCTTTTAATTAAAGATCCATTCTCATGTCAACCCTGAAGTCTAGAATCTTAAAAAGCAGCTTAATTAAAATTTAAAAAAAATAAAACAGAGAAATTTCACTGGCAAAACATTTTTTTAAAATGTGTCCAGTGAAAAAATCCTACATACACTGGAAATGAATGCACAGTTTAAAAGGTTCTTATTGGAAATAAATGTGACTAAAGGTGGCTGCTAAAACAAAACAAACAAACAAACAAGAAAGGGATTCATATTAAAGTAAGAATAAAGAACAAAAGCTTGATTTCCCAAAAAAAAAGTAAGAGAAAGATGAAGGCTAACCATACTGGTAAACTGAAGTTATTGTTCCCTGGCAGTCTATTATATTTATATTACATTAATCTGTGCTAGTTTCAGCTGGGGTAGTTCATTTTCTTCACAGTGGCTAGTGGAGGGAAGAAGGAGGAAGTGAGGGGACATTTGAAGTGATGGTGTTTGTTAAGCGTGATGGGGCCCTGCTCTCCTGAAGGTGGCTTAACACTTGCCCATGGGAAGTAGTGAATTAATTCTTTGTTTTGCTTTGCTTGTGTGTGTGGTTTTGCTGTCCCTATAAAACTGTCTTTATCTCAACCCATGAGTTTTCTAGCTTTTATTAGCTAGACATTTACAATTCTCTCCTAATCCAGTTGGGGAGTGGACAAGCAGCTGCATGCCGCTTGGTTGCTTGCTGAGGTGAAACCATGACAAACTCAAAAGTCTTAACAGTCCCGAAACTACATTTCTTGAAGTTAAAGCTCAAAAGGCTGGTCTCTAAGAACTCGGAACACTTGAGCAAACATTCTGCTCAAGAGTTTTACAAAAGAGTAAAGGGTTCATCCAAAGGCTTTTGAAAGAAGAAACTTGCCTATTTTACTACCAGCTACTCCAAAAATCGTATGCCTCCCTAAGGCTACAACATTTAAGGCACAATCTTTAGGCTATGCACAGTCTTAAGGCTCTGCTAAAGGCTCCAGCCACAACCACCACTTTCAGAGGAGCCTGGATTGCCAACACCTCCAAAATTAGTTTTTGTCACACAGCTGGTTCCAGAGGATCCCAAAACACTGACTGCAAAGCCATTGCAAGCGAAGAACCATACCTAACACTGGTACTTTCTTCCTTCTTTAGCAAAAATTCTTTCGGATTTAAGAAGTTTTTTGGTGACAATTTTAAGGTTCATAATGACAATAAAGCCTGGCCCACTGATCACAGGAGTTACAACAACTAAAAAGGTTGCATTATTTGACTAATAATTCTCTGCTCTGAGAACCTAAGCAACTACTTTAATTTCAGATGTATTTCAGGTTGAAGTTATGATCACTTTGCACAAAAGTCTTCTGAGACTTATTCTGTACTTATTTTTTTAGGACTTTTCACAGCAATATTTAGAAAAAAAGTCCGTGGTGTTCGCAGAGATGATGTAAAATCTGTAGCCACAATCAGCTGCCATTTTTATTTTACTACTAAACACAAAGCAACGACACAAAAATTAATCAGACCTAGTAATTTCTCTATTCTGCTTCAGTGCCTGCATTTGGTAACTCTAAGTACACAAATGTATTAGCAATAGCAATTTAATGTGAGCTTATTCTCAGGTTTTGGAGTTTTTTAAACAACTTTTTGATAGGGTTATCAGTTTGTTATCCACAGCCTAACTGACTCCTATACTTTAGGAAAGATTTTTATTTCACACTAAATAGCAGATTACTCCCTGAACTGTCATTACTGAACAAAGGTATGTCTGTCAACCTTTTTCAGTTATAGGATAATTCACATATATGTTAAATGACATAAGGAAACTAAAACCCGCAAAGTCTCAGTATGCCTTTCAAATGTCAGAACATGTCCCAGTGCATAAGACATCTCTACTTTTGCTCAATGATAATAACCAAGATTATAAGATTGCCTGCAAATGCTCTTAAGGAAAGCAGACGTTTTTGCAGAGCTCCAAAGGTACATGAAGCAAACTCAGTCTCTATACATTTTTCATGTGTTTCCAAAATGAGTCAAGGAACAACTGCAAAGAACAGCAATTTTAAGATGAATGTGCATAATATGTAAATGTCGATCAGCTAGGATGCTCTAACATAATGCTTCATCTTTGTTCTATATTTTTCAGGGGGGGTTGCTAAAAAGTTACTCAATTCTCTTCTGCTCCTACAATTACTTTTGTGAAACATTTTGTACTACTCAGTATTTCTCAAGCCTGTGAGATTACTTAAATCAACATAATTTAAACTTTCATTGTGCAATTCTGGCAGAAAGCACGTATACTGGAAAACCATTTTCAGACTTCAAATAATCTTTCTCATAGACCGCTAAATGCAATTGCTGGATTTTGATGTATTTCCTTGCTTTATCAGCCACGTCAATCTGATGCAATCAGCACTGACTGGCTTGATTTTTCCCTAAATAAAGCATACATACACACAAAAGAGAACAGAATCAGTCAAACATAATAGTTCTGTAGCTTCCACACAGCTACATTCTCTTTTTTTTTTGATGGAGCTGCAGTACTGTGAGTTATGTGCAGAATTGACATTGATACTGTGCTGGTTTTAAAGGTAAACCAGCAGGAGAAATGGACCCACCACAAGAGAGTTTATAAGTCAGAGTTACAA
>JAWWEW010000112.1:48793390-48882086 GCA_035583185.1 Anabacerthia variegaticeps
CCAGTAATGTGTTGCAAATGGTCCTATTGTTCTTGGGAAATGAATAGAGGGGGTAGAATACATAGCTTTGATCACCCTCCACACAGTGATAACCGGTCCCACCTGCTGAACTAGGACAGATACTTTCCAGTCAAGATATAAATCCTACTTTCTCTTTTGTCACTGATGATAATGAAAACAATTCTATTTACTTACATACAAGAAAACTGCCTTGTACAGGCATGAGAAATGTTTTACTACAAATTTCACTACAGTGCGTGTTGCCATTGCACATGACTTAATTATAGAGTATTTTGTAAAAGAAATTCTTCCTTACGTCTGTACTTCTCCTCCAGAAGGCCCTTAGAAAGAGACATCAAGCCAATTTTCAGGGACTGCACTCGAATTTTTCCAGTTCGGCCACTGAAATTATAAAGATAAGACAATTTAATACAGTTTAATTTTATTTCATTCGACCTCAAGCAGATTACAAATACAAAGACATTGGTGAGTTCTACTTCAAATATTAAAAAAATATAGTTAAACACTACAAATCACACAAAGAATTCTTCCCTTACAAAAGCTCAGCTTGCCTTCTAAGCAGTTTACATGTCACAACAGTTTGTATTACTCCAAAGGAGCAGACGTTTAACTCTGTAAAGTTCTCAATGTGATTCAATAATGTGATATACACAGAAAAAAATACACGAGCACACAGCAGAAAAGCCTGTTACTCAGCGTGAAACACAAGGACTGCAAAATTAAACCAAGTTTTCATACCACAGTAATTAATTAATTAACTTTTACCCCACAGTTTTTTGGTTTATGTTTAAAATGCTCTGATAGACATGTAATATCAGGACATAAACAGGCAACCACATGAACTAATTGAATGACATGGAGCTCTTGTTCTTTGAAAGCAATGTCATTTCAGGCTCACCTTGTTCAACATGAAAAGAAATATGTCCAAACAGAAAAAGCAACTTGAGAACAGGTGAGTACCAAAACAAATAACATTAAGCCTGCAGAAAAACCACTGTTCAAACAAATTCTAAACCAAAAAAACCAGGTTACATGGAAAAGGACAATTTTAAAGTTCAAAAGATCAGTGCAGAAACATATCCTTATAAATTATTTTTTCTTTCAAAAACCAAACAACATGATGCAATTTGCCTTTAAATTAGACGTGGCAAAAGAAAAAAACCATCATAACAGTAGTCAAACTGTATATATTGCACACATAAGGTTAGCTGGCTCCTTCACCAGAAAGATAACACTACCTTTAATATCACCTCAAATATCACTTAGGTCCTTTCTGTCACATAGAAGTGATATATATGTTAATTTCTATCCTATTCACTCAACATATGGCCTGCTGTCTGATTTACTTCATAAATATTGTGCTGAATACAAAATTATTAATTTATTCCCGGGTTCTTAATAAATCAGTTGAGCAACTTCCAAATATTAATGCATTTTTCTTTGCAACCACCACCTAATCTAGTAGGACTACACAGTATTATCTTCTCCATTCCACAAGCTAGAACAGAGGTAGAGAGACATTATTGCTGAATTAATCAAAAATACCCATTACTTTTAATGTCTAGTTGAAAAATCAGGACCCAATTTTCCAGAATGTTATAAAAGTGCCACCTATTTTATATATTCAAGCTTAGCTGCAAATTACCTCTTTCAATCACAGACACTACATCATTCTGGCATACCTTACTATCTAAATGCTTCATTTTGCACCCTGATAAAGGTATTTCCCAATTCTTTCCTGTGTAGGGTTTTAACTTTATAATCATTTAAAAAAAATAAAAAAGGAAAAAGAAAAAACCTGAACATTCATTTGGGTTTGATTTAACTCAGGACTGACCACATCATTTGTTTATTAATGACAGAATCTCAGAAGAACTTTGCAGTTAAAAGATATGGGCTCATATGTGGAGGTTTCAAGATTTTCCTGATTTCAGCAGATCGATACAGGGTCTGTGCAAAATTTACTTTGCACAAAAAGCATTTTTTCAATAAATCATATGAATAATTACAAAGCCTGCGATATTTTTCTAAAGAGCAACATATTCACCCCTAGACTATTTCTTGGAAACAGCTAATTGTTAGCAATGAAATTACGTTTATATACAGTAAAAAAAAACAAAACACCAAAACAGAACACCATGCACATTCCCTGTCCCTCCCAAACTTATAGACTTTGCAGTACTGAGATTTCCAAGTCAATGGTTTAAGTTTTCCCAGCTTAGAAAGTCACAAAAACACTGAGATTAGGAGGGACCTCCAGAGATTGTCTGGATCACTGCTCCTGCTCAGTCAGGTAGAAGCAGTTTTCTTGGATCATATCCCATCAAGTATTGAGTATCTTCAAGGATGGAGATTGGACAGCATCTCTGGGCAACCTGTGACACCATTTGATCATTAAAAAAATCTTTTTCCAATATATTTAAGCAAAATTTCCTCTGTTTCAGGTTGTGTCTGCTGCCTCTTGTCCTGTCACAACACCACTGAGGAGAACCTGGCTCCATCTTCTCTTCTGCTCCCACTGTGTATTTATACACACTGATAAGATTGCCCTGAAACCTCTCCAGGTCATAAAGCCCCCGAGGGAGAGGACTTGGAACTGCCTTTCACTGAACTTTATGAGATTCCTGTTGGTCCCTTTCTCCACTCTGTCAAGGTGCCTCTGAATCGCAGCATAACCATCTAATTGTCCTGTGTGTACAAACATCTAGGAATCACAGCCTTACAAAGTTCAGGAAAATTTTTAATAGCTGAATTAATAAAAATTTATGGGTCATGTGTGCCACTGTATTGGGTCTGGATGAGACGGAGTTCATTTCCCCACGGCAGCTGTGCTTTGCATTGGTAGCTAGAAAGGTGTTGATTACACACCAGTGTTTAGGATACCACTGAGCACAGCATCAGCACTGATACATTCCTTCCCAATCAAGGGCAAGATCCTGGGAGGGGAGACAAGTAGGCCAGCTGACCCCAGCTAACCAAAGGGATATTCCATGCGGAATGACGTCAGCTCAGACACAAAAGCTAAGGAAAGGAGCAGGAAGGGGGGCATTTGTTGTTTCCAGTGGCTGCCTGCTAAGAATCATCATGCATGCTGCTTCCTGGGAAATGGTCAGACATCACTGCTGAAGGGAAGCAGAGAATAAACCTTGTTATTTCCCGCTTCAAGTTTGTGCACAAGCAAACTTTCCCTTCTGCTTTAGTAAACCTTGTCTCAACCTGTGAGTCATTTTCCATCTTATTCTCTCTCCCCTGTCTGGCTGGGAAGGCGAGCGACAGAGCAGCTTGCTGGGCACCTGGCATCCAGCCAAGGTCAACCCACTACAGCCACAAATGCAGCACACTATTCAGACTCATAGCAATACAAGCACACTTGTCATTACAAAATCAATTGATTAGGCCACTTTAAGCAGCTCAAATATTTTTCGCTCTGATTCTGATGAAGAGAAGCCTGAATCATTAGCTCTGTTAACTAGTTCAGAGCAAAATTATCCCTTCTCCATCCACACAACAGTGAAAGGCAGTATAAAAACAGCATATTACTGGCCTCTGACCTATCTTCAAGTGAAAAATGGCAACATCACTATAGTTGCTTTCCAAAGGTGCCTTTCTTGTTTCCTAAATCCCGTTTGTCCTTCTGACACATCTGAGCCTTCTTACCCCAGGCAATACAAAGTCTAAGGATTCATTCTCCTTAAAGTGTGATGCTGACACTATTTCCTTTCCCCCAAATGAACTGGAATTTTATTGTTTTAGTGGGAAAAGGGAGGGGAAAGAGAGGTGAGGGGAAGGAGGAAATAAAGAAATCTTTGATTTTGTAGGTGATTCCATTGTCTCTACACATGTCTCAGGCAGATTCTGGCCTACAGACCTCAGGTATAATCTCCCTGTTGCACCTTCATCCACTGCCAGTCAGCAGGTGGCACAGAGCCCAGATGTAATTCAACTTTGAAACTTGCCAAAATAGGCATTAAAAGAAAGGTACACATCATTTCCAAACAGGGTAGGACAGTGCATTGAAAGCACACACTGCAGGGAGGTCTAATTTAGTGGGGAATCAGCTAAACAGATCATTTGATCAAGGGCATGGGATAGAATGCACTGCAAAAGTGGAGAGGCTGGACTGGGACTGGAGCACATAAAACTTAGTTGTACAGTTTGGACTCTCCATCCAAGCAGAGAGCAACCATTCACCTGTTTCAGAGATCCAACACAGCTGCAGAGAACATAAAAAAGCTACTTTATATAAAAACCAATGACTGTCACTGCTGTACAATAACATAAGCAAATGAGGACAAAAAGGGTAAGCCAGGAACAACTATAGTATCAGAAGAGAAAGGAAGAATGCATTTATCCTATATCTTACTACAGGAGATACTGGAACTAGAGGATGCAGAAGAGGGGGGAAAGAATAGATAACGCACAAATAACAAAGAAAATAGACACAAGCAAGGCTTTGTGAGTTCCCTTGTGAATCCTCTAAACCAAACTTCAAACAAATTAAACAACTACAAAACCAGCCTCACCACACTGGGCACAGGCTGTGTGGAGCACTTAGGAAACTTATAAGTTTAGCACTACTTGGTCAAAGGAACATCTCAGCTACAAAATAATGTGCTAAAGCCTGATTTCTGTTTCTGCTCAAATGCCTGGGAAATTTAATGATAAACATTAAGGCAGGGCAAAAATTATTGGAAGGTATGTCTCTCCAGGAAAAAGAGTTTAGCAAACTTTTCAAAAACTTTCCATAATCATAATGGAACCGTAATACATAAACACTATTCCTTTTTCTAAGTAACTTCCTAACACAAACTTAGGACCCAAAATTTCTCTGACAGATAAATAGTCTATACCACAATCAAAACAGAGGCCTGTGAAACCTTTAGATTATAAATATACTAATCATGACATAATTAATATTAAACTACTGAATAAAAGTGCAAAAAACCTATTGTTTGCCAACAATGGTATGCAAGTATTCTGTTGCATCATGATGGAATAGCCAGACATAATATACAAGCATTTTATCTACGCATGTGAATGCCAAAAGGGCAACCAGCGATGGCCACAGCTGCATATAAGAGTCAGATAACAAAAAGCTGTCAGATGGGCAACAAGATTAAATATAAGAGATCACAAACAGGAATACACAATAAAGATCACTGAAAAACCAACAGAAAATAAGATTAGCAATACCAAGTCCAGAGGGAACCTACGTCCCTGGGGGAAGAGGGAAAATAGCATAAAAACAACAGGTGTTAGCAAGAAAAACTAGAGAAAGAAGATGAGCCCACTGCAGTTCAGACTTCTCTTGTCAAAGAGCTCTCAAGCCAGACAACACTGACACTGCAACCAAGGATCACCAAGGACTGCAGCTATTGGTTATCTACACAGAGCAGCAACTGAAGGCAGTCTGTTAGATTAATGAAGGTCCCCACAGGTATCTCCTCTTGATCACCCACAGAGAAGTCAAAGGAGCTTATTTTTGTGCCTACAGAGGGCCGTATCCTTCCCAGAGCTTTCTTACTTCTATCATAGCCTGCTAAGCTGTTCCCACTGAGTGCTCTATGAATCAAGACAGCTATCATGAACACCGGGGATGCAAATGGAGTGCATGCAGAAAACTTCCATCAGCTGCTGTCAAAACCAGGGCATAAAGTTAAGGCTGACTGAGCAGGTGTCTCATTCTTCTCATTCCTCAGAAGTTCAGATTTTACTGAAATGAACACGTTCCTAAGGCCTGGGATATTAACTCAGCCTGGTGTTAGAATCTGTCAGGTGTATGAGTGCAATGATAAATAAGAAAGTTGTAATTCTTTGGGGAAAGATTGGGCCATAGAGAATGATCACAAAAGACAGCTTTGATCATATGGAAAATGTCAGCACAGATACCACAGATACCCTTCCTAGACTAATGTACCAAAGAAATTCAGTTCAAAAGAAAGCATTAGCAAAAGTATCCTAACATCAGAAAAAAAAAAAAAAAAAGCCAGGAAAATTTAGAAGTCGAAATACAAGAAGTCAGATAAACATTGCAAAACATTAAAAACAGTGCACGTAGAAGTTTCTTTATGGGTGGTTCTGATTGAAATGAGTCATTGCCCAGAATTAGTACCTATAGAAAAAACTCATTTCAAGGGGTGTTAAGCTGTTCCATTAGTACTGAAAGCTACCAGTCATTTTTATATAAATGACATGTAGAGATGTTAGCAAATTTGACAGTATATAGCCCAGCTATTGCTTCTGGATGCTTTAAACACAGGCCTAGCCAAATGATTTTATAGGGCAAACAATTTTCTTCACAGATCTCATTGTAAATATGTAAGACATTTAATTTTATATAAAAAATATTTTAAAAATCTCTGGACTAGCCAAAAGAAAAAATTTTAAGTTTGGAAAATGTTCATAAGGGCAGATGTTGCTGTCTGGAACAACCTTTGAGTCCTTGGAGAAGTAAAAGTCACTGAGTAAATTTAGTGTTTCTCTCCTCCACTTACAATGAATCATTCCTGATGTGTCAGAAAATGCTAGAACTCAACAGACCTTTTCTAAATATAAATTCCTTCTTTTAAGGGCCAAAGACATCTGCAGGTTAAGTCTGGAAAACTACTCAGTTTGTCATTAATCTGTGAATCGGTAATTAAACCTCAGGTTAATAGCATGTGACTAACAGATGCTTTTTGTAGGCAGTTTAACAGTTTGAAACACTGTATATGCCCATGCAATAAAAAATGGAAATGCCAAGACACAAATTAGCTCTTTTCTAAAGGCCAGTTTAAAAAACAAAGCCAAAAAATTCAGCTTAAAACTGGTGCCTGGATTTCAGCACTTTTTTTCATCCTGGAGTAAATTTGAAAGGGGAACAAGGAAACACACTGTAAAAGGTAATTTCTCTCTGTAAACATTCATCCTCCAGTTTGATACAGATTAAATTATTTCATGAGCATGAAGAACGATCTAGACTAAGTTTTCAACACAATAATCAAGGAAAAATGGGAAAACCAGGAATTTTACTAAAGGAAAGGCTCGTTGCTTATTGGATGCATTTTAAATATGAACAGATTAAGCAAGTGACTTCTAGCTAAAGTTAGGAAGCAAAGGTAAGATGAAGAAAATATAATAGACTTGTGGTCAATCTGAAAAAAAAAAATCCAATCTGTAACTATAACAAATTCTCTGACATTATTGTCTTATTCTAAATTGCCAATAACATTTAAGTCAAGCAACTCACTTGATCTACTGCTCTATTTGCAAGTGATGTGTTTATTCACTCACAATACAGAACTCTGCAAAATAAAAACAATTGCAGGAAGAACTCCTAGTCATTATTTGATGGACTCTCCATTTTTTCATCAGCAATGATGAGGAGTCCAACTAACAGAAATGCCACAATATTTAACAGCAATATTTGAGTGCCAAAGCATACGTAGTCAGGACATAAATGATAAATGGTTTTATGTACTCTGTTCCCTCCTTTCCTCTCCCCTAAAACCAATATAAAGTAAAATATCTGCAAAGTATAGGAGAATTGGTGTGTCTCTGAGGGGAAAAAGCAAAAAGATATACATTTGGCACTGATTAAGTGAGTAAACATAGGGAAGATAATGCATAAATCTACAAGTAACAGCTCTCTTTTGCAAAACCAGGTATAGGAATTTTTATCAGTATTCAACAAATACTTTTGCTCTTTTCATCTTCAAATGGGGAGAAAGGAAATAGACTTCATAACTGACCTCACAGAGCTTAGAAATTCTGATTTGTAATTCTGTGTATAACTCCAAACTAAAGCACATATTCAACTAGACACACTGAAGAGACCACACCACGTATTGCACTACTGTGTCTTTAGTCAGCTTGAGAAGAGTCTGGAAATGCCTTTGCTGAAGCAATGTAAAGAGACACATTATAGGGCAAGGAGAAGCTGATGGAAACGAAGTCTCTTCCCAGTTTTTGTTACAGATAAGAGATAAGAATAGTGAATGCCACTGAAAAAAAAGAGCAACAAACTCATGACTCAAAAGTACAGGTAAATAAAAGCATACTGCTTGTAGGTAGTGCAGGGTGGAGTTCAATATCCAGCAGAAGAAAGAAGTGACTGGGAGCTCAGAAAGTACTGGCCAAAACCACATGGGACTTTGGAGTGCACTTTCTCATGTTTTCTGAGACTGTTCTCTCTCTGGAAACAGCAGATGTGTATTTAACTAAACCCATGAGTTCTTACTGTAAGCATCCCAAAACATTCTTCAGGAAAACTCACAATCCCCTGGGGAAATACATCTTTGTTGCCAGGATGAGCCCTGGTGGATCACATAACATCAGCCCTTAGAACTGATACATGGTAGGAGCTGTACCTGCTGGAAGTGAGCCAGGACACTGCTGACCCTCCAGAATCAGACAGGCTTTAGTGCTGAGATCAGAAAAACCTCCACTCAAGAAAGGACTGAGGATAGGGAGCTCAGCCAGGATTATGGCATGCAAGTAACTAACTGTAAAATAAATGACAAAACTGTCTGTACCTGTGGCAGAAATAGAATCTGGTTTGAATGGCAAACAACCTGGGAAATCTGAAACATTTACAGCAGGAAGGAACACAGCCAAAAGAGTGTATCTGGCTCTCTACTCACATACACATTTCTTGATATCCTTTCAAACTTTCTTTGGTGGTATAAAAGCAGTGTGACCTCAGTTCAATGTATCTGAGCAGGACAGCAGAAGAAACATCTCATTGCAAGCAACTGCACTTTTTCACTACTGAGTCAAAAATATCAAAATACACAACTATTTCTTAAAGAACTTCTTAAGGCTTTATAATTTTCCTATTATCACGAGCACTTTGTCAAGAAAGTAAATCACAAAAAAAATGTACAACTGTCCTATAAGCCTAGCATTTTTGATAAGTCACATTTGCAAAAATTACCAATTTTGTCTCCATGATTCATACTTTCTTAATACTACATTAAATTCCTGGGGTACACATTGTGACTAAAAACTTTTTACTTACCTATCATACACATTGAGTAGCCAGTTAAGACACATATCTACACAGAGAGGAACATTCACCATATCTTTGTGTTTCTCTTCAAGTCCACTGTAGATAGTAGTGAGACAACTGATGACATCCTGTACACCAATCAGCTGGTCATTTTGACTTAACTTATGCTGTTTGAAAACTTCACTTGTTGTGTTCAGGTCCAACAAGTCCACTAACAACAGGTGATTAAAAAAAAAAAAAAAGGAGAAAAAAAAAGAAAGAAAAAAAAGTGTGAATATATAAGCCTGAGCATACCATTGCCAAGACTAGTTCATGTGCACATTGTAGCAAACACTGCAGAAAATTAGCCAAGTAGCTTTCATTTAGTAACATTACACTGACGAACCATTCTCTGTGACAAGTTGACAGCACTTTGGTACTATATATTTAAAAATAGAATAAGAACACCGTAATGACACTGCGCGTCTCACAACAGCATTAAAATAGCTGCTGAAGTAGTCTGTGTAATTGGAGCATCCTAATTTCAGATGCACATACTGAGAGTCCACCAGGCTTACAGGATTCTCCACATTTACTGTAAAACACAATTACATAAAATGACTACCAGTTTTGATTATATGTAAAGCAAATGCCTAGGTAGCAATGTTCTCTTAAATGCAGTAAGAATGTACTGAAGCCTGGTAACTGAACAGCAGCTGCTAAACTAGGACTTAAAAGAAAGCAGGGAGAGGGATACAGAGAGATTATTTATTGTTGTTTTCCAGAACACTAAATGCTATGCTTTCATGAAAAACATTTTGATCTTTATTACAGGATTCTTTGTATCAGCAGTTGGTGATACTATGGATATCTTACAAGTAAAAAGAATTTTGCTCCCAAAATCACCCAAATGTCCTTGTGAACATATGGGGTTTGCATAGTGAAAACAAAAAGTTGTCTATGAGTTCTTCTAATTCCTTTTGAAAGAGGAAGTGGAAAAGAGCAAACATACATGGTATAATCCTCAATGCCTTTTTTTTTTACAGAAGCAAGGACTTTAGTAAAAAAAAATAGAAATGGTGGCAATGTATTAGTATGCTTGCTACAGTAAACACAACATGAACTTGAAGTATATTTCAAGCTCATACTGAGCTGTTTCTGAAGAGTCGGTAACACATTTGCACTATAAATGCCATCTCTCAAAGGAAAAAGAACTATTACAGTCTCATGTTGTGAATTGCTCTACACCAATAGTCACAGAATGAATCAGAGAACCACAAAATTACTTGGGTTGGAAGGGACCTTAAAGATCATCTAGTTCCAACACCCTGCCATGGGCAGGGATGCCACTCACTGGACCAGGTTGCTCAAAGCCCCATCCAGCCTGGCCTTGAAAACTTCTAAGGTCAGGGTGTCCACAGCTTCTCTGGGCAGCCTGTTCCAGGGCCTCACCACCTTCTGCCATCCAATTTAAATATCTCCTCTCTTAGTTTAAAACTGTTTCCTTCGTGCTATCACTTCATGTAAAAAGTCTCTCTCCCTCTTTTTTCTAAGCCCCCTTTAGGTACTAGAAGGATGCTATAAGGTCTCCCTGGAGCTTTCTCTTCTCCAGGGTGAACCACCTCAGCTCTCTCAATCTGGTCTCATAGGAGAGGTACTCCATTCCCCATTCCCAGCCATCTTCGTGGTCCTCCACTGGATCCACTCCAACAAGTCCACATCTTTCTTGTGCTGAGGGTAGTTCTCCGGGTATGGTCTCACAAGAGCAGAGCAGAGTGGGAGAATAACAATGTTAAATAAGAACCCCAGAAGGACAGTCCGTGCAAACTGGGTAAGTCTCGTTTGGGATGGAAAACAAGTACAACAGAAAAAAAAAAGAGAAAAAGAGCAGGAGTAAGACAACCTTAACAACTATGAACAATTTTGTCAAGAACTCAATGATCCTTACTAAAGGATAAGGTTATAGGCCAAAAGTAGGTTACATTCCCAATCCCTTTCCCCCAGTCTATCCTTTCTCATTTCACTGTAAAATGAGAAATAGTACCTCACAGTCCTTGCTTTTCCTCTCCTGTGCTAATATTGATAGATTCTGTTCTAACTTAAGCATCAGATTTACAGGGGGTTTAAATTTGTTTGCTTTTCATTTTCTTTTTTGTTTGTTTGTTTGGGGTTTTTTTAAGCCCATGTCTTGGGCTTGCAAACAAATGTCAGTCGTATTTATCAAAGAGGCAGATTGGTAATTGCAGCAAAACACTTTGCCACTAGTTTGACCTGAGGTAGATGAAGTATTTGGCAGTACACTCACTGCAGCATAATCTTCTACAGTGGCTGGAAATACACTGAAAAAGGTGCACAGGCATATTAAAAAACAAATCAAGCCTACCCACAGGTCAAAAGGCAACCTTGACTACTTTTTAGTGCAGTGGAGGGAGTAGTGTCAAGCGAAGTGTAAAACCATAACCTGCTATCCAATCACACAAATAGGGAACTCAGGAGATGGCTCCTTTTCATGCTTTTCCTGTTCGCTGGTTTTGTTTTGGGTTTAGCTTTTGCTTTAGGCTTGTTGTGGTGGGGGTTTTTTTTGATTGTTTTAGGGTTTGTTTGGTTTTTGGTAGGTTGGTTGGGGTTTTTGCGTTTTCTGGTTATTTTCCAACCTGTTTCTGTAAGGTATTTAATGGTTGGCTAAAAGTAAGCAGCTTTAAAAAATAGACTTAAAGCAACAAGAAGCTGCCCTTTTTAAAGCCAGTGAAAATGTGGAAAGCTTTGGAATGCCAGAAAGTTGTAGCTTTTGGGTTTGGCTTAACATAACCATCCTTGCACTGAAAACAGTGATTCAACAGACACAAAGCCTGCTGACTTCACATCTTGATCTTCCGGCATTAAGGTCTCACGTTCACATTTCTCTCAAAGGATTCCAGAGGGAGTTGGGAAAGGTATTTTCAGTATTTTCATACTAAACAAGAAAACTCTGTTCTATACTAATGCAAATTAAGATAAACTTACTCTTTTGGATGACACCATCCATGGAAAACAACCAGAGGAAATTATTTCCATCCCTGCTTTCTTCAGCACTCACTTGGCTGAATAAACTTTGGGTACCAGCAGTCATCCTGTCATGCCACTTCTGACATGACGCCTACACAGCTCTCAGTGCATTTGTGCAGTACCATTCTGCACCTGCTGAAATGTGCTGAGTGACCAATCCTTCTTTAACCATCAAATAGGCACAAGGGCCATTTCTTCTCTTTCTGCAACAAGGAGACTTTCCCAAAGAAAAACTATAAACGGAAACCATATAACTCAGCACTGTTAAAGCAGATGTGAGTGAGTGACTGACTCAGGAGCAAGTAACTACATGCAGATGCTAATGGCAAATTTGAGGCTGCTGTAACGCCATGGAAGATAGTCAAGCACTACTGTGGAGTTTCTGTATTAAAAAGACCTTGTAAATCATAGCAGCTCCTGCAAAGAGACTGCACTAAGGGAAGTGTTCACAGCTCTTGCTTTTAGTCCTGTGTGCCTAAATGTTCTATTTCTTCAACTTGTGTGGTTGATATTCCCATTAACATTCTTAAATTTTAAATCACCTAGAGGAACTCAATGACAGAATTCTGAATATACATGGTGATTTTTGTTCCTTTTTTGCCTTTCAGTACTATGCTTCTGTATCTGGGGCAAAATAATTTCTTGAAAATGAGCTAAAGTATGCTGTACAAGAATAAAATATTACAGTTAGAACCTGGTGCTGCATTGCTGCTCAGTGCAGCTGTAAGACAAGATTCTCTCTGGCCCCATTCTTCCTCAACAGTGGGAAAGCACTGTCAGTATATCTGCCCCACATAATCAGAGACAGAGAGGCTAACAATTTGTTCTTTACAATTTGCAACCTTTCTTATATTCCTGCAAAATATATGTAGATACATGCACACATATGTCTCTGCAGGAATCTACCTGCCAAAAAAACCCAAGATGAAACATGACTCTACTTTCCCATTTTAAAAAGAGAATGAGGAAAATGGGAGTAAATAACTTCCCCAGAACCACTTTTTTGACGCTTACCAAGAAGACAGATATGGCATCAGCAAAGTTTTCTAAAGTACAGTTCTCAAATTACATAGTCCTGAATCTGCTTGTATAGCACTAACACTGCATTATCAGTCCCCATTTCAAAGTCAGTATCTATCAGGTGCATCCCGCTCCAACTGTGCCCTTGGAGTTCCCACCAAAAAGGCCTTTGCCATTATACAAACAGTGTGGCTGTGACAGCAATTTGTCACATTTTTACAGTGACACCCATTTGTGGTGATTTGTTTTGACGTTTTTCTTGTCTTAGCACATAAACCTTTCTGAAGCATTCTGCACCCAAACACCCTTACAAGACATCTGCAATTAGAATTACAGGAAATATAATGGAAGACTAAAGTAACACAGACCAAAGAAAGAATGGCAGTTGCACAGAAGATGACTTTTTCCCTTTCTCAAAACAAAAGTCAAGAAACTCTAGATAGAGCTGAACCACTCTCCTCTTCCTCAGAAAGGAGGTGCTAGCACATGCTGTATTTTGGCTATCTCAGAAGCCATTTATAGGACAGAATCAGACTAAGACAGTTAAAGGGAATTTGATATATTCCCCAGAAAGAAATAATCAGTTAAGGGAACAATGACAAAAGGAACATCACCAATTATATTTTCAAAGGTGGTCTTAAAGTTGTGCCAGATCATAATGAGTTCCTGTTCAAAACCAGAAAATTCATCTAACATTTAGCTTTGTGGATAATCTGCAATGTCTTCCTTAAAAACCCACAATATAGTGTTTTCACAAATTGCATTAATGCTTTGTCAAGTACATGTGTATAATGAAGAATTTTTTGGCAGTTGTCTTTTCCCACAAAGCATAGAGATGGAAGCAAACGAACAGGTTCATAGATAAAAAGGCAGATTGGATCATTAGAGATTACATGTTTTACTTCTGTCTCTTTCAAACCAGCATATTCTCTCTACTTCTTACTCTTTCTTTCTGTCCTCCTCTTCCACCTCACTCCCCTGAAACTTGGGACAATAGGAGGGCACTTTTGAAAACTGTGGAGACAGCTATCCATGGCAGTTACTACAGAAATTGATATATTTTGCAGTAAAAGTAAAAGCAAAAAGTAGGGCCCTCTTCAAAGCTTATTAGAAGCAAAGAAAGAGAAGTTTGGTCTATACAGGCCACTAGACAATCTGTATGTCTGACAGAAATAGCAGCATGATTAGCATCGCTCATATGCAGTTTGTTTTCACACTCTTCTCTGAGGAGCAGCACACACAAGGAGAATTTTACCTTGCTTTCTGATTTCTTGTTTTGCTTTTTTGTTTTCAGGTACATGTTGATGAATACTTTATGCCCTGCACACTACTAAGTGGAAAGCTCATAATGGTCTTTAGTCTTGCTGGGAGACAAAACTTTAGTCTTAGGTGGAACTACATCTCTTGCACAAAGAAGTGCTAGATTATACCAAAGAAATACGGTTTTTCTTTCAATACCTACAGTCTTTCAAAGGACAAGTTCTCTTCACAAATGTAAGACCTTGAATCCAAGATCTTGAACTTGATTAGAAATTCTGTGAGAAGCCAGCACAGTATATGAAGAAATGTTGAGAGGCACTTGTAAGAACCTGTGCTGCGCACAGATACACTCTAGCTTTCTGGAGTAGCCAGCTACCACACCAAGCACAGCTTCATTTAGTGTGATGCATATCTGAAGTCCAGCTAAGATCAGACTACTGTCTTCTAAGCAGGAAAGATCCCTCTTTATGCAACTCCCTTCTTGCTTGCAACCCTGGGATGGCTTTGCACTTCTTGTGTTCCTACTGAGACTGCAGTACTGTGCACCTTCAAGGCTGAAAAGTCCTTCTACAGCAAGGACTCGTAATTTATAACAAAAAAATTTGCTAGTGTCATTCAACGCCTTTATATCATCTATTGCCAAGACCTTTCAAAAGGTCTAAATCTGCAAACTTGAAACTCATTCACATCCCACATCTCCTTCAAAATTGTTCAGTTTCCTTTTACTTTTTCTACTTCACCCTATTTTCCTTTTGGTGGATGGGTGATCCTATGCATTTCCTTTTCCATTCATAGTCCTTATAAATTTTAAAACTCAAGTTTGTTTTGCACAGGAGATTCAGACAAGAGCACAGAACCTCAGTGGTACTGGTTGTGTGACTTGGAGAAATCCCAAGTGCAGAGGCCAGAAGATCTCCTGATCTATCCTCTCTGAGGCTGCTAAACTTTGAATGAACATAGTAGTCATGCAACTTGCTGCTGAATTAAACCATAATTGTGATTATAATATGAAATGCTTTTTTAAATACCTAGCAAATACAGAACAGAAAATTTGAAACAGAAAATACAAATGCGAACTTTGGAAATTAAGTCACTGAGCTGACTCAGTAGACACCTATCGTTTCCTACACAAAATATATGTGCACTTCAGAGTGGACTGTGGCTGAATTATTATATTGCTTAGAAACACGGACAAATGCCAATAGGTGTGGGCAGAATATTCAATGATCATATTAAATGCATTGCTATTTCCCATTTAAATTAAAGATCATTCCCTATATCCTACATGTACATACACACATACTATTATTGCTGTTAATAATAGTAGTTTCTTCTGTCCTCGAAGCTTTTTGTGATTAAAATGTACAGCAATACCAACTACACAGATCTGTATCCTTTTCTGTCACACTTTGAGCAGCCTGAACATCTTTTTAACTGAAGTTCACACAGCATGGAGCAGAACTCTCTAAAATATAATGAAATACGTCAGTTTATGTCAAAGGCCAGGACTTTAACTCACAGCACTTCACACTAGTTTGTATTAGTTGGTATCAGGAACAGTATGCAACAGTCAAGAAAAAATAAATTAATTTCTCTGTCACTTCTCAAAGTATTCTTAGTGGGCATACCACTTACACTTACCTGCTGCACCTCTTTTTTTATTAATTTATTTATTTGCAGTAATGACATCTACTATTGGCAATTCTTTTTGCCATTTTGTTGGTTGACAATGCACCGAGGATGAAATCTGGTCCACTGTTAAACATTAATGTTGTTAGACTGAAGATGACCCTCCCTTCCCCAAGTACTGTAAAAGACAACTTGTCTCAAAGTGCAAACTCACAGCACAGTGCCTTCTGCAGTCTCCGGATTTTGATGGCTGTACGGTAGGCAGAGAAGCGTACGTTGTTCAAGTCAGCTGAAACAGCAGAACAGAAATACAGACAGGCCTAAATATGGAGTCCAGAATTTTCCTTTACATATAAATCTTCACATTTTGGAAGAAATCTGTTATCCCTTCTCTTCTCTTTAATGAATTAATAGGATATATTGGAATGAATGAAAAAAACTGACAAGTTGGGATCTCGGTCCAAACCACTTGCAGGGAAAGCCTCCTGACTCTGACAGTCCAGGACCTTAAGAGACTGGCATGCCAGAAATCATGACACTAGCTTGGTACACGTAATACACAGACATACAGTAGAGTTTTCCATACATGTTAGGCACTGGTTCATACCAGACCATTGCTCAAATACAATACCTTTCACAAATAATGTACAACTCCATCAGGTGACATAGAGGAAACAGAGGGCTGTAAATGTCACAGTAAGAGGAAAAAATGGCTTTTTAAGCCATAATTTCTATGCCATTACTTTGTAAGCAGTGCTTTAAAAGGAGCAATCAGATCTCTTTTAGAAACTGGTATGGTAACATTTTTTTCTCACTTAATAGTATTTTTACCCTTTTTCTCCTTACAATGGAAGAGTTCAGTAAATGCTGATGCTATCAGGGCCTGTTGTACTAGTTGATCCATAATACAGTTTAGCCTTTACTGAAAGTGTAGCTGCTCTAATTTAATACAAAAATTAGTTCCTTGCAGACCAGTATCTTGGTTTAAACATACAAACAGCCTGTACCACGGCACAATTCCAAGTTAAAAAATCCCAACAAGGTATTGCATTAAATTATACAGTCAGAGAATATTGTTCAGAACTAATATTCCCAAAAGACAATACACATAATATGACTGTAGGTTCAGGCTGTAAGTTTCATGCAGAGTGTGTCTCATTGCAAAGTAGGAAATGCTGCTACGCACAGTTCATGGCAAGTCAAACATGGTCATTATAGAAATGAAGCTTTTACTCATGGAATAAAATATAACATTATGTGATTTTTAAGAAATGCACTCACCTAATGACTGGAAGAGATCTGTCATTTTAGGATGATCCCAACAAGTTGTCTGTGTCTCATGACTACAAGGGAATAAAATAATCAAAGTTTCAGGAAACACACATACGTACTTCCAAAGAATAAAAACCCAAAGACAGTCTGATTTTCTGCATTTAAGTGACAAGAAATCCCTCAGCACTAATTAAAAGGCATGATATGTGCCACTCAGCTCCTTGATTTTTTAATCACAAAATTAGACAGACAATAGCCCACCTACATTTAACAATATTTACTTTTGATTCTAACTGTGACTGTATCAGTTGAACTCTGACCCTGCAGCTAAGAGGTACCCTAATAAGGTAAAATGCAAAAATTTCCTGAGGCTGTAGAACAATAAATATAGTTGTAAAAACAACTAAAAATTAAAAAGCATTGATTTTATTTCAGTTTTCATTGCATATCTGAGCATGTGTCAAAACACCTGTAACATGTCTATTATCAAATCATTTAGGTTGGAAAGGACCTTTAAGATCACAGGAGTCAAATGGAAAGCCTGATCACTGTTCACACAGCCAGTCAGTAAGAGGGCACGCTCTACATGACTGTTCACAGAACAAAGATGCAACAGGCAGCATCCCTTCACCTACTGTTTAGTGCTGCTGGTTCAATTTATCAAGGTTTCAAGTACGCAGCCATAGGGGTCAAAACATGTATTATGTCAGTCCATTTAAATCTCCAGTTCTTTTCCGCAAGCCCCATTTCATGTGTATTTAAATGGCACTTTGCCATTAAATGTAGTGAACTGTATCATCATTTGGTTTAAATAAATGGCTATACCTCAGAGGGTGCACAATAATTGATCATCAGTGTTTGTTTTTAGTTATGAAACCAACCAAGAATGAACTGTTTTACACTAGGTGGTACAAAAAAATGGGATAGAAGGTTCTTGCTCCTAAAAGCTGCAGAGACGGGACAGGGACCGTAAAGAGGAGAGAGGCCCCTAACAAAGGAAGTGCTGAGGGCCCTTCTTTACATTACCCTCTGAGATACACTAGTGGAAGGTGCATGAAATAGATCTCTGCAAAGGGGATATGATCCTCATTTTACAGTCCATACACCAGTGTGACCCTTCCAGCTTTGAGTCTAGCCTAGGTCTTCAGAGACAGTTTATCCCTTTATCAGCCTTCACATTCTGCTATGGATCTCATTTGTCTATCTGGTACCACCACAGCTTTGTGAGGTGCATTTCATGGAATTCATAGACAAAACATGTATTTCCTACTAATAAAGTAGGTATAAATCTTCTTTTCCTTCTTTGTGATTATTCCTTCGTAGAGGACTGAAAGGAACTAAAAGCCCTGCACATGATTATATTTAAACGAGAGATTTATACAACAATCAAAAGAACTTCCGTTAGACACTGACTGACTTCAAAATGCTATAGCAAACCCTCCCCAATTCAGAGGAAGACTAAAATACACCTTTACATCTCAACACATTTTTCCTGAACAGAAACTTTTATTTGATTTCAGTTTGATATCATCATCACATGATTTGCATTCGTGTTTCACATTACAAATGAGGTGGTCAAGCCACTGATATACTCAACTTCAAAGCTAGTGCATGCCAGTATCTAAATCAGTGGGTTTACTCTCTAAACAGACACTTTTAAAACAGCCCTATGTTTATCCTTGTCCAGAAAAGTCATTTCAAACACAAGTAGCTTGACAATTATTTTCCTAGAAAAGGCACACCACTAAATCATCACAAACTCAGTAACAAGCAAGGACATATCTGGGTTTGGTGCTTTGCCAAGATAAAGGTAACTGGCTGTCCAGCATTCTAAAAAACACTGGTTTTTGAGACTACAGTATATCAGAAAGAAGAACATAGACAGCTTCAGTAAAAAGGAACAGAAAATATAATGGTTCATGCTGATCAACTTATTTAATAACCTCAAAAGTACTCCTGAAGCTGCCAAATGTCTGCACTATCTTGTTAAGTGGGATGCCATAATTATCATGTTGCCAATTAGGATTCATTTCTGTTGACAAAACCCATTGCCACTGCCCACAGAAATGGATCCATATGTGATCAGTGTGATAAAGCTTGTTTTAAGGACATTGCTTCAATCCAACTTCCCTAGGAAACTTCCCTAGGAAGTTCCCTTCCTAAAGTCAAACCTCAAAATAACACAAAAAAAATCCAAAAAACACACATGCAAAAAAATGGTGATTTCACTATCAACATCATAAGTGAAAAGGATTTCTTAGGATTTTCTGAGGAAAAAAAAAGCCTTAACTAAAACACTTTCAAATGTTTATGTTAAAAGTAAGGTAGGTGATAGTACTGTGACAGAAGCCGTAAATGTATGTATACATAAAAATAAATTTCTATCTTCAATGTTGAAATATCAGTGCAAACACTGTGTGTATGTAAACAACATGCAATTTAGCTGAACCAAATCCTGTTTAATACCTTGGAAACCATGATGTCAAAATTAGCCATGATCGTAAGGACTTTGTTGAATCACAGCCTTTATTTCTCAGTTCCCTATTTTTTGGCATTAAAAATATGGTTCCATGAACAAATCTATTTCCAACTAATGGGGTGCTGTAAGAATCTCCCCTGGGAAGTACAGCAGGAGTGCAAAATTTATTTTGCTATGTACAGAGACTTTTTCTCTTTTTTATTTTTTTAAATTCAAAAAAACCCCTAAACAAGCAAACAAAAAATAGTAAAAAAATAGTTAAATACTTGGATAAATCCTCACCTTTTTCCATTCTCCCTCTGGAAATATACTCTGTTACACGTTTGCAATGCTTAATTAGGATGTGGGTATAGTTAATTGCAATTTAGATTCCAGCTTCTAAGTAATTTATAAACCAAAATGTAATGAATAAGAGATGATTTTACTAATCAGACTTCACCCCTTAAATCAAGTTTCCAAGATTTAAGAACAACCAACAGCTTCATTATTGAAACTGTATGCTTTAAATACAGAGTTTCAGTACAGCTTTATCTGAAAGACCAAAATCGCTTTAATAGTGGACAACATGCCATGCAAAAAGTGTTTTGGTCTGGTTTTGGTTTTTTTTGGTTTTTTCTATTTTATCTTTGCTTAACATAAAGCAGAAAAAGTGAAGGAGATATCCAAAACCTCTGTATCCTGCGCAATCACCTTGTTTCTCCATTTAATGCAGTAAATACCCAAACAGCTAAATTTTCTCTTTACAGAAAAACACAGAACATGAAATGTATACTTAATAAAACAATGATCATAACATATTCTTATGTTTCTATTTTATTTGCAAGAGAAATACATTTGTGCCAGACTGTGTATAGACTAATGAGTTTTTAGAACTTATCACTCAGTTTCTTTCTATGTCACAGAGATTGTGTGAGAAAGAAGGTCCAAAGAAATCATCTGGTGAAACTGAAAAAGAGGAGAAAGAATCCTGACACTCTGACTTGTCCATAATTACCTTACAGTCACTACTGCCTGACAGCTGCTAAATGACTAGAGAGAGAGAACACGATTGTGCCAGCCTAATCCAAGAAACCATTGGTAACAGCTGAGCAGTTCTGTATGTGGATCCAGCAGAGAAGAGAAACAAGTTCAGAGTGAGTGAATCACCAGCTCAACAGTCTGCTCAGGTCAAAGGAGGCAGCAGCTTCACTGTCACAGGCAGCGCTGCTACCACCACTGAATGTATTCCATGGGTAGGTTTCATTTAGGTACCAAAGCCAGACTACTCTGGACAGAGCTGAGGAAAAAAAGATGCAACTGGAAATTTAATGAGCTATAAAAAACTCATTTCGCTGAACTTCTGAAGATTCAAAACAAGCGTTTAACCAAGAGCAGACAAATCTAGAGAGACTTTCCTCTCTATTACAACTACCATAGCACTTCTGTCCCAGGTCACAGTGATGCTTGTGCCAAGGAGCACATTCTCTTGCAAGTACTCTACTAACATCAAGAACTACTTTGTACAGTGAGCTGATGTTTACCTTGACTGAAAGTGAAAAACAAACTGGGCTCATTATTCACCGTGCTTGTACATGTCACAGGAAAAAAAAGAATATTTCAATGTCTACAAGAGCCCAGGTTACTAGATTTCATTCTGCACAGCGGGTGGCATAAGAAGGCATCTCTCCTATCACAAAAGTGAGCTGGCCTACAGGGCAGTAACACAAGTTGTATGAACATACTACATCTTTCCACATGGTTTAGTTAGGGAAAAATTGAAAGTGTTTCACTGAAAAGCATTGGGGTTTTTCGCTAGTATCAAAAGACCGAGTTATTCAGAGCAAGAGTCTTCTAGGTCTCTTCTGCCAAACTTACTGACCCAATATAAGCCATGCAGCAAAACACACATCCATGAATATATTACCTGACAAGACAGTGTAATTTTAAGAGTCTAAATGCATTTGCGTAAATTCCACTAACTGAAAAGCAAGGTAACCATAAAACATTCCAAATTACAAACACAACAAGAAACAGTACTGTGGCATGATGCAACTTTCTGTTCCTGTAGTCATTTGCCCAAAACATTACCTTAAATCAGGATCTTTACTAATCACTAATGAATCGACAGCACTCGGAACTCTGACTTTGCTGCCCTTGCCAAATTTCAGATGGCATCGTATCCTGACTTTATAAATAAGCCATTGTTTTATCTAGATACTCTATATATTTCTTTTTTGTTTTTAAGCCCATTAGAAAATACTGTTTTGTGGAGAAAAAAGAGTTGGCTTAATGCATCCCAATGGTGTTGCACTTTAGAGGCTGGTAGAACAATTTATATGCAGATATCTTGAAATCACTCCAGAGAAAATGTGCTACTGCATGTCTTTAATTGAAAACAAAGACTAGCACAGGAACTGGTAATTGAAGACACTCTCAAAACCTCAAACCTGTATTACCTCTTTCTGTAAATTAGATTTTGTTTTCCCTTCTAAGAGAAATACTTCTTAACACTTATAAGAATGGGACTATGGATATAACTAGAACAAGAAAAAAAAATCAGTTTTCCCTGTTCCATTAGTTCTCTCACTCTTCCCCATACAGGCATAAAACAAACATCAGGAAAGACTGTCTGAAGAAAGCAGAAAACATTTTATTCCTGTACCCCGCCAAGTTGAACATGATATAGGGGGTTATAACATGGGATTTCTAAGATGTTGGTGATGCCAGACTCTTTGCACTATTACAGAAAAGTAGCTGGGGCAACTATGGTGCTTGATATCCATCAATTTAATGGTTACACCCACAAATTGCTCTCCCTATGTAATGCCCTGCATGAGATTAAACTCACTGTGACCTCTTCTGTATTACCCTTTTGTTTCTTCTGCACAGTACAAATACCTAATAATTTATAGCACTGAAAGGTACACAGCTGAAGAACACTTAAATTACAGTTAAAAGAAAAACAAAACACCGCGGTAATTATGTTTTCTGCCCATTCATCATGTTTTCCTCAGGGATGTTTGATTATTATACACAGTATCTGCTTTATTGTTTTGTTTCTCTTTAGGATATATTTTTTAAATGGTATGTAATATAGCCTTTTGTTCTTTCATTTACTGTTATGGAGGCTAAGGATGCCTTGTTTGTATGATTCAAATAGTTAAAAATGAGCAACAGCAGAAAATTGCCCTTATTAAATCTCAAACCTTTACAAACCAATCCATGAAATATGTATTCAATGGCACGATTACCAAACCATTTGTCCAAACTTCACACTTTTATTACCTAAAGTGCACTGTTGAGACTGTGCCTGTCATGCTGTATTCCCCTATATATGCCCATCAGTCCCATTCGCTTTTATAAATTATGGAAGACAATGCTGCCTTTTTTTTTTATCTAGGAGCATCAAGATTTTACAGATTAAGATTTTAATTTAATTCTACTGTGATAGAGAAGACACACAGAGATACAAAATACTTTAACAATTGCCATTAAGAAAAAATATCAGATGGGAGACAAAACGATTAAATGAAATTACATCAACAGAGGCAGCACTATTTTGCAAATTTGACTTACACAGTAAGACAACTCAAGAGGAGAAAGGAGACAGGCTAAATTATGTGTGCAAGTTCAGTTCAACCAAACATTCACCATAGCCCAGGACACACACACCTTGATAAACCCAACACCAGTGAATTAGAAATCCTTCTTGCGGCTAAGCAGAATAGTTGCTTCTTTCCAAAATGCTCCAAACCCAGCCTGCCATAGGGCAGAGGAGGTTGTACACTGGCTTTTTGATCTTTCACATGCTTCATTAGCTGATATACAACCCCAGAAAGGGCAAACATGCCAACCATTAATAAATGGGGTGGGGAGAACAAACTGGACTTCAAAGTCATCACAGTGTGCTGGCACATCAAAGACCTTTCAAAGAGACACTTCTCTCTACTCACGTAAATTCAAGCTACTGCTGGTGTCAGAAAACAAACACAATAAATGCTGCTCATCTGAAAATACAGACATCTTGCATAATTTTGACATTCTCCTTACAGATTCATTGCTACTTAAAGCACTCCCTCCTGCCTTCTAAGGTACAGTTCTCTAATTTTTTTTTAAACTCCATTCTCTGTATGCAATAAAATTGCAGAGTGCAGTTTGTTATTTTTTATTTTTTTTCAAATACCTTAACAGAGGTACAACTACATCATCATCTGCAGCTATGACACTTTCTTAATATTTTACATTTCTGATTCAATGAAACTCACAAAATGCAATCAAACTGAAGCAAAGGTATGAATTTCTGGTTGTCTAAGAAAAGTTTGTGTTCTTATTTAGAAGCAGCCTGATTTCAATTAGCATTTATTTCCCTTTCTAAACTACTTTTTAAAACTTCAGATTTTTCTTCCAGCATCATACTTTCATTGTTGTTCTGCTGTTTTTTCTTCCTTATAACATAAAACAAACAACTTGTATCTTAAACCTTCCTTCTGAACATACAAGTCTTGCGGTAAATACAGTAAATATAGTCGCTCTTGCATGATAGAGTTATTGAGACTCATCAAATCTGTTCCTTCTACTCATGCTGTGCTTTACATCAAAGGCAAGTCATTGAAAGAGGTTGGTATAATTTAAAAAAAAAAAAAAAGACGAAATTTAAGTCAGTCTTTCCCTCTTTACTAGCATTTCTTTCTATATAAACAACCACTAAATCCTGTTGACTGTTGTCTTGGATTGTCTCACTCATGTAGCTGCTAATCACACAATCAGTAAGTTTTTTTGTGTCAGTATTGTTTTTCTCTCTTCTTTAAACTGTGTCTGAAACTGAGGAAGAGAAAAATATTTAAAAGGGTATTTAAAGCCACAAGTACTCTCCAGCCTGATCATAACAAAGCAATTCAGAATCAGCTCTTTTCTGCTTCATCTTCTGCAACTCTCTGATTTATCTAGCTGCTGCTGAAAACAGTGCTTAGATCAGTAAGAAATAAAATGTAGCAAACTGCCAGGGTTGGTCTGCTTTTCAGACTGTGAAGCTACTGAATTTCAGTATTCATCCTCAGGTTTTTAAAAATAAATAAAATCTACCACTTGCACATACCTTCATTCTCTTTCAAGACATAAGAATCAAGAAATTGCTTCAACAGCATATATTGTGTTGAAAGTAGGGAAAGACTACTGGAAAAGTCTTTTTTGAGATGCAGTAGTTAATTCTGTTGTTTTCATTAAAGTCATCTTGAAAATAAAACCCTGGTCTCTGCTACTACCAAGACCTCGACCCTCAGAGAACTTGCCCTGCACTTTGCCATTTCAACCTCCCTGGGTACGACCATTAAAACAAGTTCTGAGAGATGCTGAGTTTCTTCCTCAGCCCCCAACTGGCTTCATCCCCCAGTCTAGCTCCAGGGTTGCCAACACACCAGAGCAAGCCCACTGTACAAGTGGATACTTTGCCACCAACTGGTGCACTTGCAGGATTGCACCAAGGGCACACCTCCAAAAGACTGACTTCTGAACTAGCAATGATTAAAAAAAAAAAGATTTCTCTAAAAAACTGAACTTTGGATGCGGTGGGGCAAGAGATGCTCAGAAACTCAAAAGAATGTATTAAATGCTAAAATAATTATATGCACATGAAATATTCAAGTTTAAAATCTTTGCCTTGTTCAGCACAGATCAGAAGCTTTAATCTTAGTCTGTTCCATCTGTTCCTGTCTCTGTTCCTCAACTCTGCACTTCCACATCCAACTTCTGCCCTCTTCTCTTCCACTCAGGACAGAGGCAGGAACAAGAGGTTCCAGCGTGCCACAGTTTTTGATGCTTCCTGCAAAACTTTTCCACAGAAGCACAAATGCTTTCATAGAGGTTTTTGCTTTTTCGAGTTACCTACTCAGGCCCTTCAAAGAAATTCATCTTCACATGATAGTTTAAAAACAACCATCACACCTCAAGAATGATAACAGGTTTGATTGACAGATTTACTGCTACCTGCTTTTCAAAGCTCTCAAGTACTCATAAATTGTTCGAAGCACAAAATATGGCTCTCAGATTTATGAGCAATATGCAATAGTAAAAAAACTCACGTTCTTTTAGAATGCACTATCTTCAGGTCCGGTTCATGGTCATCCCTCAGACTTAAAAAACCTGCCCTTTTCCCAAACTCAAACTGATAACATTTCCACACAGATTTTCTTCAGCCTAAAATGAATGACTCTGAGCCTCGCTTACCATACGCTGTACCTTCTTAAAATTTCATTTACCTCTCCAGCAAAGTGCTATCCTTGTCTCAAAGCTGCAATCTTTGACCTTTACAGTACTGGCAAACAGTACATAAATAAAAGCTGACAGAATAAGAAAAGCCAAGGTACGGATTGCTGAGTAAAACACATCAAAACCTACATACCTCCATAACTAAGTATTTCTTATTCTTTTCAAAGTAAGTATCTCAACCAGTCCTCTTGGTAATCAAGGTATTTGTACAATTTTTGTAAATATTTATCTCAATGTATAATTTACCTTAATAGCAAGCACTATAAAAACTTCCATAAAGAAAAGGACAGAAGGACTGTCAACATGTCTATTTTCAAAGGAATTTTGCAGAAAATGATGAATGATCTCAATAGATATTAGTCACTACTATTCTGCTATAGGTTATAAACTTTGCATTTTTAAATACATGATTTTTTCAGCTTATACAGTTTATACTCTGGATAAGCCACACATATAAGAACAAGTCTAGTTTGAACACTGATAATATATTACACTGGAGTGTCTCTGTTGCTGTTTGAATGAGGATTTTAATTAGAGTTTGTCCTTGATTTCTTTTTACATTTCTAAATTATACAGCATGCAAACCAATAAACAAGACTATATACTATATGCAGCACACCACCACATAGAGAAACTCTTGGTAACATTTCTAGCTAGTACTTAGTCCCTACATTTTTCTGCCAGGTTATGGTGATAAGACCATCTGTTATGCTTAAGGAAAAAAAATCAAGGCCAACTTACTTGATATAATAGGGAACTTTGTTATGTGAAACAGATCTCTGCCATGGAAACTGCACTGAGGCTAAGGAAATAAAGAGAAGGTAGTTAATAGAAAGCACCTGTCAAATTAAAAAAAAAATCTATCTTTTATTTATTCTACAATTAATATGATTATAATAAATGGGAACAAAATTTCACAGACTTTTTCAGTAATTAGAAAATAAGCAGAAGAAAATTACGACAATCTCTCAAGACGATTACAGGCATCTATTTGATGCCACACTGGAAATAAAACAAATGTGGTGATTCTATTTCAAAGAAGGATCATAAATTCTGAGCAAGCAAGCTATCCATTCTGAGGAAAGGTAGACACCAGTTTTCCTGCCTCTATAGAATTATTATAAGTTTATGCTTTGAAAATAAATGATTCCATTACTATAATTAATGCTCTGCAACAGGACAAGAAAAAAATATCAACGTTATTTTTATTAGTTGCAACAGTTTCTATTTCCAACTTAAATTAATGTTAAGTGTATGACCAACAAAAAAAGCATTAAAACATGTCTTTGCACTCCTTGCTGAACAGCTGTAATCTTTTCAGAATTTATGCAAATAGATATCATCCATAATACCAAGAAGCCTTCTGCACACTGAGTTGAAAAAGCTGTGAAGTCATACATGACACTACAACCATGCTTATCTAAAGATCCAGGAGATAAAAGGGTGAAAAGTGTTCAGGCCAACAGGACTGCTGGTGCACAGTTTATAAGCAGCTACTTACTGAAAAACCATAGGTACACACAACCTACCAGGAATTACCAGACTAGTGTCCAGGTAATTAGGGTTTTATCATGGAAAAAACTCACTTCACTAGATTCACCGTAGAAGCAGAGATTGAGAGAACAGGTAGGAATAAAGGATCATCACAATGGGATAAATTTATATTGCACACATATGCCAATACTTCCAAGACAGACTGCCTACTCTTGGGTGCTAACACCCTTGTTTCAAAACTTCCTAAAATGAGAGACAGCTTTGATCCATATTGGATCTCAAGTAATTAAGCTCTGAATTAATGCAACTTCCTGCAAGTGTGGCCCACTTTAGAGCTAATCCCTCTTTGGGAAAAAAAGAATACAATTGAAAGTAACAAGCTGTGTGAGCCCCATAGGCTATTGCAGCTACAGAGAGAGGCAGGTCTCGCCCTGCTCCCAGCTGGCTGCTTCCTGAGGGGTTTAATGCCTGTGACCTCTTCCTACACCACACAAAACCTCATAGTTTATAATTTAAGAAACGTTCGTGTACTGAAGAAAGACTGAGAAAAATAGTTGAGAAACCACAGTAATAAAGAAACCCACACTATTTACATGAAAAAAACAGAGAAAATTCCATCTAACTATTTGAAGAAGAAAATATTTGCAATAAAGAGGTAGGTAGCTACCTGCTAAAGAAAAAACCTAATAAAGGCTAAAGGCTCAGACAGAAGTAACTAACTAAAAAAAAAAAACAAATCAAACCAAAACCAAACCAAAACAAACCTAAAACTAAAACCTTAAGCATTCATCATTCTGAAAAAAATAAAATAAAATCAATGAGATAGATAAAGGTGGCCATCAGCTTTAGAGTTTTATTTTCTAGTGTTGCAATTTTGCACCCGTGGTAGCTCCTGTGCTACTACACTAATTATGTCACCTAAGAATTTGCTCAACTATAATTTATATGCTATGACAGATACAGATATTCTGCACTGACACAAATATGGACTAAACAATGCAATTAATTACATTACTAATTACTGTGGACCAAGTTGTATTCTATCTATTTGAAAACAACCCTTGTAGAACATTGTCATAACATAGCAGTTATCAATTCTGGCACTCACTAGCAGGCCTGCAGGTATTAATATGGCTGAGAAGTGCTTTGGGTAGGCCACTGAAAACCTAGACTGTTTGCTAGGGAACATGTGAAGTCAGTGCTCTCTGGATGTTCAAGGGTTTGTCTTAGGAAGAATACAAAAACACAACACGGAGAAGTGGATCGTCAGCCTTGGAAAACAAATTAATTACAGAAAAACAAGTTACTATTTCTAAGGGCAGGAGACAGCAAAGCAATCTTTTTGCAAAGAATAATGGATTATGAGAATTCTCCACCTTTATCTGTTTAGGAATGTGTAAAATCTACTGGTCAGTAACTCACTCGCAAGGAGCTTACCTTCCATCTCAAAACCACCGAGAAAAAAATCAACATATTCTGTTTCCCGATGAAGGGAGAGGAAAAAACAGCTCAGCAAAAAGAGGGATCATAGATTGTAGTGGCCTACTAACTTTACCTAAGGCTCCTACAACAGAACATTTTAGAAAGGGCTAATATGTTGTTTGCTAGTCTTCAAAAATATTTTGAAGCACTTTCATAGTGATGATCTGCATGAATCCTTGGAATTGGTGTTCCACGAACTCAAACAGCAGCATCAAATCCTGCACTGTGTCTTTTTAGTACAGAAATGTTTCTACCCACTGCAGAGATTGAATCGCTGGACTAATGGGCCTGGAATCAGGGTGCTGGATAATGTCTAGGCTCCCATTCCCATGAAAGGTTGGACCAGATGATCGTTTGGAGTCCATCCCTTTCAGCCTGGGCTATTCTATGAAACTGACAAGCCAGTAGAAATAAGTGTTTTGCTATCATAAATTACTGATTAAATGATAACTAGGGTCTAGTCAGCTGACAATGGTGTGATGACAAGTTATGTTCCCTTGCTAGGATTTAGAGGAACAGTAAGAGGTAAGTGAGGTAAATGTAAAATAGGTGATGTCAGATAAGCACAGACAAAAACATGCCCTATAATTCAGAAGAGCAACTTTGGAGATGAAGACTTGCACAAGACATACACATGTATCAATCCCACTGTTAGGAGTTTGAGTTCATCAGATTCTACTACTCTAACTGTTCCTCACAGTTAGAAGTCATTTATTGCTGCTAAAAAGGTTTGAAAACTTTGATTTAGAATATACAGTCTTTCAATCTGTCAGGATAAAACCTTAAATTGTCCAGATTTGATGACTTTTTTATTGCTTTCATTTTGAAGTTACTGTCCCCAACTTTCATTTAACAGACTTTATAAAAAGTTGCCGGTACACATTCTTAAACTCTGTTTACCTGAAGCTTTATAAAAGATTTGGTTGTTTGTTTTTTTTTTTCTTAAAATAGAAGCTTTTGTCATAGATTTGGGAAAAGAGGTTGTTCTTAACAAATAGTTTAAATGCATATTATTTGGTTTTCCAAAACTGTGTTGCTTGACTATAGCTCTTTGCGGTACATACCAACACATATCCTTGAAGCTTTCTTTTTTTTAATTTTGTACATAACATAAAACAAATGTCTCCTTAAGCCTGGAGAAGATTCCCTAAGCATGGCTGAGGCATGCTGATAAGGCACTGCATAGTCTCTTTGGACATAACTCTATCAATGTTATAACCAGCAACAAAGCCAGTTCACCACTCAGTCTTGTGAATGCAGTTTTTTATTGTGACATGGCTGTAAGCCAAATCAAGGAAATGATCCAGGCCAAGGCAAACAAAACTGGCCAACCTTTCCTGGCAAGTTTTACATGTGATTCTGCTCCTGCCCAGATCAACAACCTGAACATTTGCAATGGTCCAGGTGAGGAGAGGTGACCGTAACAGCCTTAATAGTGACACAGCAGTGAAGTCAGGAACTTCTCAAACCAGCTAGAGTAGGAGAAAGTGCATCTCCTCTACACTGCTTCCTAATCTGTTTTATTTACACAGACTAGACTGAGTAGTCTCCCAAAGAGTCAATCTGACATTCCTCAACAATGCCAAAGGTAGTGACCTTTTAACAAATTATTACATAGGTTTCCTGTCAAGGTTACAAGTTTGAGATTGGAAGAGCTACAAAACCACTATGGCAACAGTATGCAATATTTCTAATAGGTTTTAAATGTAATTAATAAATAAATCATATACTTTTTAAAGTTGTTTGCTTGTTCTGTCAATTTAAAAACAGGACAAAGTGGCTCCAGGAATAGCTATTTTACATAGCAACTGTAATATTTTATATACACTGCATCTTGTTTACTGAAAAACTAATTGTCAATTCAAAATAAGAACATGATTGTCTCATAAGTCAAGGAAAAAAATCAAGATTTATTTATTGTTTTAAATTATATTAAGTGTTTAGCTATACAGTGACATACAGTACTTCAGAATCTCTGGGAAAGAGCTGCTTATTTTTATGTTGACCTCTCAGGTCCTGCAAAATTTTATCTTTATTATTGAAGCACTCAGTTAAAAACTGGAGAGGTGATTGGGTTAAAAGTTTGTCTCATTAGCTCTGCTGATGGCAGGTAGGCTAGAACATCAGAAAAATCAACCTGGATCTTGATATCACAACCTATTTATTCGTAACAAACTATGTCAATTCTGCTTTAGCCCTCTCAGTATATGGAAGACTGTAGGCTTATACCTCTAAAACTTTCATTAAATAGAAAAGGATGGAAGGATAGGTCTTGAGGAAGTGATGCATATTTGCTTTTCCCAGCCCTTTATTTGAAGTTCCAGGAACATATGACATGAAGTTTTGATTGCCAAAAAAAAAAAAAAATAAAACAAAAAAATCCAGGCAGGTCTTTGTGTCATCCCAGCAACTGTGGAAGCAAAAGAAAACAGAGGAAAGAGTTGGCAGAAGATGAAAACAGGCAAAGATTCTGGAACAGTCACAGATCAGACACTGCAGCAGAGGACAAAGAATAAAGCAGCCAGAGCACAACGATATCTCAGAAAGACAGTACACTGGGAAGCACTTTAGTGAGAACGTCAATGGAGTAATGAAGATGAAACACCCCTAACAAAAACGGAGAGGTAGGTAATATGGAAGAGAAACTTCCTCAAGTCATAGAGAAACCTGAAGTAAAGATCAGTCAGTGTTTGAGAAAGCCACCATATCTCATTTGTCTATTAATTCAAAGAACTTACTGGAAAGAAAGTGCTGTGATGCAGGCCCAAAATCTCGGTGTGCCTCCTGTAACTGTTTAAGGCGATCCTCTACGGACACCTATGCATAAACACACATACACAAAATTTACACTGCATTTACTTTGCAACACCAAGGCCATGATAAGAAAAACACTTGTTTACATTAATTCTTAGTGAAATCAATTTGTGTGTGTCAGCACTCATTTGACATTCAAGGCTACATTTTTTTTCTTTTACTTGCTTCGTATCTTGCAGTGTTCTTGCAGTGTGAGAACCGTAGATCAATAACAAACAATAGTAGTTTCACGGTGACTATAGCTGACTGCTGGAGTTTCTGACCTCCTCCCAACCTTTCTGTTGTCCAAATTTCCATAGTCAGCAGGTCTCAGTTTGATTGTATTGATCTCACAGCTGCCTTTCCAGCACAGAACCATTTTGGAAGATACTTGCTTCAGTGGCTGACATGACTCCCCCCAGTTTATTAATTGAAAGTGCACTAGCACACCCAGCAGTAGTTTGGTTGCCTGGTTAACTCAATCTGAGAGGAAAGAAAAGGTCGGATATGACACAGTAATAGCTTTGCCTCTCAGGAGTGACTTATTCAGAACTACTGGCTCAGAAATTGGTGTCCAGGTTTTGAAAACTCATTTCCACAACCCTCACTAGAGATGGGATGAGTATTTCCTATGAAATAAAAAAAAAAAATTAAAAAAAAAAAGTGAGGAACTTCAAAAACTGATAAATGAACTTCTAAATGATGTAAGAATCTTCATTACATCGTTCACTATGAAACGATGTATGAGTTTCAACTGTAGTCAGGCACATCAATTTACCTTTCTCAGACCATTTAAGCACAATAAACATAACTAAGCAATATGAATCTCTCTCACATCATATCCTCTTCTGTTTTGTAAAGCTAAATTGCTATTGCTCATATCTTGTTATAGCTTCACTAATACTTAAGGCACTTAAAGTGAAATTCCCTACAGAAACTGAATACTCAAAGACAAAATAAAAAAGCTGTCACACAAGCTGGAAACACAACAGAAGTATTTACACCAGTTTTTGGTAACTCAGATTTATGCAATAAAATATACTGCTATAAGATATCCAAAAAAAGCATGCAGCAATAGTTCCCACTAGTTTCCAGTTTAAAGCAGTTACCTGTGCAAATAAAAACTGCTGAAACACTTTTGAAAGGAAAAGCTTCTAGTCAAGCTACAGAAAGAAAGACAGCTGTTTTTGTTGCTTTGGTACCAATAGTGGTACCTTAGTGGTAGCAGTAAAAAATACATGGTAATAATGCATCTTTTAAAAGAAAACAGAATAAGAAGCAACCCTCCCCACACATCTACTGTACATATTCAGAATACCTGTAAAAGTTTCCAACGCATGTTAAGATCATCCAATTGACGAGACATCTTTAAAGATGGATAAAGGTCAAGTGGAGACAGCTGACTGGACAGATCATTCACTGTTTTAACTTTCAAATTGATGGGAGCAATTTCTTCTCTAAAAGCCTAAAAGGGTAAGAAACATACACTTATGTCCAATGGACATATGACCAGCACAAAAGCCACCAAACTCAACATGGTGCTGACATGCCCAGTGTCGCAGCTTATGCTAAACAACCGTATACAAGTCAGTTCTTGGCAAAGAAAGTTCACTCACTTTAATATTCTTACTATATCATGCATATCCATCTTTAGAGAAAGACAGTATGAAACTTGCTTAAATGCCCATATGAAAACTGTGCCTCTAAAACAATTCACACGATTTTTTAGTGGTGTCACATGCTTTTAGAGCTTTTCTTTGCAGAAGGAAATACACAGTGCTATATTAGGAGCTTTAGCAGCATACAGCCTGCCAAGTGTTCTTAAGAAAAAAATGTGTTCTGTAGCTATAGCTTTCCAGTATTAAGCAGCTGACAAAAATTCAATTTAAAAACTATTATTGAATTAGCAAAGCATGAAGAAATTTATCTTCTAAGGAAAAGAAGTACAATGTTTTACCTGATTAGAACCAGAGAATAAAACTATTACTATTACTAAAAAGAAGTAAAAGGTTTATTGAATCAAATAGAACTAAATACAGTATTAAGGCAAAATTGATGCAAGTTTTAGTTACAGTTAAAAAGACGCTTCAAATGTCTTGCTTGCTGTGAGCTGTTAAGTGTTCAATCCTATAAACAGCTTGATTAAACATCACTAAACAAGCCAAGAATAACTGTAAAAAAAAGCATTTTCCTAGGACAATTCAATTATTTACCTCCCTTCAAAAATTATTCTCATCAGACCCAGAAACAGAAGGAATGTACTGGCAAAAAAGAAGTACTGAGCTTCTGGACAGCCAGCAGGCCTCTATTAGTTCAGCAGATGTTTCAGTTTTTCCACAGCAATGAAAATCTGAAAGACTTTGCTTTACAGAAAAAGCCATTGAGATACAACAAATCACTTCTTAACATGAGAACAAGGAGCTATTTAGCATCAGCATCTTATTTCTTGCTTTAGTATCTATATTAAAATATAAGAGGGGGAGGAAGACATTAATCACTCTTCTCAAATCAACAGCCGTCTGGATATTACTCAGCTTTGACTGCTTTTGTTTTAAAGATTTCGGTTCCATTAACTTTGAAAGTAGCAACAAAATTTAGAGAAGAACGGTGCTTGAATTGATATATGTGAAATAATGGAGGCCTGTGAGTCCACAGGCTGTGTATACATGGAGAGAATATTTGCAGAAAACTGGTAACAGCATATGGCCTTTCACTCTTCTAACACCAGCATCCCACGCTGAAGACATGGATGGTCAGGTACACAAGCCCAGGGTCTTCTAACGCTTTGCCATATTCATTCTTAAGCTTAAAAGCTGAAAAGCTGTGTTTGTGAAACACAAGCTTAGTGATAAGTGCTAAATTTGCCCAAAACATCAGTTTTCTCTACTTACATGTGCATACCCTCATGTTCTACTGGAATCCCTGATATTCAGGCACTTCCCCAAACACTGCACTGTTTCCAGTCAGCTTTCCTGGATCACAGTTATCAGAAGATATTCCTTCTTTGGGGAGCTCTGCATTACTGGGTCCCTACTCAACCCACAAAGTGAAGCAGAGAAAGACTACTAGCCATCATAAGCAGCCATGCCTTGGGATGCTGAGCTCTTCATGGGTGGCCTGGAACCTGGGCAGCAAGAACATTATACAGTAGTATATGTTTTTTACTTTGAAATAATGCTGATGAGAAGCCAGGCTAAAGTAAAAGCAAACGCAAATATTCAGTCATACAAACTAAAATAGACAATAGATGTGTGAAGTCTATGAAAGATGCGAAATAGAAATCAAAACTATGTATACATTTCTGTATCACTGAAAAAGCTCTAAATGTTCCTAACAAGAAAGCTATAGATGATGGCCAACAGATCTGACAGCTCACCACTACAAAAAGAAAGACAGCCTACTGTCAGCTGCTGGAATGACAACTGACTCAGCTCATTCATACTCCAGTACCTGGGCACAGCTCCAAACCAACCCAGGGCCAAACTGTGGATTAAACAGTATTTCAAGAAGAAAAACGCTTAATTCCTAGAACACATTTTTTTCATTTAATGGATGCTATATTCTGTACACACCTGTAGCTTGCTGTTCACAGTGCTTATGCAATCCCAGCCAACACAGTGAATGTGGCACAGCACTGGATTTTATTTGAGACCTCAGATACGGTCTTTAAAGAGCACTTTATACCACACATGAGAATTTAAGTATACAGGGTGTACATATCTACTGTGACTAGAGGCAGTAGAATGTAGAGGTCTGACACACACACATACAGGCTAAATATTTCCCAGGAATTCCACACTTACTGTAGTTTTCTCAATGTGATCTGGTAATGAATCTATGAGCAAGTCTCCTACAGGTTTCCAGCCATTCCTCACATTTTCGGCCTCCTTCAAATCAGCATCAAGGTCATCCATGGCACACTGAAGGTCTTTCAGTTTTTCTAATGCTTTGTCCACTTGCTTCTGCCAGATATTGGCACTGGCATTCAGGTTCTCCCACTTCTCTTTTACCTCTGATGACTGTTTACGCATAGCTTTGGCAATTCTCATAGCTTTCTCTTCAGGGGTCAGTTCTGCAAAGGGAAAGAAGAATTACACAGTTTATTTCTTACTTGTGTCCAGTTAAACAGGCAGTGCTCCTGAGATACAGAGTCAAGACAGTCAGTAAGTTCAGTGTCAACTGACAATTTAATTCAGCAGGTACAGGGCAGAAGAAAGTCTGCCTTGCCACAAATGAAATAAACCTCAACGACTCCTACTGACAAAGTAAAGCTTGATCAGAAGACAGGAAACTACTCCTGACTTCCATACATTATGGTATCCACAAAGCAAAAGCAGCTTACTGCTGGTTTGTCACTTTTAGAGACACACAGGAAGGAAATAAAAGGTCTTTTTTTCTCTACTGAAAACTGCAATATGGAACCTGTGGACCATTTCATAGAAAGAGCAAGAATAGTGCTTTGTTCCTGGATCACTTAGCACCACCTTTCACCACACCACCAGAATGTCTCTTCATACCCACTATCAAAACCCAGGTATACTGGGTATAATGTGGGGAGTGGTCCTGCAACTCTACATCCATTTTTTCTGTGTTAACAGCAAAGTCCTACAGGGCCAGTTTAAATAAGTTTTCTAAATCTAAAAATTTTCAAAGGAGCTATTGACTGAAAAAGAGTCACTGAAAAATGGTACACTATTGCTCACAAATTTTAGGCTTTTGTACCTAGATCCCAAACAACCCAGCAACTATGAAAATCCCATTCAAATTAAAAAGACCGCCTGCCACTGGTCTTTGCAATAAGCAAAGCTACAGTAGGTACACACACAACCTCAGGACATAGTCACTGCAGATGATACTGATTATTTCAGTAAACTTACACTGAAATCCCCAGTCCCTGGTAAGCCTACAGGACATTGGGCAGAACTCAATACCAGCCCTCTCTGACAGCAAGAACTGACAAACCCGTCAGCTGGTGACATCTTTTGCCTCCACAACAGATGATATCTGCATACCAGTCATGTGGTTTATCAATAAGAAAACATGATGCCTTTTCTGGGTCTTCAGTTTGAGACTGAGAAAGACCCAGTGAGCCAGAAAGCTAAAATGAAAAAATCCTAAAAAAAGTCCCCAGCAGTTCCTGCTGTCTACTGCTCAGAGGGTACTTGCTGAAAAAGTCATGGGGAGCTTCCTTCACTAGGAAAGAAGTGCTTCAGTAATGACGAACACACAGCCAGTCTCAGAGGATTTCCCGTCTACATAATAGCCTTGCAGTGTTTGCAGGCAGACAAGCAAGCAGAGGAAACTATACAATGCAGAAACCAGAGAACAAAAGAGAGGAGAGAGACGTAGCACACACTGAAACTAAACCAATTGGCCTTCTACTCAGTCCTACATAAAACCCTTGGAAAAGGTTTATCATGGTATCCTTGTGATTAAAATTCAAGTGTTGCCTATGAATAAATTATATACAATCATGCAAAGATGAAAGTACCATTTTTGTCACAAGTCACATGAGACATACAATCTTCCATTTACTGATAGACTGTCTTTAAAATCGTAACTTGGAGTTGCTAATGTGGTGGAGGAGGGTGAGGGGATAACACAAAAAATGGTGTGGGAAGAAACTCTTTGCATTTTAAAGGCTAGACAAATGTCAAAGTAAATGCACAGTTATGGTTGCAAAAGTTAGCTTACTTTGCCTCTGGTGAAGTAACTATTGTGCCATAGCACCCAACACAGAAAAGCATATTGCAAGTAATTAATACAAAATAAAATATTATAATACATTTCATTTGTAGTTGAGAAGGGCAGGCACGTTTTTCCCAGATATAAAAATAACAGGGAGTTGTTTGGATCAAAACCAGAGTTTCTGCCCACCAATTTTGCATATTTGTTTTGTTTTTTCTTTTAAAACTGTTTTCAAATCTTGTTAGCCCACAGTAATTTCAATATATGGTAGACTACAAATGCTAGAAGAGTATTCAACAATGCAATCCAGATGCCATCTGCGAAAAAACAAACAGAAAGCAACCCACAAGGCACATTTTGCATTATATTTGTTGGTGTAGGGAGGAGAGGGCGTTGCCCAAAAGCACAGGAGATTTGCTGAGAAGTGGCTGTGTAGCAGAAACAGAGTACAAGCAACCGTAAGCAGAGCAGAATGAAAGGCAAGGGCAGTCAACAAGAGCCAACACCACCAAGGGAGATGCACACCTAGGCTGCAGGTGGCAGTGCATGCTTTGACCTCAAAAGAGAGAAATCCATTTGAAGAAAGCTGACTGGTATAAAAGATATTTTGAGCTTACCAAGATATTTCAGTGACTTGTTGGGTGTCATAAGCTATCACATGACAGCACTGCCTATGTGTAGTTTGCCTGCAAAAGCAGTGATTATACCCAGGCTTAGGGATACCACAATGGCAAGAAGGTATTTCAGAAATGGAACTTGAGGTGAAAAAAATCTGCAATGATTAACTAGATGCAAAGATATATGAACTATGTAGGTATGTAGGCAGTGACCTACACTTTACAATACTGACAGACCAGAGTAAATATGAAGACCAAAGATATGCTGTGATAAATTACCCCTTGTCTCTGGATTTACACCATTTCACAGCAGAATAAACTATATCATAGAAGAACACAGATCTGGAATGATCCTTGCCCAAGCTTTGCAACGTATTTTAGAAAAATGAATAGAAATAAAGCTTGGGCTCTATGCAAAACCCCCTTTCAGAGAAAAAAAACAAACTTCTTTTAAACAAAGGAGAACAGCTACAAATTGCTTATGTAAAGACATTAAAGAAGTTGTAACCACAAGTAATTCTGAACTAATCACCTTTGAGAATAATAATCTAACATTAATGGATGAATGAACGAGAATCCACTACAGTCCAGTGACAAAGGGACTGTGAACAAACTCTGCACCTAGTGGCAAAGTTTAGTATCATAGGTGATCTCACAGGTTGAGGTATCCTACAATACAGCTATAGCCGAGGACAACCAGACCTCAGGAATAAAAGAGGCAAGATTATAAATGAGGATTAGGGATCACCCAGAGTTGGAATACTTTACACAAGGTAAGGGAATACTGAGCTTCATTGGAAGGGGACAGAAAATGGCAGAACCAGGGGAGGAAGCCTCATCTGTTTGTACCTTTGAGCATGTGGCTACAGGGGACATTATACCCAGAAACTGGACTAAGGGAAAATTAGATACATGCAGAGCTGCAATCTGTGATTTTTATGGAATATCATGCAGTTGCATCATCCATTACCTGTTATCAGAGACAAATGCTACCAATTCTGCATAAAACAGTAAAATGTTGCAAGGCCTGAATAGTTGTAAGTTAGATTATTAGCAGGTTTTTTAAAAAAACATCAGTCATTTGACAAAGAACTCACAGGAAGCTTTAGTAAGAGCTGAAAATCTTGCAAAACTCTTCAGCTGTTCTTAAAAGTACTGACACAACAGATTCAATGAGTGCTTCTCCTTCTAGTGGAAGCAATAAGAAAAAATGTGGCTGTTGCAATAAATAGGTTGGTGTAGCACTTGGAGATATGGTTCGGGGGTGATTATGGTGGTGGTAGGTTAACAGTAGGACTACATGATCTTGAAGGTCTCTTACAAGCTTGGTGATTCTGGAATTAGAAGAGGAGAACAATAGCCTGATTTTATTTGTCTGGCCAGATAAAACAAGGCAGTTTTACTCATGACAGACTAGTCACTTATTTTGGGAGGGGAAAAATATTCCAGAATGACTGGATTGATACAAGGTTCTCAACAGAAATGAAGACTGAAACGTTTTAAAACCATTTGTCAAATCAGTGTCATTGTGAAAGAAAAACTATCACATAACGTATTTGAAAAATATTAATTCATTGAAACACTGCTTTATTTTACTAAAGCCTTGGAAGTGCTTGTCAATTTGCCCTAAAAGGACACTTACTAGGGAAATAAAGCAAAATAAGTGCCTTTATGAGCTATAAAACCATTCAGCATATATTCATTTAAGAGAAATACCTCTTGTATAACTACATGTTTTCTGTCATGAAAACCCGACTTATTGAGTAACACATAACTTTTTTTCAAGCAGAGACCACATTCTTCAAGATATTGTGTAGCAAGATTGCATAGCATAGAACTGCAAATTTCAAAAAAAGTGTCTTGCCAGTGAGAATTTTCTTCTGTTGGTTTGGAATTCAATTAACCAGTCTGTCATTACACACCCTGGCAGACAGAATTCATTTTTGCTGTGAAAAAATTCTACACAGTAGTCATTGCTCTTTTGTTCCTGCTTAACATAAAGTCTTTTCAATGATCAATTCAATCAGCTTTTGCCCACCGCCTCTTTTCTTAATGGTACTTTTTACATTACGTTCACTTTAGCAGCTGCTCAGGAAGTAAGAACAGCCTATATTCACTGGACCATCTGTTTACCAGAGATGAAAGATTATAACTGACCTTGCAGTCAGGGAAAAAGAGCAGGAAGAAAAAGCCTGCTTCTGTAATGGGGAAAGAAAGAAAAAAAAAATAAAATCTTGATGTCAATAAGCATTTTTTGCCACAAACAAAGCACCAACACCTTTTCTGTGTCTCTAGCAAACACTGAGCGCCAGAGAAGGAAAACTTTCAAGCCTGAATTTTACAGCATATAGCTTTCTTGCATGCTTACATTTATGGAGAATACAAGTGAAGAAAATTCTTCTTGCTTAAAAATTTATTTTAGACCTCTGAAACTATTTGTCTATAGCAGTTGTTATTCTAAGCAACTGTGCTTGATCCTTATAATATGGCCGGAAACTAGCGATCCACCCTGCCAAAATTACATTAAATTCCTTTTAGTTTTGCTATATTCTTAATAAAATACACTGGAACTGGAGATGACTTCATGTCCTCTCCCTCTTCCATTTACCAAACGTCTCTTCCTTGGTTCAACTGATCTTTGCAGCAAAAAACAATGGGTGTGCAAAATCCAAAAGCAGTGCTATCCTTGCATCATGAAGTCTTTAGCACTGCTCCAGAGAAAGTATTCTCTAGGTTTCTAATAATCTCAACAGAAAACTTAGTTCTGATGGGTTGGCAACAGGAAGATTAAAGAGTGAGCACCAACTGGTTAATATTGAAATACAGCTATTAGACTTATTCCAAGCACCCAATCATCCAAGCATAACCCACTATTTTGTCTTTTTCTCCTATTCAGGTATCTATTCCATAGTTAGTTAAAACAAGCAAAGAGCACAGTCATTTTAATTTTTGCCCATTTAGGTATTCTTCTATCAAAACCGAAAGTTCTTCAAACTAGAGAGAGATGCAATTAAAAACAATGAATGAAGAAAGTCTCTGCAAGATAAAACACAAATTATCTTTCATCTACAGAAGACAGAATTGCAAAAGCAGAGCAAAGGAAACTGTTAACCTCATGTATGATGAATAACTCTGGAAAGGGCCCAGAGTAAGGGCTCCAGATAAAGACAACTGAGAATAATGCCAGTATATATACATATTCTTTAATAACGACTGCCAGTATTTCCCAGTGGGTGCTGGTGGGAAAGACACAGAAGGACAAAACAAAGGAAGTATCTTCCAGTTAAATGAGATAATTAAGTCGTCCCATAGCATCTATCTCCAGAAAACTAACAAAGATCAGAGCAACCCTGAGAACTTTGCTTTTATCCAGCATAACCAGTGTAATTTGTCAACATAAAGAAACCACACATAATACTTTTCACTATAAACATGCCAACAATTTTTAAAAAATGGTGTGATGCCAAGAAAGTTTACAATACTTTTGCATAGTGGAAACCCAAAGCTTATGTTGCTCCAGGAACATAAATCAGGTATGAATTTAGTTTTAGTCTGCTCCTGCCACAATACCAGAAAAATGCAAATATAACAGTATTGTTACAGCATCACCAAGCTGTGCCTTCTTCCAATTGCAGTTAAAGGAAAAATGTTACTGGAATCTCAATCACTCTAGGCAAGCAAGGAATTAATCCTGTGTTTCTTTCCAAAGCACTGCGACTGCAGATTTTAACAAGCCTTTTATTTATTCCAAAGATCAATAAAGATTTGTTTTTCTGGCACTGCGCATATGGTAGGTAGCTCCTCAGCATGACTGCAGGAGACATGCATCCTGTAATAGCATTTCAAAACAAAACAGAGGCATCTATTTTATTCCAAAACAATACAAAATCAGAAAATAGACAAGTCAGGCAGCACAAAAGATAGGGCTCTCTGACTCAATGGCACCCTATAATAACCACACAGGACTTAAACACATCCATGTTCTGAACTTTCCTGACCTTCTAAATATCTCAGCCTGTTTTCTCCTGTATAGACATTACTTTTGGTTTATTATTCTGAAATTTCCGATTTGTTTTCTTGAAGCTTATTTACAGTATTTTTGAGCTATGTTTGCTCTAGAGTGTAAGGAAGGCATTTTCTTCCACATAAGATCTTAACGTTCAACAGCCATCAGTCATCTATATTGCTCATAGCACGACTGAAAATTCTCTTGCAGACAAAGCTTCACTGATTTCTCAGGTCTTTTAAACAAGGCAACAGTTAAACTTTAAGAATGTGCTTTCACCTGGAAAGCATCCCGTATTTCAGGTAAAACTGGGACACAACAGAGCATACAGGTCAAGAATGAATACAGTTCTCTTTATATCCTGCGGTCCTCATGGAAAAAATAAAAAAATTTAAAAAACCAAACAAAAGACAAACAAACAAAAAAACAAACAAACAAAAAAAAAACAAAACAGAAAAGCCCAACCAATCAGTAATAAAATTAACCACTATGAACTCAAGCCAGACTGGTTCTATTAAAAATTCAGGCTTTAAAATCCTCAAAGTTTGCACTCTGCACCAGTCAGCATGTGAAAACAGTTTCCTTGAACCTTACTAATATGAGTCCAAGAAGACGACCATATAGATTCTACAGGAAGAATTTCAAGGCTTTATCCAGGTGGACTAAACTTGTAGAGTGACTAAAAGATCTATTTAAAAAGGGGAGAGACGCATACTTTGAGATTCTCACATGGGTAACTGCACTTTTCTCTAATCTCAGGAAGAAAATCTTAAAAGTCACAAATGAATGAGCTCCAACTAAAACAGAGGCAATAATGTTCAAAAGCAGTTTCTGGGCATGATTCCACTCTTCATACTCTCTTCATTCTCCCAAGCGCTTCTAATTTTCACACTCAAGACTTCATACTCAACCCAGCAGGACAGCTGAGGCGAAAAAATATAATACTGCAGTGATGTGTGATACTTAGAGGACAGACACAAGTTGGTAGAAATAGAAATGTTGCCTGCTCCATCAGAAAACAGTAAATTACCTATTTTCAGTGAGATCTTCCTTGCAAAAAGGAAAAATTATGGCAGAGAATTCACCTGAATGTGCTCAGTGGTGGGAAGCAAGAAAGTCCAGCCATTGCCTAAAACGGGCAAATATGCTGTGTGTCCACAACTCTAAAGAAAGTATATACATGCTGATACTTATTAGTGTATTTCCTTTATTAACAGAGTTGTGATTTATGGGGCTTTCTACACTTTCCATTAATAGAAGACAACAGATGGTAAATATTTATTTTTCAATGCTGTGTTTATCACAACCTTTGCTACCAAACAGCAGCTTTCAAAGCTAGGAATCTAATTGTCCTAAGAAAACTAGAAGCTACTTTGACAATATTGCAGACTCCCAGAAACATTCACTGCTGCAGTGAGAATCAGTGTAGTGGCCTGTGGTAATCCGCTAGGATGATAATTTATATTATCTTCTAAAAACATTATCTCCACTTCCTCACTGCTTCAGTGGACTTTTAAGAACAGAATTTCAGCAAAGCCATATCATCAGTTTGTAGAACCCTGGGAACAGAGAATATTATTTCTGATTTCCTTTTTGTTTTCCATGGCCTGCTACCTTACTAACAGTACATGGATTCAAGAAGCCAGCTATAACAAATATTCTCTTGAATGAATAGCATGCATGCATGTATCCTTAAAATGGGTCTCAATCCATCAAGTTCTAAACTGATTCTTATAATTTTCCTCCTAAATCTCTTTCATTCCTTGCTCTTGCAACAATGCCCTCCCTGGCATGAAAACACCTATGGGGAAAAAGAAAATGGGGGAAAAAAAAAAAAAAGCAGATGGATGGGTTGAAAAAATTAGAAAACAATTTTACAACATTTATCCTCTTCAGATTAGCTAACCTGCCCTGCTAAAAATTCCTCCTCTTATACAAGGTAAGAACTAACCTCAAGAAACTGTGATTTTCCAATTGATGCAACTTTGATTTAATAAAATAGTTTTACTACTTGTATTATGGAACTGGCCAAAGAAATGATCAAATCAAGACTGTACAGTGCTGTGTACTGTTTATCAATACTTTTTTTAAGACAGACTCTCAGATTACAGTCCAAAACCGCACTCCTTCCCCTTTATCAATATGAATTATTCTTCACTGAAGTTAACAAGATAACTTTAATCAACTACAGAGAACACCAGTGATCGAGAGGCAGGCAGAAAATAAATTTAAAAAATAATAACATTTTAAAAGCAAACATAAGGCCAGACCCCCAGCCTTTCACTGAAAATGATTAATCAAAAGAAAAATTGTGTGTGCCTAGCTGTCTTCTAGTTCAGAGATCCAGCTTTCTGGAGATTGGTAGCATTAGTCGTCAGAAAGAATTTACTAGTCTCAGTCCTGGGTGAAAATTAACAGCTTACTATTTGTATGAGATCAGAGAAAACCATTCAAAGACACTTTTTGGCCTGAAAGTCCATTAATCTATAGATAATATAGCCCCATTCTGTGTGGGGTGTGAATGCCCGCTGCTGGCAGAGAGGGCTTCACAGGGGTCTCTGGAAGAAGAGGCTGAGGCTGCCCCATGTGGGGGACAGCAGACTCCAGTCCACCCACCACGGACCACAACTGAGGCATGGTCTGCAAGTGATGCGTGCATGTCCCTGGTCTAGTCATACACAACTGAGGCCCTCAGGGAAAGTGTATTTAAGACACAGCAGAAAACACCAGAGAAAGAAGAGGAAGGAACAAACATGAGAAACAGCAGAGGGAAGACCAAGGTCAAAGGAGGAGAAACATGGCAGAAGAGATATTCCAAATGGAGACCCCATGAAGAAGAAAGATGTGAGAAGAAAGAGGCAGCAGAGAAAAAGTGCTAGGCTAACCGTGGACTCACCACCTTCCCATCCTCCCACACCATTTGTTGCCTCTCTGAATGTGACCTGCAGCCACAACAAAGAGGGAGTGGAGTCTGTGAAAGGCAGGGGGAAAGTTGTGATTTTCATGTTTGTCTTTTTGTTTCCCACTACCAACCAAATTAATATTTCATTATTTGATATGGCAATGGTTTGTTTTTCCCAAATGAAACCTGTTTGGCCCACAACAGTAGTTTGTAAGGGCTCCGCATCTGTGACCCATCTTATCCCCATTGTGACCCATGAGCTTTCTCACTTCTGTTCTTCCCATCTCCTGCCTCCATCCCATAGAGGCAGAAGACATCAGAGTGTGGATGGATGGGAGTTTGGCTGGTAACCAAGACTAACCCACCACGAGCTCAAGAAATAAAGTCTGTGAAACTGCTGAGTGCAAAGAAGGAAATGGAAAATAAGTTCAGTGCACATCTATAAGACTTCCCGTTGGTTTTCAAATATAATGACCACACTAGAGACATGCACACAACACTTACAGACCATGGCCATTATCACTATGTAGTTTACCATGGTCATCAAATTCTCTGCTATACTGTCATCACTGCCATTGGTATAGCACAAAATAATAATAATCACAATTCATCATAGTAGACTGGATTACAAGAATTTCTGATGCAGCTCATCATCTGAAGGTTGTTCTTGCACTTTCAGTCAACAGTGACTAGATCACTGATATCGACTTCTGCTACAAAATGATCATTTCACATTGGTAACATTTTATGCATTGGCATCATTTGCGCTGAGAGCTTTTACACTTTTGAGGAAAGAATCTGCTATTTCGAACTTCTGTGTGAAAGAATGAGCAAATATACAGTGAGCAAATGTTATTTTTCAACTGCAAGGTTGCTTTTGATTTAGACCAATGAAAACGTTAGACATATCAAAGGGGTTTGAGAGTAAAGACAAACTGAATGTTTTCAGGAGTCAGGAGTTCAAAAAGGAAGTAGTGAGATACATTACAGAAGCTAAGGTACCAGAACTAATCACAGGGATAAATGGTTCATTGGCCTTAATCACCAGCCATTCAAACTTTATCACAAAATTAAATTAGAGAATATGAAATAGCTTGAAAATTTGCACAGAAATAACTCAAAGTATGTTTCCAATGAACAAACTTAAGAACAGTGCCATGGAGATGTATAAGATGATGTATGGAAAGAAAAAAACTAACTCTTGATAAAAGCAGCTATTCTGTAATTTTGTAAATTATACAGAACAGTAAATTATTCACATCTTACATCAACTGATAGTTCTACAGAAGCAGATTGCTACATTTTTCCAGAACAGTTCTTATGTAACTAAAAGTAAGACTTTACAGTGCTGTAGCTTGTATCAGAAACGTAACTGTAGGACTTACATAGATCATTTTCTATTTTGGGGTTATGGGAGAGTGAAAAAAAATTATTGCCTTCTATTTGGTCTCTAATACGTATATCAATATCTCATCAAATAACATGCCGATACAGTTTTTAGGATAGCTGTGGTTCCATTCCTTAACAATAATTCATCTAATGTTCAAATCCTTAAGATCCTGTAACGACTGCCTTCTAAAGAAAATTTCTTTTACTTCAAACGAGATGCACCACCAAATACACTTAGTTCTGTTTGTGGGGCAAAACTTTGCAATAAAGACATATTTGAATGTGTGTCTTTGAACTACTACTCTGACTACATTTAAGGTGCATAAATAATTGTGAATAATAACAGAACTGATCACTAGTGTTTTGAATCAAAAACTGGGAAAGGCAGCAGAGATGTTTCTAATTCTTCCATTAAAATGGAAGGGCAGAGTAACACTTTGAGGTTAATCCCTGAAACAAAAGCAAGCAGGATGTGATTTGGAAAATTCTAAAGTCTAACCAAATAATTGGGATATAAACCGTGTACTAGAAACATGTGAGTCTTTCTCTCCTTTTGACCATTCCTAGATGTGAGCATTTTCTGACCTGTTTTTGAATGCAAGCTCCTTCTTGGTTCCTCAGGCCCCTCAATTGGTTGGTCAGCAAGGAAAACTCGTGCCTGGTCCACAGCATTGAGAATGGTTTGCTCTTTATCCTTCAGTTCACGCCTCAGTGCCTTTTGGGAAGGGAAAGAAGAATGCATTTGTAACTTCACATTATAAACAATTCTCTGATTTCACTTCTCTGACCAGACCTGTCTAGCAAGTGAGCAGTAGCCAATGTTTTATTCAGACTGCAAGATAAAATGCAAATTTTACAAAACAAAGCTGGCAAGAAATTTAGGCTAGAAGGGCAATTTTTATGAAATTGACTTGAAGAAATGAACACAACAAAGGTGATGATGGTAGGTTTTTAAAACAAACTACAGAAACTGAAAATACCATATTTTGAAAAAAAAAAATAATGGCTTTATTGCTTTTAACAGGATTGCTAATATATAGTAGATTAGTACAACAGACTTTACTTTTTTGATATCTGGAATAAAAGCAAATTGAATCTACTGAAATTTCAGAAAATAATTTTTATAAAATACTAAAAAGTATTTAAAAAATAGCTTACATTCCTTAGAAAATGAAACATCTTATTTCTGTCTCCTACTCATTAATATTTTTAAAACTTAAAAAATAAACAATTGAGACCTACATACAGAAAGAAAATTATCAATTTTTCTTTAAGATTTTTTTATGCTGATGGAAATTAATTTCAGCATTTATGACTTTTTTGAAATTTTAAGTGTAACCAACCACTTTTTAAAAAAGGGTTCATAAGTAGTTAGCTGTAAGGTTTCTAATAAAGCATTTTCTTCCATTCAATATTTTAAATAAAAATCTGTCCCACTTAGAAGGAAACTGCTTTTCCTGTTCTATTTGTATGGAACACAAAAGAAACACAAAAAGAAGATACTTTAAGCATTATTAAAATGTTATGTTTATTTTTTCCATTACATTTTTTAGCTCTAATTAAAAAATCAAAGCTTATTTTGCTGACAGAGTTTGCTCAGGTCCCATTCAGTCAGAGAAAAGCAGTTAGTCAGTGTTGACAATGTTATTTAAGAAAATGAGTGTTTCTACTAAAGAAAAAATGTAAGAACAGCTGGCACAAAAGTCTCACAAATGCTATCTTATAAATTTCATTATTAAGTCTCTTGATGCCATGATCAGAAAAAAACCCTGCCTCTCGATTTTAACTTAGCAGAAGGTGAGATGTTATTTCTCCCTTTCCCCCCACTTTTTTCCTTCATCTTCATCTTCCCAAATTCTTTGATTCTTCAGCTCCAAATAAAATAAAAAAATAAGCTCAACAAAAACTAATGACTGAAAACACACAAAATTCCCTTACGTTTATGAATTGCATTATACAGTCCAATCTTTTTGTAACCATTAACTATTGCACTTACACAAAAAGCTCTTTAGAGCATGTTATCTCCACAGGCTTTTATAGAGCAATAATATTTTTTGTAGGATTCAGTATATACTACATGCAATAAGAAACAAAAATCACCATTTAAAAACCACATCCTATGTGGGTTTTTTTCAAAAAAATAGAGAAACTGTAAAAAAAAAACTTTATTGAAGAATCCCTTCAGATCATCACAGAATGTATCAATATTTTAATTTCACATTACTCACACTAGCGTAAGATGCTTCAAAATAATCCATATTTTAAAAATCATTAAAACATTCTCTATGCAGAAATCTGTTTTAGTAAAGGAAGACAGTCAGCAAACCTGTGTGGCTGCATTAGTAAAATACAATCTTGACTGAATTTCAAAGACTATCAGAAACAGAGGGGCAATTACTGCACTGTGAAGTAGGAAATCTTTCTAGAATTACTTTTCTCTCCTCCCTATAATTTTCCAAATATTTCCAAAGCATACATGAAAAAGGAGGCTAGGTCAGATTTTGAGCCTATTAGAAAATCTCATGCACTTAGAAACAATCTAGAGATGGATCTCTTTTGCTGTCTCTCCTGCTTACCTTCACAGAGAGTGTTTCATCAATTTCTACTGATCACCCTCAATAAAACCTCAATCAAGTCTGACCTAAGAGACCTTGGACTTAATTCTCCACCATCCTTTTTACTGAAGCTGTTCAAATTGAGGCTGAAAACACAAAGATTTTAAGACTTTGGCCCATATAGCTCATCAACTACAAGTCATGCATGACAATCCTTATTAATATTCTTGCAAGAACTCTCTTAGCATGAAAGAAACCATGCACTGAAATGGTAATTCTACAATCATTTAGTGGTAAAGAAGAGTACCCTGACCACACCACAGATGTCTTAGATTACGGTTTATACATGCCACAAATGGAACAGTTACTCAGACTTGCATAATTTTGCTCCTTGTTTCTTAGCGATACTTAATGTATTTCCCTGCAACTCTCTTTCTTCCAGTAAACAAGAACAGCAGTGAGAGTACACAATGGAAGAATAACCAAATATATCAATAATATTATCTTGCCTTCTAAGCAAACCTCTCTGCAACAGAACAAAAAAACCCAACTCACTTATAAATCTAATTTTGAGCTCAAATATCATCTAATTTGAATGGACAAAACAAAGATTTCACTAGAAAAATTACATCTACAAGGACACTACAAAGTAAAATAAGACATAAGAAGCTCAGTAAGGGTCAAAAAAACTCCCACACTACTGAATTTGATTACTGTATCAAAGATTTTTATATAATAAGAAGTGCTATCGTGTATTTTGGTGTTTTATTCGTATTGCAAAAGACACCTCCCCAATAGCTACTCAGAATGGATGTACCCCTTGCAGCAGAGGAGGACATTACTTCGTTCCCCCCCTTTGTCATTAAGAACTAAAATAGTTAAAGCATTTGTACAGCTTTGAGTGTCACAGATTTTGGTATAGCAAGCATTCCTTCCCTGTAGCTAGGTATACTTCTCAGGGAGAAAGTAAGGAGAAAAATTGATACCTGAGTTTTGGTATAGATTAGATAAGTGAAAGTATGGGAAAAAACTGGAGAGGCATCTCAAAACTTGTCACGGAAACAGTCCACTGATAAGGTAAACACATGGATGCAAATATTTTCTTTTGAGTCCTGTTGGGCATGCAGATGTGAAGACAAAATGAAAAAGTGATCACTGACCACAGAGATAACACTTTTGCGTTCCCTATGTTATGCTTTTTATTATTTATAAAAGTACAATAATATTTTAAAGCCTTGTAGGTCATACAAAAAGGGTCTGTATGCAACCTTGGTAATAGTTCATACCACTGTATTCCATAAAACAATTCAAAATTGTAAAATTACTCTATACTTTAGGTAATGGTTTAAAATGAAAGCTTCACACCTCCCAGTAATCTGACAATTGACAGACTATTAAATCCAATGTCTATGGTTCACACAATTTTGATGCATTTGGAAATTCATTCTTATTTCCTACATAAAACAGAACATGGATTTTTAAAGAGTCCTAGAGAAACCATTCAGACATTTTTTATTCTTACAGAAGAAAGGAAAAAAACCCTAGAAACCTAAAATCTAGTGTGCTGATGCACTGTCAGCACAAACTGTTTTCAGAGTTGACCTTAAAAAATACTAGTCAAGAATAATTTAGAAAGTCCTCCTCTTAAACCTGAAAGAATTCTTCCACTGGTAGATGGGCAAGGGCTGGCAAAATTATACTCTTGAAATGTCTTATGCATCATCACACAAAGCAACAACTACAATAAGCAATGCATTATCCATTTTGCAGGTATGAGGGACATTCTTCAAGTTAGTCAACTATGACAGAGTAACCCAGGACCCCACTAAAACAGTCCTACCCTCAGGGAAGAGAATATAAGCATTTGGCTCCATGACTATTTAGTCTTCATTTTTATTTGTTCCTCTATTAGTAACATAACTGTGGAAATTGTGTACCATTTGTTCAGCTATACCATGATAATCGAACCCATTTGCCCTCTCTTCATTAGAGATGTTTATGATTTCTAGTATAAAAACCAATTCTTCTTACAAGCTAAGATTCTTAAAGGAATTTGCCTAAACCCAAGTATTACAAAATTGCTGTTAGAAGGCTTTCTAGCTGAAGTCTTTTTCATCCTTGAAAAATTAGAAAACTACAAAACCTTTGCTATTCGTGATTTTTTACACTGTCAGTGTATCCTGTAAGCACCTCTTTCCTTCAGCTGCACCTTAAAATTATTTTCTTGGGAATAGTAAGCTGACTTCCGAAATTATGCACTGCTAATTTACAGCCTCTTTTTCTCTTTTCAGTTGTACAGACTTGTACAGAATAACTCAAGGAGCAGAGCAGCTTAATAGTTCCAACACATGAAGGCAAAGCTAATTTCAAAGAAAGCAGATCGGATGTTTCCTAAGACCAGAACATATTTAAATCAGGTCTCATTATGTACTCTTTCAAGGAAGGAAAGATGCACGTTATTGTAACTCGTATCAGTTTAGCACACTGTAACTTATATGCCAATCAGCAGCTCCTGTAGCATTTAATTACTTATTCATCTCTATTCTGCACCCGGTGCTTGAAAAACTCCTGTTACTTTTATACATTAAAATGAAATGAGAAAAAATAATCTGTGGCATATAATAGGATGGGCAGAATAAGTAGGATGATTGAGAAAACTCAAAGAATGAAATGAGGAATTGTTTACAAAGATCACACAGAGATAAAGGTTGTGACAGTCTCTGCCAGCTGTCTGCATCACTAAGGAACGAAATAGAAAGAAAATAAGCATAGCATATTTAAAAGATGTTCCTTTATGTCAGACACTATTTAATACAACATGTACACATACAATTTCAAAAGTGGCTTGGTCTCTGAACACATCTCTGTGCAAAAGTAAGTTTATAATATAGTTATATTTCGAAAATATTCAAGTAAAGAATAATATTTAATTTGAGATGGTGCAGCTCACCATGCATTTACTTTTTACTACTCCATTCTTAATTTGTGTGGCAAGAGAAATAATGAAGGAAAAAAATGGTGCCTAATATACAACGATTAACACCTGGACATACAAAGATATGCAGCACATGGGACTTCAAAGATGAGACCAAATCTTACATATTCTGTTAAACCAGTAATAAGCAGTGATCAACACCAGAATAGGGAAAGGCAAATATTCAAAGAGGGTGGGGGAGGGGTGTAAGGCTGCATTTTTCTAAATTGTCTCTCACTTTACCACTTAACACTTGCTGTCTCTATTGCTGTAGTGGTAATAGAGAGTGTGCAAATAGGGTGGCAACTACAAGGGTTCAACCTGAGTGTAGACCTGGAATTCACATCTATAGGAAATTCCTCTTTTTTTGCCTGAATGGCAAACTGACAGGCATATAAAAGCACAGATGTGGGCAAAAGAGAACTAGACTGCATACTGGTGATCATTTGCCAGAGGCAAATAAATGTTAGCTTACTTAAGACTTTCCCTCTGATTTATCAAAATAGATGCCTCAAGCCAGAAATAGGTGTACTTCTTCACTAAGACTTATTTGTCCCTTGATAGTTTCCCTTCCCACTCTGGTCTCCGGATGAGTGCATGTGCTCACGGCTACTCACTGAAAATACCACCCACCTCCGCAGATGCATTAATAGACATTCATTACATAAAATAAGCATCTGTAACTATCTCTCAACAAAGTACTTTTCAGTAGTACAGCCAAAGGGATAGAGGAAGGAAAGGATGCTATATCATCTGCTCTTCAGACTTACAGACACAAAACATGAAGCTGTTACTAACAACCTAAACACCAATAAACTGTCAATCTCAAACTGCATCTGTGTATTTCTGTAACACACTTTAATTAAGAAAGAGTAACTGACTTCCCTCTGACCTTGTTACAGCAGTTCAAAACCAGTAAGGACATTTTCTTCATTTCGGTCTAACAGCATTTTAAATCAGAAAAAGATGTCTTGAAGCCTCTTTGGAAAATTCTCACATATAATAACCTGTCAGAGACTTTGAAAGACCTCTGTTGTGCACTAGAAAAGAAACCAACATTACAGCACAAAGGCAGAAGTAAACTTAATTGCCACACACATTGCAACAAAAAAGACATTAAAAAGCTTTCTTGAATAAAGAGTATAGGGATAAATTTTTTTCTTAAAAATTAAACTAATTATTTTTCACACAGTTAACAATTCGCCAAGAAAGAATTTGTTTAGTTTTTTCAAAGAAAGAACTGCTCCAAGTTCTGCATTCCCTAGAGATGCTACAGAATCTAAAACCAACTAGGGCTGAAGTGAGACACTGCTTAATTGAGCAAAGGTTACAAACAACGAGGCATAATGATGTTCTTTAACACATCTTCCAGCACCAATGATCTTATGTAACTGGATTTTGTGTTTCCTAGCCCACTGAAATGAGACTTTAGTTGTGTTTCTAGGTCAATGATAACCAAGACTTTGTTGCCCTGAGAAGTTTGGAAGCTCGACAGAGGATAGTCTTAGAAACTAGAAAACATGGAATGCCTGAAGGCTTTTCTGTTCTAATTTTTAAAATTTATTTACTCATATTTTCATTTTTTTAAAAAATATGATTTGGAACTATGTTGGAGGGAAAGAACCCCACACCATGCATCCTTGAGCTGGTACCTTCAAAAATCTTTTTTAAAAGGATATGACTGTTTTCTTTACAAAAACATGAACAGAACAGACAGAGATCTCAGTGTGTTAACACAAATTCTCTAATGAATGAATTAGTGAAATCCACAGAATTATAGTCATTCTGGTCAGTGGAACCCTGTTGGGATGGGTTTGCTGCACACTTAGTGCATATCCACTATACTTGCCTTGTTGGGTCCTTTTCCCTTCTTCAACAAAGTTATTTTTTTATATTCAGCCCTTACTTCATATTTCACTGTACCATGAGTACTACAAAAGTATCATATAAACAAAAAAAGACAAAAATCTGCTAGAATATGCTTATTTTGCTCATCCAGCAAATTTCTAATCTAAGTGAGCATATTTTGGTTTAAAACCATTGTATTATGACAGCTAAAAAAGGGCATGAGAATCATTAAATTTAATGGCTTGAACAAAACTACACAAAAGCAGTAGATTAAAAGAGGCTTGTTTTGCATTGTTATGCACAGGAAAAAAGTCATGTTTTTAAAGGAGCTTTTAGAAAAAAAATACCTGTTTCACATACCTAATCAGGATTTAATATAGGCATTCATAGAGATTGAACTCGAGAGACAGCAAAAATGCTTGAATCAGAGCATGGAGTCTAAGAGAGGAAGAGAGAGGGAAGCTGTTGCAGCTTTTCACTTTCTGGGTGATGGAAAAGAAGTATTTACTTTTACACACCAGCAGTAATCACCCTGCTAGCAGTGGAACCAATTTTCAAATGCCAAACTGCCAGTAAAAACACATCAAAAGGACTACAGTGTGCTTCTGGTGAAGGCAAATTAATCCCACCAGACTTCACTATGGAAACATGACAGTTATCCAATGTCAACAACCTTGAAGACTTGACCTTTATTTATTTACATTTTTTTTTAAAAAATACTGAGGCAAGTCACGACCAGGTTTCCAAGGCCAAAAGCAAAATAGGTATGCTACTTCTGGCTAGCATTTTTTCTAGATAAAAATATTCCTGTGAAGACAGGCTGAGAGATTTGGGTTGTTCATCCTGGAAAAGAGAAGGCTCCAAGGAGACCTTACAGAAACCTTCCCGTACCTAAAAGGGGCCAACAAGAAATCACTTCCTTTGACCCGCTGGCCACACTTCTACACAGTTTTGATAAAATGAATTGTCAGTGATTATTATGACAATTCTCCATCCTTTAAAGTATAAGGAATGAGAATAAACTCCACTATCTATGCAACTCTGGGTAAAACACAGCACCGATCTTCATGAAGAACACATGTAAATTCTTGAAGACATAGTCTCTCAGGATCCTGTAACAGGCATTCTCATGCATCTAGTTCCTGTCAGAAACAGGACAACTACTTCTGTGACATTTAGGGACAAATCAGAAACTAATATGTATCAGAACTGGTGTCCAGAAACAGGGGACTGACAGCAAGAAGTCAGTAAAGATACAGTGCCATTTTAAATTGTCTGCAAAAAAAAAACCCTGAACATCTCCATAGGAAAAACATAACTGTAGAATGCCAAGTAAAGCATTGCAATGAGTCTGTTTCAAACACTCTTAAAGAGATTGTACACTCTAAAAAGCAACGGTCAGGACAAGTCAATATATCATCAAAATAAGGATTCCTCCATTTCAGATGAAACTCTTTTGTAGAGCTGTCTACAGAACGGAAGTTACATGTCTTCCACAGTCTTCATCAAAGTTGTACCTCCTTTGAAGGAGCCAAGAAAATTTGTGTCCTCAATGCTAACTCTAATTAGTTTCAAACTGTGTAACTGTGCACGGCATAGAATATAACAGCAGAGCTTTGGATAAGTTTTACTACTCAGTTACATAAAACACAACAAATGAGGTTATGGTGGAAACACTGTCAGAGTGTCGAATTCATATCTTCTCTTCATGGGTAAATTCTGGTGTAAATTCTGCTTTTTATGTGAGAAAATACTCATGGAAAAAGGGGGAGGGATCAACAACCAGAAAAAAAAGCATTATTCTTCTTATGCATCCTAAACATGCAATGCCTCCAGCATGACACGAGACACACAGAACATCTGCTGCATATTAAATGGATTATTATTTAATTGAGCAAGGGCCCTCAAATATCCTATGAGCACCTATTTCCCTGCATCACTCAACAGTTACCATCTACCTCTTCAGCATAAGAGACACGTTCCTCTGTCTTTGCTTGCTGGCAACAGACTGGCTTGGGTTTGCTTAGCCTCTATGACTAGTGACCACTGAAGAACTGTCAGCATTAACAGGTCATTAGAGTCTTGCTTCAAAGATGATGCCATCATTAACAAGTTAGGTGCTAAATTCTTGTTAAGAATAGTTAAACTCAGGTCAGCTTTTGCTCATTTTGTGTGATTAACATTTCCTCTGCGTTTCTTAAAAGAAAAATAAAATAAAAAAAAAGAGATCAATGGGAAAAGTCAAGTACGTTTGATATCATAAACTATTTCACTGTTAAATGATACCTATCATATTAATGCAGAAGTCTTGAAAAAGATTTTTCATAATTGCAGTAGACTCCCAAGAGCACTTTGAGGTATGCAGCATTATGAATATTCACTCAACATATAAAGACAAGAGGCACTTTGTGAGGATGCCCATGTCTCACACAAGGGAGGTTTCCTGTACACCGTTCTCCTTAGTGCAAGGGTACATCAGCGTCCTTGCCAATGAACTGTGATCACCAAAACAAAAATGAGTCATACTACATGACATCACTGAAGAATTATAAATAATCAGAAAAGTGAGATCACTGCAAGAAATCTCAGAGAAGCATCTCCTGTATGACAACTGCATAAGGGGAGGAATATTCTCCTATCCAGGAGGAAGCACAGTCACCAGAGCCCAGCTGAATGCTAAAGCAGCAAAATGCTAGAGACCAGTTGCAATTTGAGACTAGATCTAGTGCTCCTGTTCTGGTTTTTAGGTTTGGTTGTGTACACATACATGCATACATGATAAAGCAGAAATCTGGTCATAGTTAATTCCTCCCTTTTCTTAGGAGGAGTCACTGTGGTCTCTCTTCAGAAGCAAATGGCCCAGACAGACAACTGAATAATGGCTAAACAGTTAAAAAAATGTTCTCCTCACCTCAGTTGACTTCTATCCCCTGTTTTAGCTCTCCACTTTTCTGCTATGGCTTCCCATTTTCAAAACTATTTAAACTGACAGTGCCTTTGTAAAGCTTATTCAACATAGTTGGTTACTGTGACAACAGATTATACTGGATTTCTGCTTTTGGTCACTGCTCCAAACTTTCGTGTCTCTGGATTGTGTGCTAGTATATCCAACATCTGCTTAGCAGAGCAAGATTACTGTAAAACCACCACTGAAAAAAAAAAAAAAAAAGTAGTGTTTAAAATAGGAAATACTCTTCTCCAGACAATTCTCCAGGCATTTATGGGAGTGACATTAGGAAGGAATACCTGAAGGGCAACATGTCTCTTTCCCTCTGGCTCCTTCAGCTCATTCTGGCTGCCATCAGAAGTTACAGGAACATGAAAAAACAGAACTTGACACCTATGCCATGTCTGTACAAGGCAATGGTATTTAACAAAAAAGAAGGCAAAAAGGGCAATCCTCAAGTGTAGTATTTCACATGTTCTAGGGCACAGCAGCAATACAGCAGGTATCACAACACAGTTAAAGCAGGTTTGGGTTTTGGTTTTTTTTGGTGGGTTCAGCGCACGTGTTTGTTTTAAGTAGTAGAGAACTCTCCCTCATGACCCACAGAGAACAAAAATAACAAACAGACTTCTGCAGGAAGTTTTAGCCCCTTGTAAAACAAGGAACACCCAAACTTGTCACGACATGCAATAGTCTGTGTTGCTTTATTAGTTCCATTTATGCCTCTGCAAACGAAACTTGCCCAACACAACAGCCTTGGTAGGTCTTTGCATTTCTGAATAGAAGATTCAAAAACACCTCATAAAAAAACCAGAAAATCCAGCTGGACCTGTAAATTCAACTAAGGAGATCAGTGGGGAAAAAAAATAATGTGGCTGCTTTCAGTCATTCTTATCAATATCAAACTAAGATCAAAACATTGCTGAGGATTCAGTATACATATATTAATAAAAAATACTGAGTAAAGGTGCTTGAAAATTGCCAGTGTTTGTCAAATACTGTTAGATCATCCAGTTACAGACTCCTATTCAACTGAATCTGTTATTTGATTTTAACAACCTGTTTGGAGTTTTTTTCCCAATAGAGAAAAAAAATCAAAATTCAAATAATCCATGGAGAGTTGTCCAAAATATCCATGGACAATAAAGACACAACTTTGCCTTATTTTCCCCCATCATAAGTTCTTATAATAGCTGTTCACATAAACCATATTCCTTGATTAAAAATAATTCTATAAGAATGATTGTCAATCTGGGGGGAAAAACATGGCAAATTGCAAATATTGTCATTAACCATTTTTTTGATGACTACAAAGTGGCTTTCCACTTATGAGAAAAAGGTCATTTAATATAATTTACACTAGTTTGTGGTTAATTAGTGAAAGATACTTAAAAGAATACTTCCGTGGAGTTGGACTATTAAATTTAACTCAGCTCCACTAATATTTTCCAATATAAGGTGGATACATCAGAGAGATCACAAGACAGACTTATTACTTATGTTCACTCATTTAATTTCCTTTCTCTGTTTTGTTTTTCCATGACGAAAAGCTCTTTGCTTAGCTCTTTGGGCAAAGAATTGGAATATTTTACATGCAGTAGGACTAGCATCTATTAAATAGGATTTCTTTATTTCTTTTTCTTTAGAATATGAATTTGAAACCACAAAGACTTTCTCGTTAAGAAGAAAAAAAAGAACCCAAAAGCATATGAACAAATAGGTATTTTTAGTCCTCAATACTCAGGGCAAAGCTCTATGCCATGGAAAAGTTACCTAGTAAAGGTATTAAGAGAAGTAAATGCAGTAAGTAAAATGCTGAAGGCATAAACAATAGTACCAAGAGCCAACACAGGGAATGTCTTAAAACCAAAAAACTACAATCGGTTTTAGTGACTGGATGCCAAAGAATATTTCAGAGTTTATACAACAATTTCTGAGAAACTGAAATTATCAACTTGAAGCTCTTTTTAAAAAAATTTAAAGCACGCAAGCGCATGCAAGTGCAAGACACCTATACACTGGTTCCTTTTCCCAGCCAAGTGTACACCAAAAAATATAGATTTTAAAAACAGTAAAGGAATTTCACTTAGTTCATTTACACTGTACTTAGTAATACAGTGCTCTAGATTCAGTGCTTCTAAGTTACAAGAAAAGTCATTACTTTCTTAGAAATCTCTTCACATTTGTCTATAAGTATAATCAAAACGTGATATAGAGACTTTTAGACCACACACATTCGCCTTAGTAGTTAAATTTCTTTTCCAGAACAGCATTAAACAATGTGATTCACATCTGACCTGGGTCTGTTCTTTAGTTTTCTCTCCAGCAAGAAAAATACCTTTGTTTTACACACCATGGGGTTTTGTTTGTTTATGTACTGTGCTGTGTTTACCACAAGCCACTCCTTCACAGATTTAGTGTTAAAACAGATAACTTCCTCCTCTTCCAGTGTTGCTGCACTACCACAACCATGAAAATCTTAAGCAGGAAGACATAGGTGAGAAAAGGGTTTGTATAACTGTAGCAAATCGAGCATGCTTACTGGACTAAGAATCCCACAGAAGCCAGAAATGTCAGAAGGCATTAGCTGCATGATCATACAAAAGAATACAAGATCATCAGAAAAAATGATCCCAAATGAGGCTGACCTATTGAAAATGAGTAATTTCAACCAAGCATGACTGCTTTGTACCTTCAGACTCAGCATGTACACATCACCTCCTCTCTGCTTAGCATTGTTCACTGCACGTGATACACCTTCAAGCATCACAAATACAGCATGACAGAGAAAAATGCTGATTGCTTGCACATCACTGGTGTTAGAGAAGCTGCTACACAGTCAGTGCCCACACTACCTACATTCAGACAACAAGCACCCCTGCAGAACAAACTGATCTTTGCAGAATGCCAACACAAAGCTAAGTGCAAAGTGTCAGAAACATGGGATTCAAGGAGTCTTTCACTGGGCTCCTTTCTCCAAGAAAGACTCATCCCATCATAGCACATCACTGGGCTCTATCAGTGCTCACAGAAGGAAAGCTGTAGCAAAGTTTAAGACTTCTATTAAACAAAAGTAGTGTGGCTTTGGTTTGGACATTTATTATTGAAAATAGTAGTTCATCTTTCAGCTCAATTTCTCAGTGTAGCCCTTTAACATGGAAGATTGGATATAAACTAGGTATGCACAACTCTAAAAACACCTTTTGGCTAATTTATATTTGTGTATGTCCAGTACTAATCATCTTGTCACTACAAACGGAATAGTTTCATTTAAAATACAAGTAATATTAAGCATGTAAACCGAGTTAATCAGAAAGTGAAGAAGGGGTTACAACAGTTTTGCTGCAGTGACAATGGCAGCCTGATCATACTCTCGAGCACTCTTCCTCTCTCAATGTCCTTCATACTTTGAATGACTCATGTCAGTCAAATGTAACAAATAGAAAGATTTGCTCTGTATTTCATTTTCTTCCTCATTATTCAAAGAACAAGCCAAATAACACATCCATAAGACAGAACGTGTGAAAATAATTGCAGATTTTCAACTTTGTAGGCTCATCTATTTACTATCTACCTCATAAAGATTAAAGATGGGCTTATTCTAAAACATTCCTTTCCAAGTTCAGGAAATATAACAAGAATGTTATGCTACATTTACAAATGTGGTAGTAAAATGAGGAATGATGAAGTACCAATACCATAAAGGAAGCTTTGGAGTTAGGGAAGAAAAAATATCCCAGTACTTGTCTGAATCGGGGCTCAAGTACTTTCAAGTGCCTCGCCCCCAGCTTTCTGCCACTGGGACTGCATATAACTCACACACAGCAGCACTGAAATTCAAACTCCCTGTGGGAGTACTCCTCCTCCTCATATGCAGAAATGCAGTGGGAAAATGTCCAAGTTTGTGTATGCTGCAAGAACGCTACAAGTGCTGTCAGCTTGATCGCTATACAGGCTAATTTCTCATACTGAAAATCTCAGTTGTTGCTAGCATAGGTGTCTGTGAAGCCCAGCTGGAAAGACATGATCATGTGTTATGTATGCAAGGCAAAATGGAAATAGCTGAGCTTCAGGAACTCACAGAGAACTAATAAAGAGAGACTTATCAAACACTCTTCAGCAAGGGAAAATACGGGAAGACGCTATTCCTTCTTCAGCCTGGATTCAAGACCTCGGAGCTTTTTTAAACCGCAGCAGTGTGGGGCTTAACAGATTTGTCTTACTACTAGAAGTTTGTCAGATTTTCAGTTTCCTACACTCCTACCTCTTCCCTGGGGAAGAAGCCTGCTGCATAGTAGAGTTGGTGTGCCGATGGCATGGCTGCTCTGTGACTTTGGGAACAGCCACAGAAGCACAGCAGAACACGCAGACACTGATCATGTTTCACATTAACTACTGTATAGGATTGTGTGAGGACTCTGTACAGCTTCTAGAATACCCTGAAGGCCTCATGTACCAAGTCCAACATTTCTATCTTTCAACTTGATCCACAACAGCGGTGCCAGAAAGGAACAGAAGCTATTTGTAGATGCAGACAAGTCCCTCACACACAGAGGAGGGCAAGGAGATGATGCCTGCTGGCCAAAGGGTAAGAAAAATTTTCAGATATCTGTCTGGGGGAGAAGCTACACTTGAAGTTTCTTAAGTGTAGATTAAGGAGTGCTAACAGACAGTTGTCAAACCTCTGAGAAACAGCAGAAATTCAACTATGGGAAAATGTACTAAAATATACAAAAAACCCGATTATATGTTTTCCCATCTAGAATTCCATTAGAACAAAAATTATGTTTTTTTCACCAAACCAACCTGGGCTCAAAGATCAGTTTAAGCTCACTTATCAAGTATATTATAAGCATATTCATAATTCCAAGAGCGGAGGTGTACAGTGATAAAAACCCCCTTACAGACAACTATTCTTGGCTTTTTGTTTTTCTTTCTTCCCTCACTTTTTATTGATTCCAGATTTTGTTACAGTTCGTAAATACAGTCTTACGTTTACAAAAAACAAATGCACAGTTTCAACATGTTCCAGTTTGTGCCACTCAAGATTCTAAGGGGAAAAAAAACCCCAAGCCCTGCGTGGTTTTGCGATTTCCTCTCTAGCTACCTATACAGCACTCAGAGTACCCTCCTTCAGCTTTCTTTTTCTTCCAACAGCCTGAAAGAGCACCCCCAGTCTTTACAATGTGAAAGAAAAAGGCAAAACTGAAATAGTATTTTCTGTCAACTTCATATGAGTAGATCAGCTCCAGGCACTTTTGACAAGTATCCAAACAGTGCTTTTGTCAGCTGCATTTGTTGTCTCAACCTTGAAATCATTAGCACTTTTAGAGCTCAGTACTCTGTCAAAAGCATAACAGACTTAGATTTTATAATTTTTGACATAGGACTTTCCAATCCTTATGATGAATATACATCTTCCTTCTCTGTGTTTTTAATTAGTAAAATATATAGATTTCTACATGTCAAAAGAGCTGTTATACAAGAATCAACAAATCTATATAAGAAAGCCAAGCACTGCCTGTTTTAATGACTCAAGCCTAGAAAATTTTTAAATTTTCACAATCTTCCCTAAGCACCTAGCTCTAGAAAAAGCCTAATAAACTCAGAAAATCCTGCTTCTCAAATACAATATTTAGGTTACAATTATTCAGTAATAACTTCCACTCTCAGTTTAGAGGGTTCTGAGTCACTACCGCAGCAGGGAGGAGGGCAGAGGCAGGGTGGCAGAGGGGGAGGTTAATCAGAGTCTACGTTTTAGTCAAAGCCTGGGGCTTTGTTTCTATATCAGGGAGGCACCCAAAAGCAACCCTATCCAGAGTGATGGCAGATTCTAAACACAGTGCTGATGTCAGCATGAAGTATTGCTCAGCGTCTCTCTGCTTCAAAACTCAAGATAGAAAATCACATGCACAGGGTAAAGTTGTCAGACATCATCCATAATTATCTAAAAATTAAACTCTCCCCCTGCCTTGCATTTATTTGATGATAAAAATATTTTCACAATCAGTCTTCCCTCTTCTTTCAAGGCATCACAATGTTACAGTTTTAGCTTTTTTGTTCATTTGGAGGGCTTCTTTACTGGTTTGAATCTGATCCCATCAAGGCAGTGAATACTTACACAAACATGTAGCCTACCTGCTCTGAGGTAGATTCATCACTCAAGAAGAAGATAGAACACAAAACAGAAAAGGTACAAATAGCTGTTACTTGAAAAAGTAAAAGAAAAAAAGAAAGACTTCATATCAGGTTGATTGCAAGGTGAATGAATATAGACTGTATTAAACAGAGGAAGGGCAAGAAAAATTTTAGATGACCTGCACAAATATTTAATTGAAAAAATGATGTATTTGTTCCAGTAGTTTCTTTAAAACTATCTCATTTACTATTCCCTCTTCTATTACTGCTCATATTAAATTCTCGCTGACCTGTTTCACTGAGTTAATGAAAAATATACTAATAAAAGTAATAATTGGATTCAATCATTGAAGTCTCTGTTGATACTGAAAATTTTAATTTACACCCAAGTAAATCACACAGTTATAACAGTATGCATTTTTAATGACTGTTTAAAAAATGATAAGCACAGTCCCTTTGTTAATCAAGATATTTTACTTTATATTTTAAAAATTCTTCAAGCGTGGAAGTTGCAAACCAGCTGCTTCAAGGGAGACAAATTCTGTGGGGTTTTTTTGATCTATTCTATTACTCATATTAGGATTTTTAGACTAAAAATTACGTAGTAATGTAGATTGAAAGTATAAAATTCACTTCAAACAAAAATGAAAATAAATGTATCAAGTTATTTAATGATTTATGGCTTTGATTTACTCTCTCTAAAGCTTATAAATGTTGTCTACAAAACCAAAATTGCTGACATCAATATTATCAAACTGACTGGGAAATATCACTGGTGTATCTTGTTATACCATCAAACATCGACATAAATGTTTTTTTCTCTCCGTTTACACATTCATTTAACAAGAAAGGTCTAAAACATTAAAATCATACCATAAAATACATAAACTAGTATTAATAGCAGCTATTAAGTTATTTGAGAAGATGTTTGAAATGTCCTCTCTCACTATAGCCTATTGCTTGCTCATTTAAGTATCAGCCCACAGTGGCCAGAAGTTCAGTAGAACTGAAGCTTCCCATATGCCCCCCAAATCTGTTCTACAGAGAAACAGGGTATAAGGATAACCAACAGCAGCCACATAACATTAGTCAAATAACCTATCAGTAATAGTATGCCTCCTATGACTACCAAAAATTAGAGTTAAGGCTAATCTTCATTCACTGCAGAACCAGAAGAGGTTGCTCACGTCACAAAAGTTACTGCACACATATTCTCTTATTTGGCAGAGAGGGCTACAAAATTTCACACCCAGTTAATCTAAAGTGCTTGCAATCACTTTAGAAAACAGAAGCTTCACTACTAGCCCTGACATAATGTTACATTATCATTAAACAACAAGATAGAAAGGACTCTCGAGAAAACTTTCATTTTGTACAGGATGCTTTTAAAGTGTCCTCACACATTACAGAGCATTAAATTATAAGATTACCAACCAAGCATGTAAAATAGCTTTTTAGTAATAAATAGGTGATTGTGAGGACAACACTGCACTGCTTCCAGAAAAAGGTGCCTGAAGAACTACCTAAAAACCAAAACACAAATCTAAAAAAGCCCAACCCCATAAGCAACAACCACCTCACAAAGCAAATACTTTCTATCTAAATTACACCACCCTCAATAGAATTCAGTAAACTATTGAGTAAAACAAAGTAATTGAACTCAGTAACTTCGAGGAATGACTGAAGACAATGCAGACCCATCAGGCACAGCACTACACAGAGGAATTACACTTGTACTTTACTATTGAAGCTCAGGGTACTACGAGTGGATAATTGCTGATGATACTTCAAGTGACACAAGGAAAGGAATCATGTTACTGACCTCACAAGATGAGTACTCAGGTTCCAAATCTGATTAAAAGAGAAAAATTAGTCTTTTCCCCACAACGATTAACCGGTCTGGATAAATTTGTGAAGTGGTATGTAAGGACCTCTAGCAGCTGAAAGTGTAGGAGTGGGAATCCTAGAACCAGTAGAACACCCTTCTGAAGAGCAATGCTGAATTCACATTGCAGGGAACACAAGTCAGCACAAACATAACCTCCAGCAGTTTTCCTAAAAAGAACACTCCAAATCTTTAAGCATCATTTTTGGTTTAGACACCCTTTGGCACATTAAGTTGAAAGACCAGAACTTCAGAAAATAAAGCTGCTTCTAGTAACAGTCCTAGCAGTTTCCCAGCCCCTCAAACTAACCACCCTGCAGGAAAGAAATTTACTGAAAAGCAGGTTGGAAGACACAAATGTATGGTAACTGTCTAGGAACAGCTAATAGCTAAAGTTAAGAGTTTTTGTTTAAAAAAAAAAAAAAAAACACACACACACAAAAAAAACCAAAACAACAACAACAACAACAACAAAAAACCAACCAAAAACACACCACAAAATAAAATATCCTCTGGAAAATACCTTGCTGATTAAATTGATACCTTCCCTTGAATTCCAAAAATGCAACAGAACAAAAAGGGAAAATCTAACAAAAAGTATAAGCAAAAGCAGAATCCCATCCCCTTACCCTATTTTGTACATATATTTTGAAACCTAGCCTTTAATCTCTACAATCTGCATGAAAATAGGAGTGGGTGGCTGCCATGGAAACACATTTTTTCCAATTTATTATTTTCTGATGTGTCTAGGGTCTAGAGTCTACTGACTCTAATAATAAGGGATAGAAGATCCAATAGTTCAGGAGTTAACTGGAATAAATATTTCTCTTCTCTAAGAAGTCTGCCTGCACCAAGAAGAACAAGGATCTAGATGAAGATATTCTTAACAGAAAATAAAACAGATTCTTCACCAGTCCCATCTGCAAATGCAGACAGCTTCAGAAGGATTTTACAGTTGCAACAACCTCCCTCTTTGCATATTCTTAAGAATATGGAGTGCATCATAAACTAATGCTCCCGTTCAGTTTCTCCAGAACAGTGATGCACAGGGGACTCTGATTATTGAGAATACATGATGAAAGACATAAAACTCTCTAGCACTTGCACAAAATTCATATGAAAGAGTGTCAGTTACATAAAGACGTTCTTAAGACTTTCAGCAATCCCTGCAAGCTCCATGCCACACCATGAACAAGTGAACAGCTTTGCTGAATAAAGTATGTTTCTCCTTAGTGGTCCTCTTTACCAAAACAGATTACAGAGAAATCAAGGAGAGTTGAGAAGCTTCTGTGACTATACAGAAAAAATCTCAAAACTGGTGTCAGAATGCAAAAGGTATGAGCAGGATAAGTAGTTTTCAACTCTACCTAAAACAGGTTATGAAAGCTCCTGCAAAAAATATGACAAAAGATACTGTATTATTGTGGTTCTCTAGCAGTACTCTCCAGTTGGAAAAATAGATTCACTGTTGTTGTGCCAGTGTTTTTTTCCTGGCTCTCTGCCTTTGGAAAAACAAACCTCAGCAAAAAAATATTTGCATTCAGAGAAACATCCTGTCTCATTTATTGTACCAGTCCATTCCTGTGATCCAGTGTGGGAGCTCACCTGTGGATGTACTGTCCTTAGGTTTCAAGTGGTACCCAGCCATTTTGATGCAATTGAAACACTAACTGAGCTTAAACACACACACACAAAACCAAAGCAAAACAAACAAAAAAAACCCACAACCAAACAAACAAAAAACCAACAAACAAACAAACACGGACAAATAGAAATCACTGAACACTTTTCTGGGAAGTTCCATCCTAGAAAAAAGCCTTGGGTGTTTCACTGACAGGCAGGTCCCTGAAGTGATTTGCTTAATATGCAGCTGCAACCAAAAAAAAGGCCAAAAAAAATACCAAGCATCATCAGAGAGGACAAGACAAAATGCCACTGTTTTACTACAGTCTGAAACATTGATGCAACTTCATTCTAATTACTGTATGCTATAGCAGTCACTTCACCTCCATAAGGATACAATGAAGTCAAAAGAACACAGCAAGATGAACAACACAGGTAGCTAAGGGAATACAGCAGCTGCCTTATGGGTAGAGATTAAAAATGGATCACTAATACGCTTGTGCTCCATCACCTTCACTGACAGTGCTCAAAGGTCAGGCCACAGCCAGTCATGGTCTTGCAGCTCAAGACACAGGACTGAAAACAGATGTCTCGATACATTCCAGTGCATCAAGATGTTACAAGATTTCATTAATAGTGGATGGACTACTACTAATAATGATGGAAGAAGAGTGGTCTTTAGGGATGTAAAACAAGATGCACTGGACTCATCACAGCCTTTTAAGGACAGAGAGAAAAGCTGATTGCTGTGCTGTTTCTGCAGTGTAATTTCTATCACATATATTTTCCTCCACAGCAATGCTAGAATGTCCTCCTAGGTATTTGAGGATATTTAAAAACCTTCAGTAAGAATAGACTTTATTCAGTGGTTTGAAAAAGACCCAGCGAGGTCCTAAAAATTTATATAGGAGTCTTTGATTAAAATAAATGAGACACTGGTTCCACAGAAAAGAGCAACATGAGCAACCTCACAGAAATACTTTATTTATTGTATTGAAAAGTGTTTATGAATTGTTTCATCCACAGTAAGACAACTTGCTTTACTGTGCAGTGGTGACAGAATAATTTGTTCTTTCATTATCCAGGTTATTTACTATTTTAAGTACTGATCTGTTGCAATTTTCCTGACTTATCACAAGACAACCGCACTTCTGGGAACAAGATGAAATACAGGCAGAAGAAACAGTTTTTGTCAAAGTTAAAAATACACTGCACTAGCATCCTAATTTAATACTTCATTCTTTGTAGCATGCTTCTGTTTACAGCTCATTCTTTTGGAGAAAAAGCCCAGGAGAGTAGTGACACACACCTGAATCATTCATGTAACACACAAATCAGTTTGAGTAAATCCTTAGCAAGCAATGGGCTTAAGTCAGATAGTCCACTTGAGAACTCTCATTTAACTTCAGGCATTAACCACACTCTTCCTTTCCTGTAACAAAATATTCCCACCCACAATTTCCACCTCTTCCTTCTAAATATACCTCAAAGAAAAGAGTTTCAGTTAAAACTTAATGAGTTGTCCTTGTACAGTACAAATTTTTGGTACAGTACAATCCTTTTTTTTTAACAATAATTAACGTTCATGACTCTCAAATATGCAAAGCACTTAAAACTTCAAGAGTCCTTAGAAAACTCTTATCCATTAGAAGTTTACTTAAGGAACTCTCAGCCCTACAGTAATGCTGATTGACTATTGGGAGGGCTATTGCCCCTCTTGATAGAGCATGCAGATCATGAAAGCACATCCTTACTTCGAAGAGCCACTTCACAGCAGCATGGTACATATTGCTTAAGTTGGTTCCTGCCTCAATCACACACTTGTCAGTCAGACCAAGTTGCAGCTTTTCCTCTAAGCAAGAGAATGTATTGATCTCCTGACTTCAGCCATAGACAGTTTAATTCTCCTTTCTCACCCCCTCACAGCTCACATCTCAGTCAAAATTAGTATGCCAGCAACATGGCTGACCACCTCCAAGCAGCACAGATTTCATGCATGCTTCGTGTCTTATGTGATGAGATGAGCAACAAACTAATAAAGCCCTCTCTAGACTATAATTAAGAGCATACACTAATGCAGCACCAATTCTTAGATTTAATAATTCCTAACACAGAAGCAGATTCTAATACAGAAAACATCCAAGAAAAACAAGTCTAGAATAGCTATGTAGGAATTAATTTAAGAATAAGTCCATTGCCCAGAGTCAGACAGGCAAACTGAATGAGCACAGAAAAGTTAAGGCTAGAAAAATGTTTTTTCCTCACAGACTTTTCCTGCTGGTAAAGAGAACAATGGAATTACAGGCACCCTAAAAGAGATAACAAGTAGAAAACAGTTTCCAGTTGGCTTCTGATAAAATGACAAGAGTTGAAACAGAAAGAAACACTTGGAACTTTCATAATTTGATTGTTTTAGCAAACCAAGTCTGAAATACGAAACACATGGGCAGCAACGCCAAAAGTTTGAAGAGTATCTGAAATATTAATGACCTAACCATAGACATAAAATTGCCAATCAAACATTCACAGGTCCTTGGACAATTCATTCTGAGCTCAAATGAAGCTAAGTTAAGCATCTCTTTGACCCAAGACGCATACATTATTTAGCATTAGCTAGACATTTGTTCATTTATGTAGACACATGCCAAGTGGATTTATGTGAGAGGGTACCCGTTTCTGTTTAATTTGAAATATCCTGGTTCTCTCTCTGAAAGCTAAACCACAATGATTTATATCATTTACGTAATCTTTGTATTTTAGCAAAAGCACACTTTCAAAAAGCTAATGTCGGGAATTCTTCCAGTGGAAGAGATACAAAGCTCTCAGTGCATCTCCAAAGAACAGGTGTGCTGTAGTTATTTCCATATGCACAAAACCAGCCTGCTGATGTTTCATTGTATTTTTGTGGCTTTTCTCTTCTGGCGTACTAAAATATGCACATAAGGGTGGTCTTTTGGGTGTTAAAGGGAGTGGGCAAGGGGTGGTGTCTTCCTTTTGTTGGTTTTGGTGAGTTAGTGTTTGTTGTTTTTCTTTTCCTGGTCTATGCAGCTGATCAAAATTTGCACCACACACTTTAAAATCAAAAATAAATGCTTATATGGAAGACTGGTAAAGAATGGAATGAAACGGAAACATGAGCTGCTAGGGGGAAAAAAACCTAGCAATAAACTCTGAAAAGGAAGCTGCCTTCAGTTTCTTTTCCCTATAAACTGTTTCCTACATCCCGCACTTTTGGAGTGTTAATGTAGACTAAACTATAGGTACACTCCATATGAATGATTTTTCAACTCAGGTACTTTTAAACTTTCTCTGAGGATCCCAAAGCATTTATTAATTTTCCAGCAGTCTCAGGACTGCTCTACATGCCGCTCTCAGAGACAAAGAAATTTTGAGAATAATTAAAATAGGAAGTTCACATACCCTTATTTAAACTTCCTCTTGCCTTGCCTCCTGCAACATCAAAGCAACACAACACCCAGACTGGATGTGCTCATTGCTTGACTGCACTTAGCATTTAGTATGCAATAAGACTAAGAACTACTACAGATGATGGAAATTTGGCTGAAAAACACAAAAAACAGGCCAAAATTTATAAATATTTGCTCATCCTGAAAGATTTCTATTAATCTGGGAAATATAGGCTAAATCTGTAGTCTTTATTCAGCTTATTAGCATTGCTGTGGGTAATGTTTGCTTTTAAAGCCTAAGAGTGATATTTAAAACAAAAACAAGACTAAAAAAATCAAACGGCAAACCATTTATTTCCTCCTGTCCAAACAGGCCTCGGAAGCACACAAACAATGTGAGCTAACCCAAACTCTCTGTACTTATTTTTCTAGCCCTGCTGAAGCAAAGCACTGAATGGGGGAGATACTGACAGAGGGAAGGACCAACAGAATTAGTGCCTCTAAGCTGAAGCAAAGAAGTCGTCTCATGTACCTGATGGGGAAAAAGAGTTTGTTAATAAGAACAACAATTACTGAGGCAAGAAACAATGCTAATACAAGAATTGAGAAGCCAGAAAAATAAAGGGAAGGAGATGAGACTAACATGGAGGCACATCTTACAGAGCTTAGCCACTGTTTCATCACTTACATTTTGAAGTACCAGCAAGGACAAGATCAGGTAAGCAAGTCAGAAACAAGAGAAAATGGATCACAGAGTAGTGCAGATAGTGAGGTACTGAACTGTTCAATTTCCCCAAGGACAACTTCAAAACAACACTCGGATGTGAAACTCAATGAAAGAGGATATCAGAGGCACCCAAGCCTTGCTCAGACAGCTGATCAAGCGCCGCAGAAGCTCAACATGGGATCATAAAAAAACATTTGATTAAAAGCGATCTTATAAATAGAATGAAATGTTTAGGAGGTTTAAAGCTTAAAGAAGCATGGGCAAAGTAACATTACAAAAAATACCAGGAGAGGCACTGATGAGAGATGGAATAAATGGAATTTCCTTAGAAGAAAGAGAAATCAACTCATACATCTGCAATATTCATCTGATTCAGTTGCACCTCAAATCTCCACTGAAAACTCCCACCTTAACACAGGCTACATATGGGGCACCTTAAAGGCAAAGCAAGTGATACCAGCCAGAGATAGCCACCATGAGGTACAGAGTAACTGATAGTATAGAATCACAAAGTTATTTTATGAACAATCTACTGAAAGGGCAGTTTTGGCATCATATTTTGAAAACAAAAATAAAAATAAAAATTGCACAAATAAACCGTATGTGTTTCTCAACCAAGAACATCTCTATTCAACATCCTAATCACATCAGCAAATCACTTAACCATGCTGAGGAAGCAGAAGGACTTCTAATAGGTTTTGGCATTTGTTTTGGTGGGTTTTGTTCCCCTCCAGTTTTCACTTTCAACCTGAAGAGACACAATTTTTCAGCTTCATGAATTTTATTAGCAAACTGCACCTCCAGCAAGGAATGAATAGATTCTGCTAAGAAACAGAAGTGAAGCATTTTCACGAAGAATCAAACCAAAAGACAGCTGTGGTTCAGCTCCTGTCCTCTGGCAATAACCAAAAAGCAACACTTGAACAGAATGTGAAAGGCCATGTGCTAACAATTCATGTTTGGTATAGCACAGCATTGTTACATGACATATGGTAATCTCTTGGTTCCTCCAACCAAAATAACTGCTAGGAAATAGTCCTCCAGTCATCATCTAAGAAATATCTGCAATTGCATATTGTGCTCTTGCTTGCATAGGTGTATAAAACATAAAGTGATACGCAGGGTTGTTTTAACTTTTTGCTGTTGCAGATCATTAATATAGCTCATACTATACACTTGACTCAGTCAACTATATCCAATACTCACTGTGACATTGCAAGAATATTGCCTCTTTGAATAATGAAAGAATAATCTCCAAAAGCTCCTGAATGCACTCACTAGAGTCTTAACCTCAACACATAAAAAAATATCAATTATTCTTTAAAAATAAGGTCAAGGATTAAACAACCCAGAGGTGTCCTCTCCTTCATACTGCTGCAGTTCACTAGTAATCCAAATGAGCCATCCAGCACGATTACTACTAAATTTTTCAACTTTGGAATGATGTACAAACCCTGAGTTTTATAAATCAATTTAAGATCTTCAGATGAGAAGCACTACCAGTATTATTTGCTATTATCATGCACATGCTTTAATTTGGCATGAGGCACAAACAAGCCTTTAGAAAATGACCTGTAGAGATCTATCACCTTCCACTGACCTCCTTCAAAACATATTTGGATCTGTTCCAGCCTTTTATTGCTCTCTGGCACTAGTAAATCCACCATTTGATCATTATTAAATATTCACAGCAGATGTGCCTACAAGCAGAGCATCATGCTTTAAGTGTATAAGAACAGGAAGAGATGAACTCTCAAGAAACAAAGATGCTGAGTTTATGTTAATAAATTTACTTTAAAAGACTAATTCAAGGAGAAACACATGTAGATTTCCTTAAGCTCTTCTATTTTGGAGTTAAGTTGCAAAAAGGCTGCTCATGTCAGACTACATTTTCTGTAGTACCCCACACTACTCCAAGTATTTCTGTATTATTAAGTTTTTTCCAAATTCAATTTTTGCCCTCACTAAACAACACGGCAGAAAAGACATCAGTGTAGTGTTGGCAGAGAGGAACATAGTTGTTATGCAATTAGCTATGTAAAACTGCATTTGTTCTCTTCCCCTATTTACAGTGTACAGATGAGCAAATACGATGATAAGATGGAACCAGCTTTGCTAGAATGAATTTGTCCAATGGCAAAAACATCTTAACTTGATTACTGATCAGAGTTGGCTCTACCGGCTACATGAATGAAGAAATGTGGATGGAACAGAGCTTTTTTACTGACAAAAAGTATGTAGGAATTAATATCCTATTATGTACAAAACCAGAACAGGACTAGCAAAACCAGAAAACTAGAACAGTAAGTTATAGTTACAACAGTACAAGGCACGGGTAAGTTTTAGTTCTCAAAACCAGTTTTGAGTCACCTCCACAGTACAGATATGTATGGGTAGGGGGCTGCTATTACTGGTCAGTTTAGTAGAATGCAGAAAGCCACTTTACATAATTTTACTGAACATACATTCAACGTTCTTTTTACAATTCTTGTTCAGTTCTTACTTTGTATGCCTTCCTTAACTTTATTTAGAGTAAAATAGCAGTTCTACTTGGCAGGATTCAAAAAATATCAGGAAACTATTTTTTAAAAAAAGTGTTTAGACTAAATATGTGTCTCAGAAATCTTTTAGATGAAATTTTATAGAGAGTATCTAAACTGTGCTGTCCTGGGGAAGGTGGGGAAGTAAAAAGTATGGGAAATTAGTCCCTAGGAAGTATTCATCATTTCTCCTGTTCACAAATTTGCTTCATTCTATTATTCACAGTAGCGTATTTGTCTATGAAACTTCAGCAGCTTACTTTGCAGTGGTCATACTGCTGCTGTAAGGTTGGAACATCCCCTCCAACAGGCATTTGCTTTTTCAGTTCTTCATCTTTTGCATTCAGCCATTTGATTAACTCTTCCAGGGATGTCAGCAATCTGTTCCATTTCTCTGCACTTGCCTCCAAGTGAGCCCTGTGAAACAACATAAAACCATCTTTAAACCCCTGAACAGCAAGACCAGCATGGGAATGCAACAAACAAAATTACTCCAACTGAAAGATAAGAATGTTTCAAGTGCACAGAAACTTTGTGTTACAATATCCTCTGCTTCAAAATACTTGGCACAGCAAATCAAAATAAGCAGAGAAATGGGAACACAGACAAATACACCTGACGCTTTAACTCATCTAACACCTTGAACACTGCGTGCCTAAGCAACATACAGAAATGCTGTGTTTTGCTGTGACTCTACCACTGTTGCACACAAAGCACAAGAGTCATTTTGTGAGCTAAAGCACTGCAGAACTGAACTCTTTGATGCCAGGACCCTCTGCTCCTCAGAAGCAAAAACCAGCAAGTTCTCCCAGCAGTGATCAATAGCAAACTGTGCTGAACATATCAATCGGTAATACAGGTTATTTAATACATCAGCTTTAGTCGATGGTGAGTTACTAAAAGATTAACATAGCGAATCTGTTCCTTGGTTCAACTGACAAACAAAAGGCCAAATTCCATGATACTTTTTTGATACTTTAAATACCTTGACTTGATGTCCTCTCCCTGATATGCCTAAAAGATGCATAGAAATCTTTAACAGGGATCAGCTACTCCTTTTTTACTGCAATCATTCTATGTTATGGAATCATTCATGACCAACATGTACTTAGTTTCTACCAGTAAACAACAGTTTCTTTCTCCACACAGGTGACAGAGAAGAGCTGAATGCTTTTCAGTGTAGCCTGACACCAGCTCTCCAAATTCCTGATCTGCTTCTGATGGAAGACTGGTGGCCGTCTTGGCCACAGCAACCACAAAGTGATCAAGTTTAAATTCTCTTTTGACAGAAGGAAAAGTGCCAGCAAAACCTCAGCTCTGGACATGAGGAGAGCAGACTTCAGGCTGCTCAGGCAATTAATAAGGTTCCCAGGAAAATGTTTTTGCAGGTGCTGGGGTCCATCAGTGCTGGTCACTTTTCAAACATCACCTCCCTGGGGCACAGGAGCAGGCAATTCCCAAATGTTGAAAGTCAAACAGAAGAGGTAGAAGGCCAGCTTGGATGAACAGGAATCTTCTCTTGGAAATAAGGCAAGAAAGGAAGGTGTGTGCCCAGTGGAAGCAAGCTCAAGTGACATTGGAAGAATTCAGAGATGCTGCTGGCTGCTGCAGGGAGAAAATCTGTGCAGCCAAAGCTCAGCTGCAGTTGAAGCTGGACAGAAATGTGGGGGACACTAAAAAGAGCTTTTTCAAATATATTAACAGCAATAGGCGGTATAGAATACCACTGTCCCACTGCAGGATGGGGATGGTCATCTCACAAACAGGGACTGAGACAGGGCAGAGGTGTTTAACGCTTTCTTTGCTTCTGTCTTCAACATGGATGATGGACCTAGGGGGTCTCAGTGCCCTGAGCTGGAGGACCATGACTGCAAGAATGACCAGCTCCCAGTTGATCCTGAAATTGTGCAGGATCTGCTGCTTCAGCTTGTTCCCTACAAATCTATGGGGCCTGATGGGATTCATCCCAGAATCCTCAAAGAGCTGGCTGATATCATCATAAAACCTCCCTCAGTGATTTTTGAGGGAATCCAGAGAGGTCCCAGCTGACTGAAAGATGGTGAACATTGTGCTGATTTTCAAGAAGGGCAGGAAGGAAGACCCCGGAAACTACTGGTCTGACAGTCTCACTTCAGTGCCTCGTAAAGTTATGGAGATTATCCCAAGAAGTACTGAAAAACACCTGAAAGACAATACAGTCACTGGTCACAGATTCATAAGAGGAAAGTCCTGTTTATCAAACCCCTATTTCCTTTTATGACAAGGTAACCCACCTGGTTGATCAAGGGGAGCCAGTTGATGTCATCTTTTGGGATTTCAAAGCTTTTGATACTGTCTCTCACAGTGTCCTTCTGGACAGAATGTCCAGCACAGCTGGATAAACACACCACGTGGTGGGTGAGCACAGATCGAACACAGAGGGTAATAGTGAATGGGGTAACATCAGACTGATGATCTGTCACTAGTGGGGTCCCACAGGCCCCCATCCTGGGCTCTGTGGTCTTCAACATCTTCATAAATGACTTGGACAAAGGACTGGAAGGAATACTAAGCAACTTTGCAGATGACAAAATTTGAAGGAGCTGTTGACTCCCTCATGGGCAGGGAGGCCCTGCAGAGAGAACTCAACAGATTAGAGGACTGGGCAATCACACTGGAAATTCAACAATGGAAAGTTCCAGATTCTGCACCTCGGATGGGGCAACCCTGGATGCACATAAAGACTGGGGAATAAGATGCTGGGAATCAGTGCCATGGAAAGGGACCTGGGAGTCCTGGTTGATGACAGGTTGAAGGGAAGTGGTCACAGCACCAAGGCTGACAGAGTTCAAGAAGTATTTGGATGACACTACTGGGCACATGGTATGACTCTTGGGGATGGTCCTGGGCAGAGCTATGAGTCGGACTCGATGATCCTTGTGGGTCCCTTTGAACTCATCATATTATGTGATTCTGTGAATTAAAATGTTCAAATCTATAGCTTTCTGTACTTTTGATAGTGAAATCTCTATTCATCATGACTTATTACTGTCTCTAGCACATATAAGCAGCTCTCACCTCTAAAATCTGGTACTCTGAGCCTTCAAGATTCTGCTCTAATTAGTGAGCAGAATTTTTGCATAGAAGATAAATTAGAATTTTCTAAGGAGGGATAATTTAAGGGAGAAATACAGTCCAATATTAATAGTGAAAAAAACTAATTAGATAATAATGTGAATGATATGGGACATGATACTAGATTAAATGCATTGTAATTTAGCTGTAAGTATTTGCGTGCATGCCAGATTAATGACAGCAGCAAAACATCACTAGCACATGGCTTCAAAGCCCAGTGCAAGCTAATGTTTCAGGGGTAGAGCAGTAAGGAGTGGGGAGGAAATGAACTACACTAATAGGGATATGAAAATTTTTCTCTGAACACAAAGTGAGCTAACCTCTCTTTTGAAAGGTCAAAGACATTAAAGGGGGAAAATAAAAAGGGAAAAATGTATCACATCAGCCTGGATTTTTCCTGACTATTACCCTTTTAATCTTACAAAAGCCATACTGAAAATAAAAGCACAATTCAGCAGCTGAAGAGTAGAGAAAAGTATTCAATTCTGGGGAGCAAAGTTTGCGTGCAGCAAACCCCATTCAAAGGAAATGCTGCACAGGAGCAAGGGAACCAGGATATGGTCCAATCTGCATTTAAGTGTAAAGTTTTAGTATCACCTTTACATTTGTCATACAGACATTATCAAAGAGAGAAAAACTATGCTGATGTTCTGAAATATTTCTTGGGCTTTTTTTTTCCTCAGTCAGCATTTCTGGCCTTTGTTTCAGAATTGGTACTTCTACTAACAAACATCCTGCAAACAAAGCTTCAGATGTTTGTACTCACATGATAAATGAACTGGCAATCTCAGGGATTTACCAGGTCAAGTCATGGCTCAAGAACCTATCCAAAATAGAGGTCAGTTATGGATGACTGTTTTTGAGCACTGGTTGCTGCTTCCCCAACACCAACCACCTGGTGTTCAAAGGCACTCTTAGGGGAATTCTGGATGAGCCTGAAAAACACAGATGCTCCCATCCAACTGACCAGACTGAGAGCACCTCCCTTCCTCCCAGACTGAATAAAATCATCCAAAACAGCACCTCTGACACAACTCCCCTTCTGCTGACCCTGAGAGGTACTCTTCACACCTAGACACCTCCTCAGCTTTTGATTCTGCTATGGAGGTAGCACTTTTCCTGCTGAGTGACAAGAGAACATGTGGAATAAAAAAAGACGATTGGTGGGTAGTCTAAATACACTCCTTGACCATTTCTCCCAAACTTTTACCTCTACCCTCCCCCAAACGTCAACACTCTCACACCTTCTGCCCCAGGAGAAAAGAATCTCTTCTAACCATTTGGCTCCCAGAAATCTACAACTGTGTTTTCTTCCTGGGAATAAGATAATAAAGCAAGAAAAAGAAAGAAGTGTGAATGAGTCTAAAATAATTTCAAGGAGAGATATATAGTCCTCTCAGATGGTGCCATGCTCACTACAAGTACAGGTTGAAGCAGCTTCCATGACTTAAAAAATATGTCACAAGAAGTGCTGCTTTTTCAGTTTGGAACTCCTTTTAGTTACAGTAGTAAGGAAGTAAAGTCAACACAGTGACTAACTCATACTAACTCTATATGGGAGAGCAGTACTTTCAGCAACTAAAAATCAGCATAATCAGAATGTACACATATCTGGAAATATTCTAAAAAACTTAGGGAAACATTAATTTAGAAGCCCTATCCCAAGTTGAAACCCATAACAAAATGATCAGCTTTTTCAAACATCAGTCTTAGCATCTAACATAGTTATATGCTCTTCTTACTAGACTCATCCATATAGTTTTGCTTTCCAATTCATCTTCGTAAAAAAAAATACACCAAGAAAGGAAAACTTAAGGCAAACTGAATCCATAACAGTTCTGTGCTTTGCTATTTCCCTATGAAAGCTTTTAAGACACTTGCACAAGTTAGGAAAGTGAACGGCAAAAAACAGAGCAAAACACAGAAACACTATGTTCTTTTTAGTAGTGACTGACATTTGAAAAATTAATTTACTTGTCTTAAATTTGCACCAGTATTCTCTTCCTTGCGTATCTTCCACTTTGAGTTCAGTGATGTGTGGCTCTGCAGCACTGCTGGTACCCGCAGAGCAACACAAACATTAGTGCTGCCCAGTGGGATACACATGCCATATTTGCACAGAAGTGAAAAGATGACTCTGTATTCAGAAAAGCATGTATTCCCACTTTTCTGAGCATTGACTGCGCAATTGCTCTTTCTATTTTACAGCCTTGGAACTCATAGCTGTCCAGAATAAATGGCTTGAAGGCCCATTTTCCTGGCCATCAATCTCTCCCAAATCATAGCCAACCCCAGAAACAGCCAAATAACTGAATGGTGCTTGCTAGGACTCCACAGTTGACAAGTTATTATCTTAAGACCATGTTTTTATCTTCCTCTCACATTGACTTATTTGTAAATAGTGCTCATAACAACCCAAGTTTAACAGCTCTTGCATTAAAATACTTCTGTGGTGCATCTAGTCTCTGCAAGCCCGCACACCAAACTGCTTGGTTCCTGGAGTTTAAGTTCTCATCTGTGGGCTGTCACAGAGCTGATTTACCTGTTTTATTTAACTTTTTAGCAGGCTGGTGATGGAATAAGTGGAAAGGAAAAGTATATGTCACATTTTTTCCTCTGTCTCACTCTTTCGAACTCTTGTACCTGAATTTCAAGCTCAGCTCATTTTTCTGGACTTCAGGAAATTCATATGAATCATTAACACTATCCTGTTTTACAGTTTTCTTCAACCAACAAGTATGCAGTTGCAATTAAAAGCTCTAGAAACGATATTCCATGTAATTAATTTTCACGTATAATTTGATTCGTATTAATGAATATGTCTGTATCTACTTCAAAAATTACATCGCAAAATTTTAACAATTACTACACTTGAGCTCAGCACTGATAGGGTCAAAAAACTGTAAAATGAATACCTTGATTAATAAGTATTTGAAAACATTTCTTAATTGAATAGCAGCAATCAAAAAATCTAATACCAATTAAATGGATCAAGACACTTAAGATGCAACTCCTATCAAATTACTAATTTCAGTGGTAAAAAACAAAAACAAATCCCTGATTTATTCTGAAAGTAATGGCAGATTCACAGAATTATTTCACTGACATTGTTATTGATTTACAGTAAGGTAAGACTCAACGTACTTTCTGGAAATTTTGGTACAAGATTGGCAAGTTATGACTGCACAGCTCTGGATAGATAAATAGTAGTTAAACCTACCTGGTGAACAAGTTCACTAGGTCTTTATATTTGCACTGAGAGGTCCTTTATGAAAGAGAATGGATATTCCACTTCAATGCTGTGGTCATATTTCTCAAGCCTTTTAGAAGACAGGAACTGTGCCCCATTCACACCTCGATGTTTTCATTACTCACCTGATGTTAGCTGACTTCGCCTTCAGGTCGTTCCAGCGCTGGTTCATGTCATCAAGCCGGTGCTGGAGTAGAGCAGCTTCCTCAGAGTTTCCCAAGGCTTTCACCATCTTCTGTCTGTTTCCATCAATGCTCTTAAAGATGTCGTTGTGCGCATCAATCTCAGCTTGGATGTCCTGAAATAACAGCAAGAAAAGTTCAAACATCTTAGTTCTGTAAGTAAAGGAGGTGAGAGGCTATTCTCATTAGGAGTCCTAAGCACTAGGGCAGAGAGTGTTTTCTGACTTTCTTGGGTGACACTGATAAAAGATGCAGAGGAGAAAACCTGCAACCTTTTTAACGTCACTATAAAAGGTCTAGTTTTCTTAAATGTGAGAAAAAGAGTCTGAAAGTCATCCAAGACTGTGACACAGGAAATAGAACTATAAACACTAAGTTTTGTGGTGTTACATTTTGTAGCACTGAAGGTAACTAATTGTCTACTGTTCACCCACGCATTTCACACAGTGTGGCATTTGCACTAGAAGTCATTTCCTTTTCAGAAATTACACAGATTCAGCCTTAGCGACATTGTCTCTTTCTTATTTGAAACAAAATAATCCAGAAACCTTAGAGTCCAGTGAAATTCAGACTTTATGTAATACTCTAGGTTATATATAATGAAAGCTTTTTACTAAAATTTATGTCCCTAAAATGCAGTTAAATGACTACAACAACCACAAGTTCATTTTTACAATAAACTGCTGTACATGATGGCCTGAAATACATGGAGAGGTAGACATAAAAGAGCAGGATGTATTATAATCTGAATTTCATAGTAAATACTAAAAAGAAGTGCTTGTGATTTCCATTCAGCTGATTCATTTCTCCTCCCCTTAGAAACTAAACCCATGTTATTCTCTCATCTATCATCTGCCTCAAGAAACACATTACAGATGTTGTCTTTATCTAATTGAGCACAGTATTATTTTTAAAACACATTATAAGAGCAGACAAAACTTCCTGCATCACTGCCAATGCTTTCAAGCATCCATACATCCATGTATACTCTAATAAAGCAATCTCAATGTGTGGAAAGCCTGGAGGTATACTGGCAGTCTCAACAGGATCAATCCACAAAGATTATGACAGGAATTTGATGCAGAAGTAAATAAACTTCTTTAGCAAAGGAAGAAATTAAATAACTGCAATCCCTTAAAGGCTTTTATTCTTCAGTCATCTCTTCAGTAATCATCATCTGTTGCCAAAAGCAGAACAGGAGGGGGCTCTTGCACCTCTCCATCCTAAAGATGCAATCCTTCATCTTAGAAAGGCTGCTTGCACATCTACAAATGAAAGTGAAAAGTAGCTACGGAAGCTTTCTTGAGTTCAGGAAGAAAGTAAAAAGAAGTCAGGATACAACTGGAGAAGTGGGGAGAGGAGAGATGGGGCAGTGGGAAGGAGGTGAGAGAGGGAGGCATAGGCAAAGCTCTGGCTGTCCAGATGAGTTACTATGTGACTTTGGGCAACTACCTGTTCCTTGTCCTGAGATTCACTGCTTTAAAACAGGTACCTGAAAAGACCCTTTTGCTGTCTTTAAAACACCTGACAAAAATCACCTTTCTGAACATAGATACAATGGCATTTAAAATGAAAAAACTTAACAGAAGTGTCTGGTAATCAACCAATCAAAATAAGACAGGAGTCATGAGTTGAAATAGGTGCTTATCTGAAAACATTTGCAGCTCCCATCTTTACATCTCCAACACATGTAGATGCAGGGAAAACCCGCTCAGTCCCACACAGTAGGACGTACAACCACTACAGCTGTTACAATTCTAATTGCACACTAATCTGTGCTAAAAGTCTGACCATGTGAAATACATTTTTGTCTCTTCAAAGTCACAAAACACAACCTCATTGAAAACAAGCTGATCTCTAATCTTCCACTCTACAATCACAATATTAATTCTAGAACTATTCATTCCTTCTAAAATCTTCATTAAACATTATTTGATTATACTTGAGGACACATTTCAGCATGCACACTGAGAGCAAAAAATCCCATTTCACTCAAAATGGGATTTGATTCCTGCATCTCCCAGTTCTCATGTTACATTAACACACAGTAAATCTGCTGTTCATCTTCTTGAGTCCCATCTATTATGGCCCTGTTGACACAACTCAGTTCAAAGAATAAAGTTTGCTAATTAACTTCTCTTTTCTGATTTCCATTTTCTAAGGGAAAAAAAGCACTGCCAGCTGATGGACAAACCAATAGGACTGATAAAATTAATGAATGTGAGTTAATCTCAGTCCCCACAAAAGAGATGAAGAGAGAAGTTCAAATAACATACCCCACACACCAAAGTGCAAATGGAAAAAATGCAACAAGAATGCAGAATGTGAAAAATTACTAATGGCAAGACATAGACACAGTAAATTAGTTATTCTTCAATAATGATATAAAATATCTGGATTTTTATTCAGGTATTGTCCTCTGGTGGAAAGTTAACAAGGATAATGGGCTCCCATCTTGTCCTAAGGCTGCTAGTAATTGGTAATAATCTCTTTTATTCATGCTGTTATCAAAATCTTTCAATTCTTATGAGATTTGTAAATATGTGCCTGCTGTTCCTTAGAATTTCTTTCTTCAAAATGTGAAGAACTCTATCTGTTCTGTAAACATCCCAATTCATGTTCATCCTGATCTATTATTTCTCTTTCTCCCTCATTTTCTTGATCTTTGATTCTCCATTGTCCTCTTTGTAGCAAAAAAAAAAAAAAAAAAAAAAAAAAAAAAAAAAAGGGGGGGGGGGGTAAAAGAAGTTGAGTATCCCTGCTCAGGCCCCAGTGAGGATTAATTATAATAAGTTAATCCAATTTAAATTTTGCAATACTTCAGAAGAAATTACAAACACTTCCCTGTTATCTATCACATGGAAGTTCCCATATTCAGAACCACAGGGACAACACACTGGAGGATTCAGGAGAAGGCGGTGGAGGGAGAAGAATTCTGTTGCTTTTGCCACATAAAGAGGGGGATACAACTGTGAAACACTGTCACTGTTCTTACCAAAATGCAAAGGAGATCTGGGCCAGAGTGCTGGCTCAGTGCAAGTAAAACAAATCAAAGGGGAGAGAAACAACAATGAAAGAAAACACACTAAACCACACACCCACCAAAAACACAAGAAAAAGAAGGAGGAAAAAAAAACCTTAAAGAAATACACTGTAAATAGAAAATTACTTCTTGCTTTATCAACTTATTTTTTTCAAGGCATTACTATGGAGATTCCATATTTTGCTAATTTTGCAAATACTTAATGTGCACCTATCTGTCGGACTGGATTGATAATTTATTGTATGAGGTCAATAGATTTGTTTACATGTTCAACTGCTTGCAGCATTAAGGTCCTAAATTAAAAGAAAGGCCTTTGAGGAAAGAATTCATCCTATATATAAATCAAGGTGAAAGCTCCAAAGTTTGAAAAGGTAGAAAGGAGAAGAAACAACTAGATTGGCTTTAGATACGTACTTCACCCTAGCCAGACTATTAAAAGATTGCCACTTTGCTTAAATTGCTTTTAAAGTACTAAGATCAAACTGTTGCCTGTCTTTTCCACTTTGGTTTGGTAATTTCAAAATTCCACTTACTTTCATTCTGAATCTTCTTTGACTTCTTTGCTTCTCTCCCTCTTTGCCCCTCTCTGCGTAGGATTCAAGCCTTCATTTTATGTTTGGAACTGATTTTAAACCTTGTCTTCAAAATAAGAAACCTACTTCTGGCTTTAATTTCTACAAATTAAAATACTAAATTATCATATGATGACAACTGAAGAGCATGTGTCTTTAAAGACTGTATAAATACTGTATGTGCCCCTCAGTAAAGCTATAGATGGCAACACTGAAAAGGACCCAAAGACTTAGCTAACTCCATTTGAAGTTGCCACCAGAATAACCCAAAGGCAGACTGGAGTGATATGCCCAGGATAAAAGTAGATATATGCCAAAGACTGGAACAGAACCAAACTTTGTGAGCCCAACTATAAGATCTACCCGCTATTAAACTTTTGTCTTTTTTTCTGCCTTACAGACTGCAAAGATATGTTTAAAACAGTTACAACACTAGGCATAATTGTCATTTGGAAACTATTAATACTTTATAAAGGCAAATAACTTCAAACCAAACCAGCAGCATTCCCATGACAACAGGCATTCTAATGTCTTTTTTCTAAATGATGAGCCCAGAGGGCCTCTAATTCACTCTGCAACCCTCTAAGCTATTAGCACATTCACTTCCACTCACATATTTTTAGACTTTATTTGTCTACAATGGCAATATACCAGGGAAGACAGTAATATAAACAAAGTATTTCCTTCTTTAAAGGGTCTAAATCCTTCTGTTGAAGATAAAAACACACTAATGGAAGAAAACTCCACAGCAAAATTAAAGTGGAAAAAACAATGTATTTTAAAATATGCAAAATGTTAGTCTATTGAATTATTACTATCAAAAATGCTGGAGTAATGATACAAAGATCTAAAATGTTATTTTATTCCATAAGGCAAATAAACAAATGTTCTTATAACATTACATATTCTATTATCAAGAACCCTTAATCATTTTTTTATTACATATAAGACACAAAACTTGACTTAGTCTCTTAAGGAAAAGGTCAACAGTATGATTTCTATACCAAATCATAACTTCATAGATGTTTCTAAGGCAGTTACATATAGGACTTCTCAACTTTTACTCCAGTGTTTTTTAAACCCACCCTAAACAGCAAAATTCTGCATTGCACTCTGATTTTTAATTATTTTTATATTTATTAGGAAAGAGAATTACACTGAATTTTCATAAACATCTGACCACAGAACAGGGATGGCAAGTTATGCCACACAAACTACATAAGGTTTGCAAGAAATGGACATACAGGTATAATGTTGTTGCTGTGCAACCAGACTGGCAGTGTTATGTCTTGGCTATACCATTTTGATTCCCAAGTACAAACCAGATAAGCATGCAAACTGTTGTGGCTTTCAAACCACATGTACCCATGTTATTGGGGTTTTAAGCTGACTCTTCATGAATGAAAAATAGCTTGAAAAAACTGCATTTTCCCTAGCAAAGGTTACTCCCAGGCTATTTTGCCAGAACAGTTTTGTACTTCTCCCCAGTAGAAATCATGCCTGTGACCGAAACAGGACAGTAGACTTGAGGCAGATATACAGAATTGCAAGTTCCAAAAAAATTACTGCCCATTGCCTTCACTGACAACGTTAAAGTCAGCAAAACCATAATTACAGAAATGCTGCACTTGCCCCTTTCAAAGGTCAGGAATAAATGTGATGACTGCTCATCAAAGTATCTGCAGAAAAACTCTTCCAGCTGGAACAGCTGGAAGAAAAACATCAGTGCCAACCAAAGGACATAGCTGTATACCACAGAAAACAGCCAGAACATTGTTCTTTGAGGTGTCACAGCAGGTAGCAAGGGAAGGGACTTTTTTTGTTTTTAAATAGCAGATTGTTTAGTCTATTCTGAACCAGATACATTCTACCTGCTGCTGCCAACTGCCTCTGGGAACACTGCTGTGTCAGGTGTTCCTTTCAGCCTCTCCTTTACTTGGAGCCTTTCACTTTCTGATGACTCTTAATGAGGGAGTAAGAATCAAGGCATCACAGGGCCAAGCGAAAGGGAAACTGGACTTTTATTTGTCTCTTCCTTAACAATGCTAGGGACAGCAGGGAGAAAGGGATGCTCTTGTAAAAAGATGACTAAAAAAGTCTCATCAAGGGAGTCTCTTCTCTGGTGTCTAGGGATAGTCATGCTTTTTTAAAGGCTCATCTCATTTGTTCTTTCAGAATCCTGCAGTAGCAGTTGCTGTTGAGCCAACCATTTATAATGAATTTGCATTCAGAAGAGCAGCACACATTGAAAACCTTTGGGCAGAATTGCCATGACCATAAATCCATCAGTAGCAGAAGTGTGTATAAAGACGGACATTAAACCTCTCTCAAGTGTCATACATAGACCACATGGGATATCACTACAGCCACTGCAACTACAGCGTAAGATCAAAGCAATTTAGAAAGCAGTTGGCTTTAGATATGACAGAAATTTAATCACTACTTAAGCTCTCAGATAATTTGTGTAGAAAAAAACAGAACTCTTCTTGAGAAAAACCACTTTGGGACATTTTTCACATCTAATTTTCAAAGGCTTGTATTACCAAAAGCCTTGCATCAGCACTTCAAGTTTCCAAAAAGTTGTCTTGACTTGCACTTAAGCCTCATGGATAGTACCATGAGAGGTGACATACGGTGTGGGTAAAGATTGATTTCATCGCAAGAATGGTGATGCATTCACAGGAAGGCGAGAACACCAATCTGCCTTCAACAACCTCTGTGCCTCCATCGCATGACATTGACGCAACATCTGAGGGGCACCATAAACGTTAATACTAATTCCAGCAGTCACACAGTTGTGACTGAACGAAGCCAAAGCAGCCCTGCCTACTGCAGTGTAATGTGACTCTGCTTTTGCATAGGAAGGGAGTGCCTTGCAAGCTTCTGCAAATGCCATCTGGCTTCTGCATTACAACCACAGCAACAGCAGTCATAATTCTCTCTGTAGAACATATATTAATAAATCCAGAAAGCTGAAATTAGCTTGCAAGCCAGGATTGCTGTCATAATGCTGTTTCTCCTGGCAGCGAACTCCTCAGGAAGAACAGGATGGGTGTGTGGGGAACCATACGTGGGAGAGTTGAAGCAGGGGAGGAGGAGGGGAGGAGCTTGGCAAAAAAAAAAAAAAAAAAACTAAAATAAAAAAAAGAAAACCCCACAAAACAAAAACCAAAACAAAACATAACCCAACAAAACAAAAAACTTGTTTAATAAGCACAGATCAAAATTTTAGAATTTGTGGTTGTAGTCCACCAAATAAAGTGTTAACTTTCTCCTCCAGCACCAAAGCATCCTCCTATGTTGCATTACAAATTAAAAATTTCAGCACAGTAGACAACAATTTCACAGCAAGCTTCAAGTGAAAAAACAGTAGAGTTGTGAGACCTGTAAGTTTTGGTTTTGTTGAGAATTGCTATGATCAGCTTCTTTGAGATAAAATAAACACTGGAGAGAGCCTGAAGTTTGCAGGGCCAGGGCTTGTATGTTTCACAAAACATTAGAAACAATGGTTTCAAAACTTCTGTCTTAATGACATCAGGAAGCACCTCAGAGTCCAGCATGTGTCCTAATCTTTACAGGCTACCAGTAGCGGTTACAAGGGGAGTGAAGACTAGATAGACTGGGAGCAAGAGAGGAGCAAGTGACCTACACAGTGAAGAAATCACATCACAAATGCTTTCACTGTTACTCTTAGCTACTTTTGGAAGAGTCATGCTGGGATACTATCTGTTTCAAGTGTACCCCTCCATGATAAACAAGCCTGGCAAACTGGTAACTACAGAGAAGGAGAAGGCTGACCTACCTTTAAAGAAAAGAAAACACTGCAATTTAGAAAACATAATTAGGCTTTACAGTGTATTCTTCTGCCATGTGGCCACAGTTTTAAGGTGTTTTATCTTAATTTGTAAATAAACTACTATAAATTTTGTTACATATTCTGATCTTTCAGGACACAGGAAGTTTGTATGGCTAGATGTTATTAAAACAAGACAAAAATAATATAGCATGCAAAGCAAACCTAACAATGGTTATGACCATAAGATCGAGATTTCACTGGAACTGCTGAGAAGCAGATGAAAACAGTCTGGGTTTTAACATTCTCATGTCTCTTTCTGATCAGCACAATCACTGCAAAGTCAAATCTCCTGCCTCTCAACATTACTGTTACCAAACAACATGGTAAGAGAAAGAATAACTGCTTTGAATAAAAAAAGAGCAAATGAAACAATGGGAAAAGTTGTACAGTCATTGGAAGTAATTCTACTTAAAAAACCATCATGACATCTTCCAATTTGACTAAGATAACATTCAACTAAATTTAACAACAAACTGCTGAGCACTTGCTTTATGACAATAGTGGAACAAGGTCACAGGCATCCTGAAATGCCCCCTTATGCCCTCGACTTAGCAAAGCCTGAGCTTGTCTTCATTTTCTTTGGAGTAAAAACCCAAGCAAAAAAACAAAACAAAACAAAACGAAAAAAAAAAACACCACCAAAATAAAATAAAAGAGAGAGTAAATGCCCACAATCAGAGGACATGCTCTAAAAGTCATATTGCAGGACCTGAAACATGGAAGATAAGCAGCATTAGATTTCCATAAACAGAGGGCACATAAGGACATTACCAGCAACACAGAAAACCTAAGTTAAACATCAACTTGCCCTTTTTGTTTGCCATGTAGTTTTGAAAGGCATACAGAGCCCTCTTCAAAGGCATAAGCGTATGCAACTGTCTATCATACCTTTTCAAATTTTGTCAGCAACTCACGTAAACTGAAGTTCAGGCCAATCATCATTAAGTGTCCCCCGAAGCCTACATTTTCCTTGTATGTCCTCCAAGCCAGGTCTATAGCCTTCCAAAGGATCCTCTCTTTTTCCACCTATACAGTCCCAAAATTGTCCAAGTGCTCCTGCACGTGCCACTCTCCTGGACTGTGTTCCCCCGGGGACAGTTCACACAGTGCCATTGTCACAGCCTCCAATGTCAACCCTGTTGACACTGGGTGATGTTCATTGCAGGATTAACCTGACCCCATGGCACTATGGGGATCTCCTCATCTCCCCAGGACTATCTCCAGCTCACCTCAGCAATGACCTGCAGGATAGGATCCAAGAGCTTCTTGCAGGCCGCAAGCTGAATGTTTGGTCTCAGTGACCCTGAACAAGAGAAGCTACAATATGCTGGTATATGATGGGTGGAGAGGAGGAACAAGTCCTTCCATGTTGCTCCATTCAAGGGGAAAAAAAAATACAAAGGAAAAAACAGAAAATTTCTGTCTATAGAAAGCATTAAAAGCCAGCTTCTCAGAGAAATGAAAATGGGATGACACGCTTCATCCTAGGAAACACAGCAGTGTGTGACCAGACAGGAGGCCATCTCTCCTCTCCCTGCCTTCCTTCCTTGCGGCCAGTCACCCATGGGCTGGCGCTGCTATGGCAGTAACCAGGCACCTCCAGCTGCTTCACCCAGGTGATGATGCACCACAGAAGAGCCAAGGCCTACTAAAAGTCGTCTAAAAAGTAACTTCCTTTGTTTAGGCCAAAAAAAAAAAAAAAAAAAAAAAAAAAAAAGTCAGGTAAA
>JAWWEW010000112.1:48882186-48914152 GCA_035583185.1 Anabacerthia variegaticeps
GCCCCCCAAAGCGGCCATGACATCTGTCACCTCTCCATAACTGGATATGTCAACCAGTGAAGGACAAACACTGTGCACCACAAACACCAATTCAGCAATGCCCTAAGATTTGCGTGGAAATACCTCATTATAGTAATCTGGTTACTACTCATTTTAAAGCACAGCACCTACATATTAAAACTTCTTCATTTGATTTCTGTTTGGGAGAGTTTTTCAGGTTTGCTCAGAATGAAAAAAGGTATAACACAAATTTTTTGCAAATATTGAATTTTGAGGGAGAGAAGAACCAGCTGAAATTAAACAGAAATAGCCTATGGGACACCACTGCACCTACAAAATAAAAAAGACTGAATTAAATTCAAAGAAAGAAAGACTTTGCAACATAGAGGTACACCTGTCCCTGTCGGCTGATCTATCTTAACTTTGTGTACTCTGAAATCCCACTACCAGCAAAGGCAAGACAACTGTGCCACAGGGAGCAGTGCTGCTCCCCAGCCTCCTAAACCAGCTGCATTCTGGAATGCCTTCTACAACCAGCATTCTTGCACACATGCACTCGATTGTAAGTGCCTGAAATAATCTCTTGATTAGTGACTTATAGTTCTGAAACGTGGACCAGCAGGTACAAGTGCAGCATTGATTCCAAAGCATCTGCATCCAGAGGAGAGGTGTTAATTTCTTTTTCACCTCTTGTGCTTGCACATGGAATGAATGCCTCTGGAAAAAAAAAACAAACCAAACAAACAAAAACAAACAAAAAACCCCCCCGAACACCAAAACAATAAAAAAACCCTAACTTGGCCTCTCTTTCCAAATTCCTCTAACAGGATATTTCTTCAGAACAGAATCAAGATGCTTCTAGGAGACTTTACAGACACACCAGGACAGAATATTTTGATGTACTGCTGTCTGTTTCAGGCTCAGAACTCTGGCATTGATTCCTATTAATGACTTCCTCCTATTTTCACTGACGTTGCAGTCATACGAGGAAACAAAGACACTATGAGATGTGTACAAACATTTACCCTACTCCCCCATTCATTCATATGTAACAAAAAAAAAATCATTTTAACACAGATAGAGGTTCTTAAGTATATTTTATATATATATATGGTTCTCATTAAAAATACAATGGTCTTGGATATAACTACTGTTCAACTGTAAAGCATCACTGGTCTTAAGTATCATCAGTGACATGACCTAAACTTATTCATGCACACCTCTCATTCTGTACACATACAATTTACTTGCATCAACATAAAATTTTGGTGTTGTTTTGTTTGGAGGTCTTATTTTTGCCTAATTTACTTATTAAATAGTTAACAATATAAAAAAAAAAAACCACAAAACATTCTTCCCCAAATCTGCCACTATAGCACAAATGCACAAGGGTAGAATCCATTTTTCTTCAAACTTTTTACCCTGGGGTCTCAGTCCATGCCCAGGTCTTGTACATATTATGAAGGGTAAATAATAAGCTACATATCAATAATAAAAACAATGTACAGGTCTCTCTCCTTTAGATTACACAGTTTCATCTCATATAAATTTTGGAATCAAGCCCTCAGCTCTAGAAGCCTTATACAAAGCAGCCGATTCCAGATTTGCATCTAGTTATACTATCTGAGGAGTTATGTAACAATATTTTAATGTAAGAGAGGTGGCCATAAAACCAGAACGGTCCTTAATATTACCTGCAGTAACTATAAAACTTTTACTTTTGATCATCGTTTCAGTAAAATTTCAACATTCAAGCTAAAATTATTCATTTTTATACTTGTTTTTTCTCCTTGTCCTAATAATGAAACAAGAAAAAAATCTATATTAAAAATAATACCTAAAATAACTATAGCAACATGCTGTAGAAGCAGAGGTTGTCTCCTCTATTCTGGCATCACCAAATCACAGTGAACATGAAAATACACCAAAATTTGACAATTTCTTTGAGGATTTAAATAAATGTATATATATAAATAAATGAGAAAGTAAAGCCACCATGTCCAAGGCCAGGAGAAGCTTTAGGAACCTAAATGCACCAAACCTGGGGTACAGGCTTTATACAAGGAGTGGAGAATGCCAAAACAAACACTGACAGATGGCAAAGAAGGGGATAAGAAACTGATGGAGAGGTGGAACATGCAGAAGAAAGGGAGGACCATGCTGTGGAAACATCTGCAACAGAAAAAACAGAAAGAACAGGTGGGGAGAAAGGAAATGATAAGGAACCTGGACAGAAGGTGGGACCTAAACCAAGGGGGTAAGGAGAAACAGAGAGAAAAGCATGACTGGAAGAGAAATAGAATGAAATCGGAATCCACAGCAGTACAACTTGGACAAGCTGAGGAAGATGGCCAGGACAGGAACAAACCAGCATGGAGAGAAGATAGAAGTATGAAGAAAATGGGACGGGGTAGATGGTTGGGAGGATCGACATTTGCAGAAGCAAGTAACAAGAAACGCTGTGCAAAACCTGCAACAAAAGACCAGTATGGGAACCTATCCTTCAGTCACTTTCTTGACAGCAAAGGAAAGGAGGATTACTCTAAACCAACTCTAAATAACACGATTCTTTATCCAGATCTAGTTTCACCTCCATAACAAAAATCCTGCAGGATGTTTGTCAAAACTACCTTATACCAATTCCCACACTGTCAAAAGAAGCAAAACCAGGTCCCTTGTGCTCAGATGCCAAATTCAGACCACAGCACCAGTCTGCAGACTGCCAAGAGGCTGCAGTTGCAGATGAAGTCAATGAAAGTTGTACTATGACTAAACAAAAGATTTAGTAAGTGCAAGCACTTACAACACAGATAAGCATGAAAAAGTGTCTTGAATGCTTCAAGTATTCAAAATCTGTTGGATAGGTTTTCTAATAGCAAAACTGAGTGACAGGTACACTGCTCAGCTTAGTGGACAACTTCACTAATATATTTGAAACACCTGGGTACCACATATAAAGTTGTACAGCCTTGTAAAGGAAGTGTCTAACAAATAATACTGCTTACAAAATAGTTCAAACAGCATGATCTAAAAAGGAATTGGGCCCAATATTGAACTACAAGGAAGAAAAAAAACCAAAAAAACAGAGCAGATTTTTATTAAGCTTTTGCACACTAAAAGGAAGCCAAGGAAAGAGTGGAAATACACCAAAAACATTTAATTAATGACTGAATCATAACGAATGCATACATGGGAGACAAATTAAGGTTACATAAGTGACCTTAGCTGTAACATCTCCTATCTTTATTATTTAACATGACAACATTAATAATGTTTTCCTAATATTTTGTGTGCAATAGAAATTCAAAATCAGAAAGGAAAAACTGAGTCAATCCTCTGACATCTATAGGCTCTTCATTCAGCCACAAGGCCAAAAGAAGTGAAGCTGATGCTCAGACTTAACCAACCACGCTTATTCTGTTTCATCAACACAAAGCTTGAACAAAGCAACACAACACAGGGAGAGATGGCAGGTCAGGAAGCACCAGTATTTCTGTACTGAATACAGAGACACGTGTTCTCAGCTGATTTGCCTTTCTGAGTTTTCCCAAATGATCAAGAAGCCTGCCTCACAGCCAAATCTGAGGAAACAGATCTGTACCACTGTAGCACTAAGAAAAGTGAAATTCTCCTACTGTGTGACACTATTAAATTATATCTATCATATTCATCTATTTATACAAGGAAGAAGGTTGCTCTGTCTTCTACCACTCTGAATGCACACCTAGGTCTAGTCATACAAGCCCATCTCCTACTTTGCACTTTAGATTACTCAAAGCAGAGAAAATATTTTTATTCTGTTTGCACAGTACCTGCTTCAGTAAGACCACAGAAGGATTTTGGGAGGATATCCTGCTAAGAGTATGTAGCAATAATGCTTCTCCTGTCCAAATGCCACAGTTTCAAAATTACTGGTAGAACAATGCCTATAATAATGTTCTTGCACTTTAAAGGTAGCAGACAGACTGTGATACAGGCCACATCTATATCAGGAAGCACAGAAGTGCAACAAAAACAGATCTGTGGAATGTAAACATTTGAGCTTATGGCCATGTGTCCCCTTTCACTGCTCAGGACTTCAGGCTAATTCTCAAGTGACCCTAGAGACTATATGCCTACCAGAGCCTTTAGACCACATCTTGCTATGCCTTGGGACTTCATCTTCTAGTTTGGTTTCATCCAGAACAGTTTCTGCAGTCCACGTTCACTGGATGATATGAACCAAAAGGAAAGGACAAGGCTGTTATGAGAGATCTCCCTCCAGAGACCATTTCTTATCTGAATGGAATTACTGATAAAGACAGCCACATCCCACTGCCACTGAACAGCAGCTACCAGCTCCAGCACTCTGTCTCACTCCAACTTCCTACAGTTTTCAAGATCATTCCCTTCCTTAGAGGAACTTTTCAGATTCTGCTGCTCTGCTGATAAAGCAGGTGAAGTATGAAGTCCTTTGTACAGAATATGAAACTCATTAAAACTTCTGTTGCTAAATTTAAATCTTGCACAATCAGAAGAAAAAAACCCCATGCATCTGAACACTCATTCTTTGCATATGCAGCACTTGTATACAACTGATTAATTTTCATGTGGGATTTGCAGCACTTGTAAAATTAGCCATTTGAGTGCCAGAGCAATTTTTATATGGGGGAAAAAAGTATTGAGTTAATAATGAACAAAACTGCCACAATAATAGCTCTTGCTATCTTTATAACTGCCTACATCCCAGATTTCCTCATGGATGTTAATATGCAACCCTCCATTTTTTTATCAACTGAACAGATGGCACTTTACTACAAAAAAAGGGGAAACAAAACCAGAGATAATGTAGAAAGTGTTGTGGGTTTACTTACAGAAAGAGACGAGCTAAAACAAACAAACAAAATCCCCCTATTTCAGTGCAACAAAAAATGGAGACATCAACTTCATGGGTGTATTTTAAAGGCAAAGGTTTTACTTCTATAGCAATTAAACTGTGCTGAATTTTAAGATGTTTACTGCCAGGGTGGCTCTGAATTCAATATTTAGCTGACCAGGACTGAAAGTAATTACTTCTAGAGACTTTGAGGGAGATAAATAAAATGCATTAATTTATAGCACAGCATAATTCCTTTGTACATGCAGCATTTGGAACTGTTTGGGTAACAGGTAATAGCCTATAATTTACTGAGAAATTATGCTTCATGTAAAATGAGTGAAAAGTAGCAGTACCACACGAGGCTGCAAGATGTAGGATACTCAAAATGGAACTAAGAAAGCCAGGTACCACAGGTTGACTTTCTTTCCTCAAGCATGAATGGCTTGAGAACAACATTCCAATAATAAACAGTATTTGCTAAGACTTGTGTTGATTCTCCTAACAAGTGGTATAGTTCAAGCGGTTACTACTTCTAAAATTTTGAGTTATTGGAGGTTGTAGCTAAAGGCTGTCTTAGTAACACTATGCAGACAAACTGCCTCATTTCCCCCCAGCAGCTCCATAAACAACAATCTCATTATCCTCTCAGTAATCTGTGACTACACCATGACTTGGTTTAGATCAATATTGTTCCATCCCTCTAGGATATTTATGAAGTGTATATATTTCTCATCAGTGGCTAGGAAAAACTCCTACATCAAACTTCTTTCTTGGTTTAGCTGCAGTACCTCTTCCTTTCTGACCATCCTACTTCAACTCAGTCTAATCAATATGCCTGGCACAAAACAGTTTCTCCTAGTGCTCAAACTAACATGACCATGGAATGTCTCAATTTTCTCTTCAAAGCACTATCACATACTGTTTGGAGACTCCTTTAAACTTCCAATTTATGCATTACACCTACTTGCCACATGGATACCTGGATAAGACTCCCTTCCTAGTGCACTAAGCTTTCCTACTTACAACTCCTTGCTTTCTACTACTAGTATCACCTATTTTTGTTCTCCTGCTAAGAAAATAATTTAAAAAGTCTGCCAACAATGCATTTGCAACCTAGTAAAGAATCAGACACTGTTTGTTTAGAAGACATTCTCTCTGATCATGTTTTACAATATTTATCACTTGCTTTGATTAAGACTGCAAGTTCTTCAGGTTTTAATTTCTACTTCTGTAAAGCGCCATGCTTCTCATCCACTATAAATGCCTACATAATGATAATTAAAACCATTAATCTACTGCCAACAGAAAACTGCAACTGGATTAAAGTAGATCAATTTGTGTTAAACATCTCAGTCTGGTGATTTGATGGAAAATAATATCTATGATGTCTGCTGTTATTTCTAGATTGGTTTGTTTTGTTTTCTCCTTACCCCATGGATTAGCTCCCATAGTACTTTTTTCTCATCTGTAAAGAGTCAACATTTACAAGAACACAATTTTATGGCAGATTAGCTTTTTCAACAGATTAAGATTTACACCTTCAGCAACACTGAACTGTCTGTGTCACTTTCCACAGACGTATGGTGGTATAAGCCAAATCCACAAGGATTTTTTGCTACAGCTGCCCAGCACTTACACATCCCCAAGGATTATTCACGGGTACCTGCAACAACAACGTCATTAACATTCTAGAGCAGAGAAAAATTTTTGCAGTGCATGTTTCAAAAGCATCATTAAAATACTGGCGAAACAACAAAACTCCAAACCTCTAAACTGATTTTAAGTCAAGTCTTGTTCAGGTTCAAAAAGGTGTCCAAGTCTCAGCCCACACTGATGTTGGCACAGAAGGCACCAAAGTACACTACAGGGCCTCTGCTAAATCTCGAGAAAAAGTAATCAGCAGTAGAATTCACGAGCAGAATACAGTCGATAAACTCATGTTTAGTTCCTGTTGCCAACTTATTTCACCTCTTACATCCAGCCTCCAGTCACTTCTCCTTTAAACTGCATCACTTTTTGTACCTAAGGCTTCCAGGCTATTAAGTAACAAGCTGTCAAAGATTAATTAGGGAGAAAAGGATTTTAATAAGCAGCTGGACAGCTTGATCATTAAATTTTGTAGTTCTTAGGTGTGCTTGAGTCACCTCACCATTCTTAGTCCTTGTTCCAACACAAACCATAGGTTTACCACCTTGTTTTAAAGAGACATTCACAGAACTGCACATACAGAACTGTATTGAAATAGTACATTTAATTGTACTCATTGCCAAGGCCTAAAAGAACAGATCTGCCAGAAAAATAACCCCATTGCTCTCTGCAATAATATTTAACAGTGATGAAAAAATTATACTGCTTAGTCATTAAAGAGATCACCATTACCAGACCTCCTGAATCAGGTCATACCACAGACACCTGGCTGGGGTGGCACAAAATGTGTCCCTCCCAGGAACATCAAAACTTAATGCAAGAATCTACAGCACTCCCTCACTCAATGCCAGGCAGCACACTGCTCATTGGAGACTGATTGAGTGTTACTAGCCAGGCAGGGCTGCTCTGCAAAGCACACAGGAGGACAAACAACTGCCTGAGGCTTTGGCACAGCAAACTCTGGAGAAGGTGTTAAAACAGACAGAGGGTGATGCATCAAGGCAATGGGTATAAAAAGGGGAAAGTGAGGGACTTGCATGGAAAGTAAATATCCCCCATGCTGAAGATAAATATATGCCCACAAATACATCGAAATTAAAAGCTGTTTTGTATTTAAGTCAACACAGTAACTTAAAACAGCCATTATATTTTTGTAAGCCAATTCACATTTTCTTGAAGGGTGTCATGATTTTTTTCATATGTCTGCAGCCCAGAGAGATCAGGACTTTTCAAAGAGCACCCTGTGGTATGTCTGTGTTACTTGAACTCACTGCAGAAACTCTAAGTGTTGGGGTGTGTAACACAGTCCTTCAGATAAATCAATGTTTGTCACTGATCTGTAATGACACAGAAGAAACTCGACCAACTGGACCCACACAGAAAGGGCAATTTGCAAGAAAGAGGTAGTCTACAACCACTTCACAATCCAGATCACTGGGATGATGTGAAAGACTGGTAGGATTCTTAGACCAGTTTCATCCTCCAAAGCAAGCTGAAGCAGCAGCAGAGTACAGAATCAAGAAACACAATGACAAAAAGACTCAATAAATTAAGGTGTTAACACTAGGTAGGAGAAAAAAACACTCAATTTGGGAGTAAGCTTTTCTAATACATTAATAAAAGATGTAAAAAATCCTCTGCTCCAGTGCTAACTCCTTACCTTCAACAACTCTGCGGAGTAGCAATATTGCAGTTAGAATAGCTACTGTTTAAATCCAGAACTGATGGATGCAATTTAGTAACTGGGCAGTAGAGAATAGGAAAAACAGATTTCACAACCCTTCCCTTTTAAAAATGTAATATCACCACACCAAAAGCAAACAACAGTTTGAAGACTTATCTGCTACTGAAAACTTCTAGTAACAGGGAATCCATTAAAGCTTTATGAAGACTCTAAAAAAACTCACTGGCTGAAAGCCAGTTATTTTTTTTCTTTTTCAAAAGCTGACATGTAATAAACAAAGTATAAACATGAAAAGACCAAAAGTTAGTCTTACTTCCTTGGAGTACACCAGGACATATAAACTTATGTTAACTGCTTAGCAACACTACGATCTACACAACCTTCCAGATGGAAGCACTGAATCTAGTGTTGCACATTTAGGGTACCATCACAATACACATTATGTAATTTAGATACAGCTCTTGCCTTTTATGACTCTCTCTGTGTTTTCCTGTCTTAGAATGGACCACACTTGATTTTGCATGTTGTTTTCAACTTCCAACAATACTATGCAAAAAAGGATCAAAGATCAACTTGCTTATCTGACAGCAGGCTACAAACTTTCAATCAAAAGCGAGTGTAATCATCAAGACCTGACATTTCTGTCAAGAAAGACATAGTGATGGCCAATCAGATGAACTGCTTGAGTCACTGTAACAAAATATTTTCTGAATGATAGCTCCATATGAAAAATACAAATACTTTTTCCTGATGCAATTCCAGAAGATTTAACAATATTTAACACTTGCATGCTGCTTGCTCTAAGAAAGAGGCAAAGATATCAGATCTTACTATTTATTTAGTGATTAAACTTATGATAAAACCAAGAAGCAATAAAGTCATCATTGGAAGGTGGCAGAATCTCAATCAATGTTTCATTAATGCATACTGACATGGAGGACATTTGCTCCATTCCCTTCCTAAAAGTAAGTGCTGTGATTCAAATTATTATTGTACTGGTGTATTAATTTGATTTTTAACAAGGGGCAGGGAATTAAAAAAAATGTATACTATATGCATACTAAAAGCACAAATTTAAAAATCTTACAAGCATCTTCATTTACTTTAGAGGAATCTATATTTGACACACATTAACTCTTTCCTCCAACAGAATTATCATGCTTTTAAAAGTTGCTACATTAACAAATTACCTTGTATCATAAGAAAAAAAAGAATACAAGTCCTAAGAGCATCAGAAATCTCAGTGTTTGACTCCATTCTCACCACAGGAGTGGCACCAAGCAGCTCTAGAGATCTAGGACTTCCTGACATTAGTCAACTCTCTGCTTGTTAGGCAGAGTAGCAACACCTACAACAGCTGATTCTTTTCCCCGAGTCTTTTAACAGCCTATTTTTAATTCTGATAGGGTTCACAGCATATGACAAACATAAATAAGTACTACTCATTAAAGACGTGACAAGATACTACTGTGGATAGCTCAGAAAACTGAAAGCATTCAATAACAAGCAAGAACAAAATTATTTCTCAGTCTAGCCAGAGATGGAAGAGGCAAATTTTGCATTACTTTACAAACTAAATAAAAGAACGAGAGGTCTGAAAGAGCTACTCTTTCCGTTACTTAGCAAATAGAAACATTTCCTCTCATCCTTCTTGTTTTGGTTGGGATAAAGTTAATTTTCTTCCTAGTAGCTGGCACAGTGCTGGGTGTTTGGATCTATCATAAGAATAATGTTGATGTTTTAGTTGTGCTAAGTAGTGCTTAAGTCAAGGACTGTTTATTTCCCTATGCTCTGTCAGTGAACAGGTACATAAGAAGCCAAGAGGGAGCATGGCCCAGGACAACCAACCTGAACTGGCCAAAGAGATATTCCACACCATAGACCATCAGGCTCAGCATATAAACTGGGGGAGCTGGCTGGGAGCCACTGATCACTGCTCGGGCATGGGTTGGGCATTAGTCAGCAGGTGGTAAGCACTTGTGCAGCACTTGTGTTTCTCATTTCAGCTGTGGTTGGTTGGGGTTTTTTTCCATTACTATTACATTAGTAGCAATAATAGTAGTCTACTTCAGTATCATTAACATATCATATTTTACTTTGTTCCAATTATTAAGCTGTTTTTAACTAATAAGCTGGGATTTTTTCCCTGATTCTTTCCTTCCCGCTGTGGGGGGGAGGGAGTGGCTGCATGAAGCTTAGTTGCCAGCTGAGGTTAAACCACAACACTTCACCATGTAGTGAAATAAATTCAACAGTACATTAAAAATGATTCACTATTAGGATATAAAGAACCAGCAGAGAGAACACGAAGAAGAAAAATTTCCTCTTTTCCATGCACAACACAATCTGAGAGTAAGTTAAAATATAGGACAAAATCATTGAACATTCAGTACATATGACAAGCAAGGGAATACTTACCCTTTGACTGTTCTGATCCTCAAATGATCTAAAGAGATTCTGAACCAAGTCGACTTCCAGGCATTAACCTGGTCATCATCAATAAGTGTCTCTCTCTCCTTATTTGCCTCTACCCACACCCAGCCTTTCTGTGCACATTTTCTCATTTCAGTCCCCCACCCACAGACTTTCCTGCATTCATATGCCCTGAAGAAGCAAGCAGACCATGAGATGAAAAGCAACATTAATCAAGATAAACTGGTATTTACAGACTCTTTTCTTTTCTCTTATTTTTTTATTCAATATTGCAGAGGTGGTTGCTTTCAAACCTTGTAAATGTAGAAAAAAATAAAAGTATTTAAATATCTAAACCAGAATTTAGTAAGTCTCCAGAATTGTTTAATCATTGTGTAAAGTTACATCTTGAACAATACAGAATAGAGGGCCTGTATAAAAGAGTCAGGCATTAGAGAACCTTTCTTTGGGTTCCTTACTGTTATATCTTACTAAACTAAGTTCTGTATGTTAAAAGACACACATTTCTTTAAAAAAGTCATAAATTGGTCTAAATTTTAATTATGGACATTTATGGAAATTTTAGGAAAATTCTATCAAAAGCCCATCACTTTAGCAACTCCTTTCATCCAAGACAAGTGCCACTATTTCTGTTTTATGACTGGGAGCAAATTATTTGAAAACCTGGGACTTCAAGTCCTTTAAGTGATTGATCATCAATTATGTGGGCTAGTAGGTCACCCACTATGGAACGACCACAACCTAACTCCTGCTTTTTCACAGATGACCTATCACATATCAAACCCATCCAACAGACCAAGAAAGGAGTTTTCACATTTGTTAAGTCTGAAGATGCTGAATGCCTACAAGAATGGTCTTTGAAAAGGAGAAACCTGCATACACAAGCCAGGAGCAACGACCCATAAAAGAGTATAGAAAATTGAGAATTGGAAAGTGCAAGTATTATAAATTCATAACCTTAATCATGTGTGAGTATTTATGTCACACATTGATAGGGATTGTAGAGCTATATTTCTAAATGAGAAAACAGTCATTTTCATATTTAAAATATAAAAAGTTTTCAAAATTTAAATAGCATCAGTACCTTTGGGGAGTGGTTTTACTTTCATCCTTGATTTGGGTTTTTTTTTTTTAACAAACAATTTAATCCATAGCAGTGTCACAGCTTTACTTTTGTATTTAATCATCTTTCGTGGCACAATAGAAAGGAGGACATGTGCAGCCATCACAGACAACATTTCACAACTGCCAGGCCACTCCATCTTAGTAAAAAGCTCTGTTTCATTATGGTTAAAATTTATAAAAGTGGGGAAATGGAGGGAAAGTTAGTTTAAATTAATGATTTAAAATTATTTATTTGTTTTGAAAAGCTTTTTATTTATGGAAAAATTCAATGCTAACTTCTGAAAGACTCAAGTAATGTATTATTCTTTATTGAAGCTGTAAAAATATAAGTCCCTATTCCCAAGGGAGTCAGAATGATTATAAGAAAGGTAAATTTCATTAATGAGCTGCTAAAAAGTGATCTCCAGTGACACCTCAAACAGATGTAACCTACATCTATTTGGATGGTAAACATCTCATGCATTTATCATAGACCTACTTTAACATAGATATGCGTAAGCCTTATTTTTCTTTATTACCTTTCTTTTCAATAAATTCAGACATAACTATTAACGATAAATACCTGAAACCAGCAAAACAATACTTAACTCTTAGTGCGTAATTGGAGGAAATTAAATTGGGAAGAGAGCTAAGTAGTTCTTTAGCTTTACATAGTGGACTGTTACTGCTGCATGCTGAGCTTTTTAATCATGAGTTCACAGACCAGAATTTTAAATCAACAAGAGATGCCAAAAATTCAGCAAGGCCAATTAGTAAGATAGGTAGAAAATGATGTTGGAGAAAGATGGCATTTGTTTCAAGTCTGGCAAATGTCATCTCCTATTGAGAGTACAGAAAACATAAATGAGCATGCCATGAAAGGATACACAAGTATGTGGGAGGAAAGAGAAAAAGAAACAGAGGGAGAGACTACAGACAGACATAAGACAGGAATAACAACTGAAGGGCTTTGAGAGTTTTTGCTATAGGTACCACCCCATGGTTTGACCCTAAGACTTTAACAAAGCACAATCAGCTTTCTACGATTAATCACTTGTGTTATCCTCACCCGCAAGAGCTCTGAGCCAAGAACATCAACAAGCACAGACTGCAGCAAGTGCAGAGGTTGAAGGCAGTCTATAGCCCAAGCAAGAAGAAAACACAGCTACAGAGAACTGGGAGAGTAAGACCATCAATGCGAGGCAGCACGAGAGGAAGCAGTAACTAGCAACAACCATATTTTAGCAGAATAAGACTTTCCAAGGTGTTATAGCCCTGCATAAAACTGATACATGTTGAAAACAAAACCAGAGACTGCCCTCCTCTAAGATGTACTGGAAACTGTCTTCCAGCTTGTGAAGCAGAATATATACGAAAGCAAAAAACAAAAAGGAAGGTATAAGAACAGCAAAGAGGTTTTACAGTGTATTTGCACAGTCAGCTTAATGACTTAAAACTTTTGGGACTTTTTGCTGTTTATTTCTGATACATATATTTTCCTGTAATTTTCCCTTAGTTTCACTGCTGGACCTGATTTAAACAAAGTTTTCATACAGGTAGCAAGTTACAAACCAAAGACAGATTGCCTACCTCAGAAGAAGAGAGTATTCTCTGCACATACACAAGTACTTTTCTAGTCTACAAGCTCATTAAACTAGTCTTCAATTTTCTTCATTATTATGAGGTTTCTGTATTGAAGTGTCATTTGCCTTGATTTTTCATATTATAATTTCTTATATAACTGTGCATGGCAAATTTCTATTATGTATTCCAGAAAAAAAAAACAGTTTGTGAAGCCACCATGGAGCTGCTTTTCAAAATTTGTCTAAACAGACCTAAAAGACACTAAGTGCCCTCAAACATTTATCATCACCTGCTTAAACACCTTTCTACTTACTAAGCCTTTCACAGTCTTTAAAGGTAAAAGTGTACAATTTCATAATCCTTTTTAATTACCTCCATTCTTAAATTTTCCATGCTTAAAGTGATCAGAACAGAGGTTTTGTTGTGTTTTTTTTTTTTCTCCTCATGCTTATTTTCCATATACTATTCGCTGTCAACAAACATTCCATAATATGCCATTTCCAATTTGCAAAAAAATGTTCCAAAAATGGCATCTTTCCCACTGTGGATGTAATTGAGGCAAAATCCCTGCCTGCTTTTTAGTGCCAACTCGACACATTTCAGCAAGGTCTACACAGACACCCTTATGTGACCAACCTTTCTTGGAAGAGCAATAGGTAGGTCTCATTACTACCAGACATCATTCATTTCCACATTTACCTTTAAGTATGCAGACATTGCCAAATCCTTGACCTAAGATATAGGTGGTCTTTGTTCAAAATAGGTCTCTGCTTCCCAACATCATAAAATCAGTTCTTTCTTAAGTGCATACTTCAAAAACTGTCAGAGGTGCCTAACATACACACTAATTCAAGCATTCCTGTAATAAAACACAATTCATGTTTAAGGTTCAGATCAGACTGTTTGCATAGCTATTTCTACACTCAGTTCCATATTGTCCTGTCAAAGTTTACCTCACTGCCTGCAGATCCACCTTCTTAACAATACTGTTAAGAATGAGCTGTTATTTTTATTCTTTTGAAATTACTAAATTATTTTTAAATTAAACATTCTTCCAGGAAAATGGTTAATTTCCTCTATAGAGAGACAAAGTCAATAAATGATATCTTAATTCCTGCATTTATCTATGGAACTACTTTTTGAAAACAGCAATTTTGTATTCAAACCAGTAACAAGACTGCAAAGGTAAGCTATTAAAAATTATGCTGAGAAGGAACGAATGTTCAATACTTTCCACTGCTTCTACTCTCACTAATGAGAAATACCGTCTTTCAGATAATTATTTAACCACCAGATGAAGTAGCAAAAATCTGAGCTTCAACGGGCAAGAAAAGGCCACAGAGTAATTAGGCAAGTTTGACTTTTTCAAATTGTGTACATCTTATCATATTTGCCAAAGAATACTTAGATAATAGGTTATTAGTATCTAAAAGTTATTAGCAGTTATCTCTGAGCACCAACAGAAGATAGCAGAAAATATAACTCTTCTCTTTACGTTAGGAATTAAAGAAGCAGCTAAGAAATTCACTGTCTATAAGCTTTACTTCAATTTCTGTGGAAAAAAATAGTGGGCACACCATACATAACAAGAAAATTAGCAACATCCAACATGATTTGTCAGGAATCAATCAAGTCAGGCTGACTTAATTTCCTTCAGTGACAGAATAACAAGCCTTGGGAATACTGAAGTGGTAGTAAGTGTCATTTATCTTGACTTCACTAATTGTCTAAAACCTAACAAGACAGTCCCAGGTGCAAGCATACCGAGCTGAAAAACTGTATTTAGTAGTCAACATTTCACTTTCAAGGTTCATGAAATGAAATTGCAGAGGGACTTGTCCTGAGTCCAGTACTTTGGAATATTTTCATTAACAACAGGATAACAGAAAAAAGTCATCTTACTGATTTTTACAAAGACAACTAAGAGAGGAGCAACTGCAAAGATGCTGGAAAAACAGGTAAGAATTAGAAACAGATCTTGGCAGTTTTGAGAACTACGGGGCGGGGGGTGGGGGGGAAGAAAGAAGGCACACCTCTAAGATAAATGTCCTATGCTGTAACTGAGTGACACAAACAAACACTGCAAATGTAATGTGAAAAGTGATGGCCTAGAGGGTTGCATGGCAAAGACAGATCTGGGTATTGCATCCCTGGGGTTCCCTACTGACCGTGAGCCAACACAGCTAATCAGAAAAGTGTGGAAGAGCAACACCATCTTCCATTTTGCTCAGTTCTAGCAAACTCCGAGCAAACTGCACCAAGTTCTGGGCACAGCGCTTTGTGAAAAAGTTAAACGAATGGCAAATGATCCAGAGAAGAGACGCTGGTAGTTTAACTAAGACATGAGAAGGGAGAAAGCACAAATGTCTTTCAATATATATATGTGCAAACTACCATGGGAATACATTCTCCAGCTGTGAATTCAGGTATGTGATAATTTGAAGAAGAACATTAGAATATGCTTCTCTCAATTATAAGGAACAAAATACCAAAAAAAATGCTTTAATAGCTTGAAAAAGGTGAAAGAATTTGTCTTAAAAGGAGCTGTAAAAACTTTAACAGACCAGACAAATATTCTGAAGAAGTGACAAAGCAAGAGATGATCTCAGCACTGGCCTGAGACTAGGTGACACAGCCAGCCTCTGTGCTTTTATCTGAACTGTTTCTTATCACTCACATTATTTCTTTATGTACCAGGAACATGAAGACACAACGTCACCTCAAATGCTTACTTGATCTTTCTGTAGTGAATTCATACATACAACTGTGAATACCCTAAATACAAGGGAAATATCTTCCAAAGTCACTCACTCATTTCAAACCTAAAATTTGTGCATCTCCAATGCTATTTGTAGCATCACACAACCCTTGTATACATACATAGCTCATCCTTCCTTATGCAAGCCAGAAGATTGTTGGCACATTCAAAATTCAAAAGGAAATGCTGGGCAGAATCACAAGCACCCAACTTACTATACAATTTTCTGAACTCCAGTAGCAAATTTAGCACATATTTGCCTATCATCGGGAACAGATGTTCTTAGGAAGGTTTCTTGCTAAATTCTATTTGCAATTTCAAAGGCCCTTTTGGGTGCAGTCATATCATATGCTCCACAGCACTGTGTCTCTCATTTTAAATCAAATCCATTTTATCACTCGGACTGAATTACATTGCTTACTTCATTCACAAATCTATAAAAATATCATGACAGACAAGGCTGGATGAGGAAGCAGCTTTGCTTTCTATGTGCAGCTTCACTGCAATCACACAGGCACAGTGCAATTTAATACTTCATATAGAGTCCAACCCTAAAAGAATTTACGTTTCATTGCTGCCACAGGAAAACCTTTAGCAATGTTCACTTTGCCAAATCTCAGAACTATTTATTACTAGTGAAACCAGATGACAGTAGCAAATGTAAAGGGTGACAACGTATAGGATATCACTGCTTTGAAGCCATGGCACCTTCTTCATTAGAAAAGTCAGAAATAGATTTCTCCAAAATACACACTGACAAAATGTTTCATTCTGCTTTATGTTTACAATTGCATCTCCACCAATATTGCATCAGCTGGGAAAGTACTGATGGAGAAAAGAGGGCTTCCTTCTCCCTTAAAAAGTGAACCCCAAGCATTTGCATTGCCTCCTCCAGAGTAATCAGTAGAGAGCAGTTCGATGCACTTACTGTTAACTGACAGGTAACCATTCTGTAGATCTTCACAACATGGAACAAGTGGGGAAGGGGGATTAATCATTTCCCCTCGGAGCATGTATGAAAATTAATTTCAAACACTCATGCAAAGGAAGTTGCCAGAACCAGTTACGGTAACAGGGGAAATCAGCATTCAGAATTCCTATGGCTGTGATCAAATTGTAAAGAATAAAATTAGCCACAAAATATCAAAAGGAATAACACTTTATTTTCTTTGCTTTGTTCTGCTTTCTTCCACTGAGAGAAATTAAAGTTTACTTTCTCTTACAAAACAAAAAAAAGCCACAGGCAGTGACGGCCTGTGAATCTCCATAGGTTTACAGCACAAAAGTGAACAAAAAATTGTACCCTTTTTTATCTCTCAGTACTTTGTACAAACCCTGACAGTCTTCCTGCTTGAAACAGTCAAATCACAACTAAATCTGAGAAGAGGCTGTATTGGAAAACAAGAAGCATTCATTTTCTCTTGGTGAAACTTTTAGGGGTCTGGGGAAGAGGGAGAAAAGTTTAAAAAATAAATCAACACAAATGTCAACATTTGACTAGGGATCATAGCCTGTTGGCTTTCTGTAAGGAAAAATTGTCCAGAGCAGTTACTTCATGCCACCCAGTCTCTCACTCCTCTGCAGCAACAGTAATGTATTCTATTTTCACCTTAGAGCATCTACTGAAATACTGCATTACAAGAACAAATCAGACAGTGCTGCAAAAATGGGGCAAATGAGTGTTTTCTGTAGCTCAGCGCCTAGTTGTGCTATTTTATGTGTCTTTTTTGTCTTTCCAACAGGCTCAGTTACTCTGGCCACCTTGCCTCTAAAAGTTCCAGGCTCCCTTACAGACTGAAGCCACAATACTCCAAGTGCAGATCAACTGCCAGCTCTCGCTTTAAGTGTGTTGACTCTGCCTTCAAAAACCATCCCAGTAAATCACCATTAGGTGAAACAACAAGACCACAAAATTCATATCATCATTTTAAGCAGTAAGCGAGCTGTTTCTCTTTCTCAAGTGTCTTTAATCTCATTTTATTTTCCCCTAAGTTACTACACAAATGCCACTGCCAAAGACTTATCTCTTGCAAAGATGCTGGGACAGTACCAAAATGGTCATAAAATCTAAACATACTTTATACTCAAATTAAACAATGCTAAACAAGACAAACTATTATACTTAGCTTTATGCCCTGGGCTTTCTAAGATGATCTAAATCACAGTTCCCTTTCACATGTCCTATGCAATTGGACTGAAGCCTAAAAAAGATACAGCGTAAAGTTTTCCTACACCTTCTCATTTTTGTTTTAAAGTTTATTGTATACTGTTGTAGATCTACCATTCAGAGTATCATAACTACCAGTTACTTTCCATTTCCCTTGATTTCATACAAGAAAAAAAGAGATATATCCAAATATATATGGTCTTCCTTTGGCCTTGCTTCAAAAAATATATAGGTTGTTTACACATGGACTGACATAACTTCCAGCAGCTCCTACGTGGCACAAGAAACTTACGGTGAGCATGCTGACAGCCAAGTTAATTAAATATACAAAATTAACACATTAGATGACTTAATTTCTTCTGGCTTGCACCTGGTGATATTTTGTTCAGCCTATAATGCCTCTCTTTTTCTACAGTAATGTTCATTATGTTCCATCATAACCAACTTGAACCTCCAGGGAACATACACCCTCTCAACAATGTACTGGAACTCAGTGATATTAAAGCCTCTATTATTCACTAACAAAATCTTCATTGCCTCCTCAAATTTTGTTTACGAATATTGAATATTAAAGACTAACATACTTAACCCAGTGTATCATACAGCTTTGGACTGAAGCATACCCTTAGCTTATTCCTAAATTCAATATCCAGCAGGACCTGGACAAACTTGAAACATGGGATCACAAGAACCTTATGAAGATTAAAATGTCCAGGTGCAAGGTGCTGCACCTGGGTCAGGGCAGTCCCAGACATGAGTACAGACAGAGAAGAACTCATTGAGACCTGGTCTGTGGAGGAGAACTGGGTGATCTTGGTGGGTGAAAAGCAAGACATGAACCAGCAGTGTGCCCTTGCAGCTGAGAAGGCCAATGGCATCCTGGGCTGCCTCAAAAGAGGTGTGGCCAATGGGTTGAGGGAGGTGATGCTCCCCCTCTTCTCTGCCCTTATGAGACCCCACCAGGAGTTCTGAAAGTCTGGAGTCCTCAGCATGTGGACCTGTTAGAGCAGGTCCAGAGAAGGAACACAAAGATAATCAGGAGGCTGAAGCACCTCTGCTATGAAGACAGGTTGAGAAATTGGAGTTGTTCAGCCTGGAGAAGTGAGGACTCCAGGGAAACCCCATTGTGGCCTTTCGGTACTTAAAGGGGGCTCATAAATAAGCCAGGGAGAGTGACTTTTTACATGGGAAGATATTGACAGGACAAGGGGGAATGGTTTTAAACTAAAAGAGGACACATTTCCATTAGATGTTGGGAAGAAATTCTTTACTCAGAGGGTGGTTAGGCACTGCAACAGGTTGCCCAGGGAAGCTGTGGATACCTCAGGTACCCAGGGCTAGGTTGGATAGGGCTTTGAACAACTTGGTCCAGTGGAAGGCAGGGTGGGGGGTGGAACCAGATGATCTTTAAAGTCCCTTCCAATCCAAGCCATTCTGTGATTCTATTTACCACATATTAGTCAAAGCTATCTTTCCTTTGGTTTTCACATTTTCTATTATTTACTTGTTACTCCATACAACTGTTCTTTCATGTTTCTTCTTGTATGAACAGATTACCTGTTAACCTAAAACCAAAGGTTCATTATAAGTGCATGGAAAAAATTAGTTGCTCTTCAGCCCCACAAGATCATTCCACTGAAATGCACTACTGCTCACTGTTACCATCTGCAGACTGGCACGTGACCCACAACTACTTGTGTTCCCACGTGAATACTGTCTTTTAAGTCACAGGAACAGGTTAGGAGCTACAGACAAGCTCACGTGGTTGTCACATTACACAGGCAGTCTACAGTTCTACATTCCTATTGCAGTCACTTACCAGCAGTGTCAAAATAAAACCATGCTCTAAGTTTTAGCAATGCTATTCCCTGACAGTTTACTGAGGCAATCTTAATCCATAGCTGAAAATAACTTTCATCTGGTACCTTAAATTTATGAGGTGCTTTAGACAAGGAAAAGCGCTCCTGAAGTACAGAAAACTAGGCTATATTTTAGTCTTTTTCACTTCAACATATTATTGAGTGATAGTTTAAATAGAAGGTTTTTCTAACGGATAAAGCCTGCTATAGTCCTCAGAACCTGACCACAGTTTCCAAAGATTTCTCCACTATCACAAAATCCATGGGCTGGTTTGGGGTTTTTTTTACACTCTTTTCCAATTAAAACAAGAATCGACACCATAATTAAAAGACAGCCCATATTTTTTAATGCTGTCTGCTAAGAACATTCCTCTCCTTCACCCCCCATTTCAATCACACAACCAAACACTTGCAAAATGTGTATTCAGGTTTGGCTGGCAGAGTGATGGTTTCTCCCTATGGAAGAGGTCACTGCCACAGACCTGCAACTGCAAAAAAAAAAAAAAGGAGAGGAAAGACACTTGCTTTCAACTAAAACAAAACCGCTGTGCTCTCCTTATCCCATAGACTCTGAGAAGCAATAACAAATATCAAGGTTGCAGGTAACAGTATGACAGAATTCAGACATTTAGCAAAAAGGAAGCTTAGACAACATGAACATTTAAAGAAAAAAACTAACATAGTCAAAAAATCATAGAATTCACCTGTTTTCCAACTCCAAGAGATTGTAACTGAGACTATGTAAGCACCTTATCACATCAGCTCAAGAAGAGAATGCTCATGGAAGGTCACGTGTCCAGATCCAAATTCTTCAACAAAAGCTCTCAATTGCCTCCTTTATTTTCATTTATGAGTACCCTTAGAAGAAACAACGTTCTAAGGGTTGAAAATCTTCCACAATTTGGCTATATGGCTAAATTGTCTGCTTACAGATAACAGCTGAATGATTTAATACTGTGTTCTTCTTATTGGAGAGTACGGAAATAAATTCAGAGCTAATTTATTACACTGTTGGGCTATATCAACTGAAAGGTAATGGCCTAAAAACAGATATATCACCATTTGACTGAAATAGCTGAGGGATTGCTTTTAACTTCTGATGCAAATCATACCAAAGAAGTGAAATTCCACTGACAGGTTTTTCTTTCTGTCTTCAGGCCCCATTTCCCTCTTTTCTAAAAGAGGAAATAACTGTGCCTGCTATTAAAGAAATACTAAGTGGGAAGGGGGATTTTTTTTTAATCTATAACTTACATTATGCTTCAATCCTTCTCAGAAGAGCCCTAGGATCCCAAATATTAAGGGAGTAACTTTCATTTAAACTCTGAAATTTAAAATTTACTTTCAGCAAGAGAAAGAAATAGGAGAAAGACATTTGTTTCAACTGGTTTGCAGTTGTAGAACTTGCAGCAAATGAATACTTCTCTTTGTATCAAAAAATAAGAGAGAATATTAACCAAGAGACTTATGATATTTCATATGGAACATCCAAAACTGAACATGAAGGGTGAATGATTATTTCAGGATTAATATATAATACATTCCCCCCTTAGAAAAAAAAACCAAACCAAAATAAACAAAAAACAACGATAACAAAAAAAAAAAAAAAAAAAAAAAAACACCAAAAAAACAGGAAAGCAAAAAGCTTAGTTCAAACTGAGTCCAAATATGGCAGGTGACAGAAAGCAGTGACCTCAGATGACTGTCCTAGGACCACATCCCAAAAGCCAGCACAATTAGCACTAATTGATCAGCAGTCTCAGCAGAAATGCCAAGAATTGAGCAAGCATTGAAAACCAAAGTCTCCACATCTCCCCAGAAAGGATGCTTTCTTCAGGTCAGAAATCTGGAACACCAGTGCAAAGAAGCCAGCACTTCCCCTATTAGCACAACACTGCACCCATAGATACAGGACTCTTCAGCAAATGAAGAGCATCTATAGAATCAATAAGATTAGAAAAGACCTCTAATATCTTCAAGGCCAACTGGCAATCATGCACTGCCAAGTCCAGCACTAAACCATGTCCCTGCATGACTCATCTACACATTTTTTCAACATTTCCAGGGATTGTAATTCCACTGCTTCTCTAGGCAGCTTGTTCCAATGCCTGACCACCCTTTCAGTAAAGAATTTCTTCCTCATATCTAATGTGAACACACCCTGCCACAACCTGAGTTGAACTGCATTTCAATTCATTACTTCTCTTGCAGCACCTACCATATTTACCATACACCATAAACCATCAGTAAATACAGTTACTCTATGACTATGAAGAATTCTTTCTGTACTGAAACACAGGACATCAATTATCAGAAATAACACATCTTCCACCCACATTCAATTACCCAACTATGCAAGACTGAGCAAGTTACTTCTGCTTTGAAGTAAAATCCTTTGCACCAAAGTATATCAAGAGTAGCCAGCATGAAAACATCACAGGGCAGCCAGAGCACCATGCAGGTCTGCAAGCAGTGGACATGAAATAGGAAGCTTGCAGGACAACTTTGGAACATGATGTCTTGTAGCAGTTTGTCTTGATTAAAAACAGAGGGGAAGGCAAAAAGGAGGACAGAACTCTTCCAGAGTCCCTGATGACTAACAGTGACAAGATATCTTCAAACAGCACTATTTTTCCAGCTACATAGCGAGTGCAGGTTTCTTAAAAATAAGCTCAAATGATCTGTCCAAAGAAGAGAAGAAAAACTGTCAGTTCTCTAGAAACAAACCGGTGAAGCACTATGCTGTTTTAGGCAACTACTGCTTCACAAATTCACAAATTTGGGATGGGTAATTAAGCCCTAGAGGAAAGAAGAAAAAAAATTACTCCCTGAAAAATGGCAGCAATCAAAAAGCACTGTGGTAAAATACTGTGGTAATAGATCCAGCTCCTATAATAAACATGTGAAGTTCACAAAAGTGCATTCTCCCCTTAATCCTACATTCATACTTTAATAGAACTACCTCTATTTTAAATTCATTTTCATTTTTGCTGCAATAGCAAAATATTTCCGGCTCAGAAATCAGACTTGCCTTTAAATAAATGTAAAAGCATTCTAAAAGCATGCCCTGAAATATTTCTCTCATCTCCTCTCTCCTTTCCTCCTGTCCACAATACTACTGAAATGATACTAAAAAAAACTATATCCTAGAACCCATCCTATCTTCTGTTAAGTTGCATTTGCTAGCAAATAGTAATGATTGGTTCAGCACTTAAGAAAACTGAAATTATGAAGCTTTATGTTCTCTCCTCTTTTGTTTTTTCTTGTCGTCTCACCTTAAGGAAACAATTTTATTTCCAGAGAAATTTGATACTTCGAGTAGTGGAGAGCACAGACTTCTTTAAAAAAGGGTTTACAATAACACACCCATTTATTATACAGTTTTATTTGGCACTGATCCTAATTAGACAAATGGGAAAACAAAGCAGTTACATTTAGGTCAGCCTCATCACTCAAGATGTGCACAAACTTTGTCTTGTCTGAGTTCTGAAAACATCATCTGAAAATGCAAAAATGGGGGAAAGGTTAGATGACAAAGTTTTACACCATATTAAAATGCCTTCTTGTCACAGGTACAAGATTTAGATATGCACCAAATGCCTGACTGTACTGCATTGTCATCACTGAAGTCAAACTACAGCAAAAGGTTTCACAAATGGATACGTACTGTAGCTGTACAGCAGACTCACAGCAGGCCCAGATTTAGATCAAAATTCAGCAGAATAGTAAGAATTTTTCACATGGGGTAAAAATGTGAAGTTCTTTTTGACACGAAGTGGGCGACCCAATCACAGCTGAAAACTGCGGCACTATCGTTTTGACTATTTTAGTCTTCACTCATAAGCTAATAGGGCACTAGCACAGCAAATCACAGAAAATTGGAGTTGGAAAGATCTCTGGAGGTCAAACCTCCTGCCAATTCCAGGAACCAATTTCAAAGCTAGGTCTGGCTGCTAAGAGCCTTATCCACTACAACTGTTAATACCTCTAGAAATGGAAATAAAACAGCCTCTTTGGGCAGCCCATTCCAGTACTCAACTACACTTGCTGTGCAGAATTGTTGCCCTTGCACTCAACTTCTTGGCTGCCGCTTGTTCCTACCATCTCTTTCCTTCCACAGGGCACCTCCTTTAATAACAACCCACCAGGTAGGCAGTGACAGCAGCAGGAAATCCCTGGAGACTTCTCTCCTCCAAATTAACTGAAGCCAGTTCCTTATCACCCTGACTCCTACATCATGTGCTCCAGCCCTCAGGCACTGCATTCTCCCCAGTCTCTCACTGTCTCTCAGACTGGGGGCCTGATACCAACCATGGTATTCTAGACATGACCTCACGAGTGCTGTGTCGACAAAAATAAACACTGCTCCCCTTCTGGCTATGATCCCTCTCTCACAGCTTGTCCTAGTACACTGGGTTACTGTTTCTCAGGTGCAAGAACTTGATTTGAGATCTTTGAGGGTTTTTCTTAAAAATTATATGGAATTCCTGTCAGCCCATCCCTTCCACTTGGGGCCCCAATTAATGGGAACGTATTCCCTGCGGAATGGGAACAGAACTGTTCCTCTGCAGTCTAACATCATTCACAAACCTGCTAAAGATGCACTCTGTCTCACTGTTTGAATTCATAACAATGCTAACCAGTACCAGTCTCAGTTCCAAACCTTGAGGAACACAAATGGTCCAGATATTTCTCTTCCCACCCTGAGGTCCATCTATATTGTCCATATATCCCCAATTTGACTGTGAGAGACCGTGTCAAAAGCCTTTCTAAAATCATGATCAGGGAACAGTACTGCTTTCCTTGCACCCAAAGACACAGCAACAATTTCCTCACAGAAAGCAATCACGTTGAGCACCCTCCTTAAAATCCATGATGGCTCTTCACAATCACCTTCTTGTTCTTTTATGCTTGGAAATGGCTTACTGAAGTAAACTATTGCATGGAGCCTTACTAAAATATTTTCTTTAAGCACTGAGGACCCGGGAGTTCTGAAAGAAAGACAACTAGTAAGCTCCTAAATCTCACTAACAAAATATCTTCCCAGTATTTTACCTACAAGTTTCTCATTGAAATTCTGCTCATTCTTTTACACTCCACCTCCAATCACAACCAGAATCTGCACCTGTGGCAGTCGCTTGTCTTCAGGAATCAGCTTATACTATCCTCAGGAAGAGGATGGGAGCTCTCAGGATCTCATCTCTCTCTGGCCTATCAAAACATGAAAATATCCATCCAATATCCCACTGATCTTTTTCTCCAGATCTGTCCAAAGGGAATCAATCAACAAATAACAAGCTAAAAGTTAACAAAAAACATCTTGCCTACACACCAAAGCCCCCAGCTGTCCTTGTCTGACACTGATAGACTGTATAAAAAGGTGCAATTTGATACCAATGAAAATTCAATTCTATTATCACAATTTCAACTGGAATTTAATTTATTGTCCATATGTCTAGTTTTCATGTTTTTTGATTCACTGGATAGTCATTTTCAACCTTCACCTACCTCATTATTTTAAAGCTATTAAAAATTTCTCACTTCAGCCTTCCATTACTTCTGTAGTTGCTGTGATTATTCCATAATAAAGGCCAGAAGCAGATCAATTTTCATCTCCCAAGACTTCCAAATGTCTATCATTTCAAGTATTTTTCCAGAGGTTTTCAGCTTTAGAACTTTTAACCCATATCCAAAAAGAAATCATTCCTTTTAAAGGACCATTGGCTGACATGCATTCTTAGCCTATTTTATTTTCTCCAAACATGGTTTACTTATCCTCACAGTCACTAAACACCATCATGCTACCTTGTTGCCCTTCATTAACCCCAGTTTGCTCATCAAACACCCAAATCATGTTTTGTCCCACCCCTGCACATATACTATCTCATGAAATCATGCCAAATGACAGCCTTTCTACAATCACTGCCAACACAAGCGAGGTGTGGGTGTTTGAAGGTGGGGTGGTTACGAGCTACACTTCTCAGTTGTTTTCTAAAACACTAAATTCTAAACTCATGAGGCTGATCATTATTTACTAAATAGCCATTTTGTTTTCATCAGTGCACTTTTAGCCTCATTGTATTTCAGGAGATAATAGTCATTATTACTCAAGGTTCCCTTTAAGTCTGGCCTCCTCTCTTTTATAAGGCTTTTTTTGTAGATATAAATGTAATTAGAATGTCTCTATACAACTAGAATCATGTCAAGCAGTCTGGACTTAACCTTCTCATCTAAAAAAAGAAACTGTCTGCATAATTTAGCAATGCTTTTGACGACAGCGACACTGCTTCATTTTCCAACCAACAACCTGCTTAATACAGTAGACTACTTCAGGACATGTTTCCAAAATTAACTTTTGTTCTCACTTCTGCTGTCCAATGAATATACTACATCACTGCTCCTCCTCATTCACACTTGATTATCTGGTATTTTATACCTGAATGTGACCAAGTGCCAATGATTTATTTCCTAAACCAACTTGAAGTTATGTAAACTTTAGAAAACTTAACTTTATGGAATTCATTAGGACCAGGATTGACCTACCCATTTCTCAACACACCCTTTCATGGGTTTTTTGCCCTACCCCCATGACCTTCACATTTTTTCAAAATTTCACAGGAACAGAACCTTTGCTGCTACTCTCAAAATTCAACATAATGTAAATGTCTTTTGGAATGCATCACCAGTATCATAGCGGAAAAAAGAAAGGATTTTGGCTGACCCCAGCCTTTGCTGTGCCTTTAACTCCCTGCAGTTTTATAAAGTTAACACTAGTCATAAAAAAAACTCAAAGAAAAAAAAAAGCAACCAAAAAACAACCAACAACAACACGAGAAAATTGTATTTTAAGTTATGTATTCTTTAAAAATAACAAGACACGTATTTCTGATGCAGCATTTCTCTTCACAGCTGAGATAATCAGGAACTTGCCTAAGTTAACATGCATCACTTCAAGAATGAGGACTCACATTGGGTCATGTTGGATCAAGTACTTTATGTGACAGGGGTTGAAAATTTATTTATTTTCAAAGAGAGTTCTTCTCAAGGATTCATCACAAAAATGAGACAAAAATGAGAAAATACTGTCCCAGCTATTATTTATGTTCCTCGGCCTGTTTTCCAGTGGATGAATGATCCAGTCCCTAACTGTGTTTCAAAAACATCACAGTCAAATTCCACAAGCAGGATACGTATTTCAAGGTAATCATTTAACTGTCTGACAGAGATGCACTATTCCTTAACTTCTGTCAGGGAAGTTAGAGAAGGTTTCACCATTTTCTACTTCATTTTCATATGTAATGCTGTAGCTCTGGTCTCTCAGAAGAGATCTACCAATTTGTTACCTTACCAAGATTTTTTCTGTCATAAATTCGTTCTAGCCTGAGCTAGTTGGATATAACGTAAAGACATTCTTTAAGGAACCATCACATATTAGCAAGAACACAGAGCAGATGACAGCCCTTACAACACAGTTTTCTGGTTGTTCATTGTCAGCATCAAAATTTCACAAACCAATTATGAAACAAAGCTGCTAAAAACAATAAAGCAAAACTTATTACACACTGACAACACAATGCTAAGCACAGGCATTTTGCCCTGGTCTACCACTAATTTCAGTGTAAAAAGAACCAAACAGCAACACTAGTGAAAAGGTCAGAACTCACCTTGGTACAAAGAAATTAGTGAAAGAAAAAATAGCAACAAAAGAAATATCCTAAACTTTGATTTTCTTGTTTTTTTCAGCAATGTCAACAAAGTGTTTATTTTTGTTTCTGCTTTAAAGAAATTTGCAAAATTAAGACTATGAGTGCTGAGTGCTACTTTATGTGAAGCTTCTAAGAGGAACCGTTAGGACTCTCCTCAGTACAGTTCAATAATAAATCCTTGCTTATCATTCTACAAACAGTACAGTTTGAAGCAAACACTAAACTTCAAGAATTTGCCTTAAATATTTCATTGGCACTTTTTTAATGTTTATTTCATTGGCCCTCTGTTATGCTTCTGAGGACACTTCACATGAAACACTTAGATGCTAGTTCATGAAGCATCTACCCTGGACACACTGCAACAATTCATATACGCTATAGTAAATAGTTTCTCTTCAGCAAATCTTAACTGTAATAGTGTATCTGCAAAGTTCACAAGACATGTACAAACTCCTGACATTCCAAAGACAGGAGTATACAGAATACTACAAGAAATCCCTCCTGACATGCTGTCATGGTTGCTTTTAGTAATTTCCATATATTTTCTCATCTAAGCGTTAACATTTCCATCATCAGACTTCCATATATCACTGCCTTACATTGACACCTGCTGGAAGTGACTGGGATCGTAAACCATTCCTTGTTTTTCCCCTCAATCAGTGTCTGATTTAACTCTACAGGCAGACCAACAATTTTGCTTTCAGTAAACTAATCACAGACATCTGAAAAAACTAATCTACATGACTTTTTAACAAGCAGAAAGACATATAATGTGTAATTTTAAGCAATGTGTAATTCCTAAGGCTATCACTGCATGGGTTCTCAATCAGAAAATGTATTTTAGTAACAGTTTTCAGAAAAAAATTTTACTACCCCTTGGGTAGATTTAAACTCAATAAATAAAGTATGCAAGCATTTACTGGCTCTCAGGCTAATCTGCAAATTATTACTGTAAGAGTCACTAAATAGTTGTTTGACAAACATTTTACAAACAAGTTTATGCACAAAAAATGTGACTAAATAGGCAATTATAACCCATATCTTTACATTAATTAAACATTTGCATTATTCACAAAAGCAGACAGACTGTTTAACGACAGAATTGATAGACAAGAACAACTGAAGAACGTTTGTTAAAATAGCTTGTATGAACACAAACTACTATCATTCTTCATAATGAAGATACATCTCTTAGTACAGCTTTGTAAACAGAAGCACACTAAAACAGCTATTTGAAGACAGTGTTTTCCCCCATATGCCACAACTTCCTCCACAAGCTTCACTGTTATGAACCACATATTGCATGATACTTTTTCTTTACTTCCAAAGCCTACTACAGAGATGGGATCTCTTTAGCTTGATGCTGTATTTTTATATTCCTCATAACAGAAAGCACATTTCAGATTGAAGCTAGTATGATGACTTGCAGTGGCTTTGCTTTGCAATCAGAATGAGACGTGATCGTGCACTTTAGTTCTCAGCCACCTTGTATGCAAAACGCATATTTTCATGAAAAAACACATGCAGTTTTTAAGTATCATAAGCGGTAGGAATATAAAAACAATTTCAAAGGCAGTCCAAAAGAATTTCTATTAGGTTATGTACAGCTGAAGACCTCTCAAATTTTATAGTTTTCCAAAGTTTCAAGACAGGACCCTTATATTGAAGTTTAATAATAATACCACAGAATGGCCACTTCTCACAGGCATCAACACCGCAGCAGTATTAATTAATGGACTTTACAAAACAGTTTGAAATGTATTAATTTTATTTATTTTAATCTGGTGAGCAATCAAACTACTTTAAAAAGTGAATTTTACTAGGCATCCTAGATCACCCCCACAGTATTAAGGTTCAGAACTACTGAACTTGTGAAAAAACCCAAAACATAAATACAGTCCTGGTAGATGTAGAAACAATCAGCCACCAAAATAGGTACCATCAAAAATACCAGTAAGTGGTAGCCTATGTCAGCATGCTTTTCCTCCAACTTTGCTCGATTTTTTAATTCTGGAAGAACTCTAGAGGTGGTCAGAAATTAATGGCTGCATATTAGGGTACTGAACTCATTCCTAATTAAAAGTTTAATAAAGCTCAAGAGAAAAACAAAACACTGGGCATGGAAAACCAGCTCTCCTACATAATGGGTACACAGGAGCTAAAGTATCACATTTACTAAGAATTAACTAACTCTCACACAAAAGCAGAAGTGGTAGTATTTTACAAAAAAAAAAAATAGTAAAAAAATTAACATAACAGTTTCCTTCCAGACACTTACATGGTGGGCAAGAGAGCACTTTTTAAAAGAACAACATCACTCTGACAAGCAGAGGTGTTTTGGTTTGGGTTGGGTTTTTTTTATTGCATTCTTTAGCAAAACACACACAGGAGCATGGCAGGCTTAAAAACAAACTAGATAGCCCAGACACTTGTGACACTCATCCCTTGCTCATTTTCTTTTCTTTTTATCTCAGAAAGACAACAGAGTTAGCATTACATACACTCGAGATTTAGGGCTTACATTTCTTACCTTACAAAGCTTCTGGTAGCGGGGAGAAGAAACTGCCATTCTCTGTAAACGATGCAACAACACCACAACTTTCTGCAGAGAGGTTCTCACCACAGCCATCATTTTAAGTTTGCCACACTTCTGAAGACACCTCAGAATTTGCATTATAAATGAAGAGCAACTATCATTTCCTCCCGGTCACTGGACAATGATTTGCCAGCTTTCTGAGCATGCTCTCTCCCAGGACTGCTTTTGCGAGCTACAGGCTTTATATGTTCCAAAGGCAAAGGAGATTGATATAGCATAAGTTTGTCTCCCAAAATAACCCCACAAAACAAGTGCAAAAAAATAACAGCCTTCACAGATTCTTCTAACCGGTACTGCTCAGCTTTGCTTTTGCAGAGGGCAAATGAAGTTGAACAGCCGAATGCCTGCCACCATTCAGGAGTGCACTAAATAGCCAGAAAAAGGTTATTAATTTAAGCCTGAAAGCTGCAGAAACAAAAACAGAATTCCTTCAGGAAGACGGCTCCGGTGTATCACAACAGTTGTTCTTCCCTAGTAGCTGCTTTCTTTCAGCAGACTGAGCATTTGCTCCCTCACTCTGGAAAAGGATGCTCTCGTTCTCAGACTGAATGCAGCTCTGGCAGAGCTGTAGAGTGAGTGAATAACAGATTGTGTTATAAATCTTGAGAGAGGAGCACAGGGGTACCTGCCCTAATTATATCAGCCATACGATAAAGGATAATAAATCACATAGGCGTTTCTCAAAACTAGATTACCCAATACAAAAGGAAAAACTGCAGGGGGTAAACCTCTTTGCTGTGAAAACTCTCTTAAAGCTAATTTAGTCAAAGGAATCTCAAAGGATTCTCACTTGCACCAGAAAGTAGGAATGTTTTTCAGGAGCCATTTCCCATATAAATATTTTTCTGAATGACTTCAGAGAAGAAAGAATAGGGTTTTGACAAAGCAAAAGCATACAGTTACATCATTACGCCTTACTTTAAACATCCTTAAATCCAAAGAGCTAACCTAATTTTGATGTTTTTCCCATGATAAAGCAGAATTATTTCTTAACAGAACCACAGAGTATTCTGAGTTGCAAGGGACCCACAAGAATCTGTGAGTCGAACTCTTAAGTGAATGACCCATACCAGGATCAAACCCGTGACACTGGTGTTAATAGCACCATGCTCTAACCAACTGAGCTAATTTAAGCCATCTAAGGATAACAGTAGGACAGTAGTTCAAGATCATGGAAGTGTTTTGCTACAGGCAAGACACTCACAATGCAATACAGCCAACATACCCCTAGGTGTGGTGATACTGCAACATAACCAGGGCCATCTGCTCCTTACTGCTTCCAAAGGTGCTATGATGAACCTACTTTGCACCCATATCAGAGGGGCTGCTGTAGCAAAGGTTCAGGGAGACCATTATCAACACAGTAAGCGGTAGACATCACTACAAGTTATCATATTATTTAATGTGCATATTGCCACATGAAGAGGTACACACACATTTCAAGCACATCAATCAGCACAGTATGGAGGCAACCACTGTCCTGACAAGTTCATATGATACCAAATGATGCATAGCTTGGAAGCCAGTACATTATGCACTGGTCTGCCTCTTCTACAGCACTTTCCTACTG
>JAWWEW010000112.1:48914252-48933303 GCA_035583185.1 Anabacerthia variegaticeps
ATGATACCAAATGATGCATAGCTTGGAAGCCAGTACATTATGCACTGGTCTGCCTCTTCTACAGCACTTTCCTACTGCTCTTCTACAGCACTTTCCTACTGAGGTGCAGGTTCTGCATACAGGACATTTAAAAACTCTTCCCACACAATTGTGCTAAGATAACTGTTTCATCTTTATTTTTAAGACTGACTCAACATACTCTGTTTAGTTCTTGATCTGTCCAGCACCAATGACAACATCATTTTGAGGAAATGGAGCCTTCATTCCATTCTGTATATGGAAATCTTACCATCTGTATTCTCCACCTTGCCAGACTGGCTTTCCTTCCTCATCTCCACCACTGGTTTGAATCACTCCCTTCTATGTCATTGCTCCTGGCTTACATCTACTCTTCCTTCCCAATGCAAGTCTGTTCCTTTAACCGACCAGCATCATCTGATACCCTGTTACCAAACATCTTTTAAGGAAACCTATGAAGCAGCACAAGTCCAAAACCACCAAGGCATTCAGAAATGACTGTCCAAGAGCACAAAGCTCTTCTGTATAAGACAGAACCCACAGTCCACTTCTGCCTTCCTTCATATCTATTTTTGTCCTTCACAGTTACTATACAAGTTTGAATCAAGCAGTGAGACAAACCACTATTAGTCATGTTGGTTTTTATTTAAAAACAAAACTTTCAAATAATTTTGAACACCTTCACATCTGTAGGCATAGGACTTCACATACACTGACCCAGCACTACTTCTTACTATTTCCCAGTTTATTTTCTGCATCTTGATTCAAATTAGGTTTTAACCTCTTTCAAGTGGCTGCTAAACATTTTCCAACACAGACTAGAATGTCTTGGCATTAACCTGAATGGAACCATTTCCATACCAAGAGAATGAATCGAAAAGACTGATGACACAGTTATGGATTTTCCCTTTTCAAAAATAAATTGCTACCAGACTCAAAGCTTGCATTATTTGCATAGAACTGTTGCTAGCCTCAGAAAGCAGTGGAAGTCAAAACAAGCCTTCAGTGCTCAGATGACTGATTCCACTGAAGAGTGGCTTGAGCTGCCAGCAAACAAGGTAGCCCAAAATGCGATGGAAGATAGTCCTTCCATGCATGCACAGATGCTAGTTTAACAGATGATCCTATTTTGAAAATGCATGACATGTAACAACAACAACTTCATATTATTTTGTCTAAGTTTAGCACATTTCACCTAGAATTTACCACACCTTAATCTCATAGAAAAGTTTCACTTAATGCATAGGCCTTGCGGGCAGAGGCATTTTCACACAGAAGAGAAAGTCACAAGCCCTGAGTTCTTCTTAAAACCACTTAGAAGAAACACTTCTTCACATATTCAACAAATCACCAAGAGAGCAATCATTGTTATTTTATATCACTCAACAGGAAAAAACATGAAATGAACTTGCAAGGGAGTGGGCTTGATTTTTTTTTTAAGGTGCAGCAAGACCTTAGAACTTTGGTTTGTTTTCAGAGGTTCAACAAATATTTCAAAACAGAAACATTGATTTTGGAGCATTTGCCAGTGTCATAATACAAATGTCTTCAGTTACATTTAAAGTAAGACTGTTAAGGTGCTAAGAGACAAAGTTCATTTTGGAATTCATTATGCTATGACAGTCTTTGAAACGCTCCACTTCCTAGGGTAGCTAGGAAAAGCTGACAATATTATACAAGGTCACAGCAAAGTTAAGTGATCACGCTTCATGTGCACAGTGTGTAGATGCATAGAGTCACAGAAAAATACGGACAATATCAGGTAATGGGATGCTGAAAAGAAGAGGCCATGCCTCAAGCATCTCTTGGTTACCAGCCAGGACAGTGCACACAGTCAAGAGTTGGTTACATACCTTCTCCACACAGCAGGCAGTCTTGCCCAACAGTTCTCCCCTCACCCAGAAAAACCTTGGCAATTTTAACCAGATTGTAGAGCAACAAAGAATAGCAATCAATCTTCCACACCCACAGTGCTTCACAGCTGCATAGAGCCAACAAGCAAATTGTGAAACAACAGTTTTATCTTGGTGTGATTGACTACACAGAATGCAAGGTAATGCAGAAATAAGTCTATTTACACACAACACTGCCTTCTGTTGCTAGCTTCCTGTGCCCTGTTTTAGCTCTTCCACCTCCACTACATTAGTAGTTGGAGGGAGAGCTGCCAATAGAAAGTGTAATATTAACTTCTAGGTATTGCCACTACAGACTAGCCTCAGCATTTCACAAAGAGCCACATCTCTACAGAGGAGTTACCTGACTGACAAGAATCATACAAATATTGGTGAGTGACATGTCATCTTCAACAGATACAAGCTTCCCCAATACACCACACTCTTCACTATGATGAGCGAGAACAGCTTACTACCAGATACTTTAAACAGTCTGGTTTCATTTAAATTTAGCATAGATACATTCAGATTAGCAGCATTACTAAAAGCAACACCTTTTTTCATTATAAACTGTTTAAACCCACTTAGATCACAGAGGACATTATTCCAAACCCAGAGTGCAGGATTTAGTAAGTGTTGTCAGTTAAAACTCCTCAGACATTTCTCAGGTTTCCAGTCTGTGGCCTGGACAAGAAGGAAAGCCAGCTAGGGAGCTGCTGGGCACTAGGAGATGGAGTGGAGGTAATCCAAATACAACTTCTCAGGTTGCTGGTAAAGTAGGAGGAAGGCAGCAGGCAGAAATATGAGACAATGCGGCCCAGGAGGGCTTTACTTGGAGGGAAGTAGATTAAACTGTTTGGTTGGACAATTACACAACATGACTTGGTTTAATCAAGCATACACTTCCTGAATACAGTCACCCTCCAAGGACATTTAAGAGACCTCAGTGCCACAGGCGTACTCAAAAATAAGTGCTTCAAACCTTAGGAAGAAAAATCTGCTTCCTTCATACATCTGACTTCTAAAATACTGGTTTTTAAACACCTTTCAATGGGCTGCAGCTTTCCCCACCCTAGTGGATAGCTTTCATTTATAATATTTGCCATTGAAAAAGAGCATGAATAACAGCAGCATTATTTAGTTTCTCACCTGCATCTGCTTTCTAAGTTCCCTTATGCAGGCACTGTCCTGAGCAGTGTTCTCACGCTGGGATGCATCTGCCAGAACATTAACTGTTGTCTCTGCCTCTTGAAGCCACTTGAGGAAGCTCTCCAGATCCTTGTGTGAGGCCTGTATCATCTTCAGCTCTGTCTCCAAGAAATTTTGCCTATCAACAGCTCTGAAAACAAGACAAGTGTCAGAATATTGCTCCTTAACATTTAGCATTACATACATCATAATGAAACTACTGAAAGGAAATCTGAAAGATATCTCTACTAAAAACCTATACATCTGTACAGCTTGCTTTATGTATATCACTGTTTCCCTGGTTATTATCTATAGCTACCCACAGATGTTCTGAACTGGTTATACAAGTTGCAGACCTTTTTACAAAGACATGCAGAACAAACTAAGTTATTAATTAAAAACTTAGATTTTCCTTTTAGAAGATTACCACTACAGACTTATGCTACCCCAAATGGTAGAAGTGTTACCCCCATGTGTGGAAAGTATCAATGCTTTTCCCATCAATAAAAATCACACTGAGTAGAAGCACTGAGAGTTTGGAAAGATTTTTGATTCCTCTTTTACGGTGGACAGAAACATTCACAAAAATTCTTAAGAGTTAAAGTGCTAAGGGATAAAAAGTCAAATACCTGGTTGCCTCTGCTAGAAGACAAGACTTTTGACACTATCACTCAAACAAACAGAATAATACACTGCCATCATAACAGTCAAGCCAAGCTCCACATACTTAAATCTAAATAAAGACTGGCAAAATATAGTCCAGATTTTTGATCATCCTAAAGATCTCTGGTTGGTGCAAACACAAAAGTTTATTTGTGTAAGGGGATTTTTTTAATATATAATGAGATCATTTAAAATGCTTTAATTATATTGTTGATCAGCAACTTCAAAATGATTTCCTAGAAAAAAAATCACATTATACTTCTGCATAATAGTACTGTTCCCTTGCCACTGAAATGAAACTCTGATAGGAAACTATTACAGTCAGCAATTTTAAAGGCTCTGATTAGCAACATTAATTAAAGCATTACAAACTAAATTTAATCCATTTGAGGCTATTATTCTGCAGCATTCATTTTCCCAAAGTCCGGACAAAAGAAACAAGCTTTCCCACACCAGCATGCTGAACAGAAACCCCAAAAGAGCTAACAGCTAGAATATTGCTGCTAAATAAACAGCAAGTTCAATTTTATTTTCACATCAAGCACTAACCATGTTGTGAGATTTCAGGGGTGAAGTGACATTTCATTTCAAGTAAGACGAGGCCAAAACAAGGCCAAATTTCATATTTCCACATTTTTCTAGACAGGCTCAAACTTGTGTCTTCTGCCTCCCCCCTCTACTTCAGCTTTCTTTCCTCCTTGATACTCTGTGGCCAAAGTATTGCTCAGCAGTGTTAAAGAATCACTCTGTTTGAAACTGCGAATTTCAGAACTAGTTAAAATATTTCTTATAGAAAAGAAGCTGTGGGCGTTCAGTAGCATTCAGGATGACGTTTCAAAGCAGGTATCCTGGTTCACTAGCACATCAGAAAAGACAGATGCAAGGAAAAGCTGTTTTCCTTCAAGGACTGTGAGAAAATCTCATGCAACCCCAATTCTGCCAGGCTTACATTCCTAAGTATTAGCATAACTGACTGCATTTGCTAGAGACAACTTGCAAAAAGACAATGTTGCAACCCTTACTTTAGGAGATTAAGTCACCTGTTAATAATTGCTTTATCCAAAATAAGACTCCAAGAATCATTCCTGACCTCATGCTTGCCCAAGTTTTGGCTACTAGTAGAAGACTAGGAAGGCAATAAAGCCTTCATTCTTGCTTCTCACTTGCAGCTCTGAAATGCTTCACCCACTCTCAAGAAAAATAATAAACAGCATGCTAGGGATTACAAATATTTTGACAGATATTGCCTAGAAAAGATAACAAGTGCCAGCTAAAAAATCAGCGCACACCAAGGAACTGTGAGGAAAAACGTAAAGTAAAAGCAGTTATGAGCTCTTATTTCAAAACCCTCTCCCCCCTTTGCAGGTTTTTTTTTTTCCCTAGCAGGGGGTTAAGGCCAAAGGTGGAAGAATAGGAGTGATAACAGGAAGAACAGAGTGGTCATAAAGGTGACCTTCAAAGAAAAAGAAAAGCCCCAAAGGATGAAACACTAAATGACCCAGATTTCTGAGTCTAAGTACTGATGTACTAGATGGGAATTGAGACAATTGGAACTTTGAAGCTAATAACGCTCATTGAAGAATGTTGTCTTCAGCCTAAAGTTTTAATTTCTCAAACTTTCTGCTTGGTTGAACTTTTAGGAAAAGATGACATCCTATTAGAAATACACTGCTCTGTATTTGAATTAAAGCTGAAAAACAATCTTTTCACTACATACATACAGATTTACAACTAATGTTCTAAGATTTCATGGGTGTTTTTAAAGAGGACATGTATAGCAGTAGTGAGCAACACTTTTACGGAGCAGATAAAAATACTTTCATGGCCTTCCAGTAAAGGCCTCAAACATTAAATAAAAAATGGAGAATTCTGTTCTGCAGATTAACAACTACCCCATGCTGTAAAAAGACGCCTCAGATTTTCAAATAATTCTAACACAATTAGGGCAGCCTCAATCCTTCCAGAGAATCCTTCCAGGATGCAAGAACTAAATGGGAGAAGAAGCTGGAGAATTATTTTCAAACGCAGCTAACTTAACACAGGGGTAGTGGAGAAAACCTAAGCAGATTCTATTAGCAAAGACATGTCCAAGAAAAAGAAAACAGTAACTCTGCTATGTTTTTGTGACTCTGTTCCACCCAATTATTTTCTCAGATTTAAACTAAAAATCTGCAATGCATAGAAGTGTGTGATCAAAAGAATTTCAGAAACTAACATCTGAGACAGTACAGATAGCAACTCTAATCCATTACTAAGGCAGCACAAACACACAGAATGACTAGAGTTTCACCTTAAAGTGTAAAAATAGAACATAAATAGCCACTGGGCAAAGTATCCAATTTACACAATGTCAAGCTGGGGAGCTTCAATCTCTTAATGCCAACAGTTTTAAAATAAGCTCCTTAAACTTTCCATGCCATGGCTACAGTCTTCCTAATAGTGTTCTTGTGCTCTTCAGGACTGGAATTCCCCCAGATGCTGTTACTAAAGACCCCTTCCACAACCTCCAAGGATGGAAATAAACTGGTATTTTAAAGCATTTTGCCATCAATACAGATACGTACTTATAGGAGCCATACGGCTACACATGTGTTCCATGCATAATTTGTGTACATTCCAAGATCTGCCACAAAAAGTAAGCCTTGTCACTATTATTTCTATGTCTTACATTTAAAGCAAGTATAAAAACCCTTGACCTCTTGAAAAGGTGCTTTCACTGCATATTGCCCCCTTTTAATTCTACTTGGATAGGGTTACACTGGGCAACTCCACACCCTGGCTACCCACTTGCTCTCAGTTCTCCTTTCTGTTCTGTCCCTAGTTAAATAGCAAAGCAGCCACTCACTTTCCCCAGGCTGCAGACTGCAAAACAGTAACCCTAGTGATAATTGAGGAGCTTCAGTTATACACAATAAGTTATTATTCTAGACTTTAAGCAGATTCAAAAATAATTGGAGGCTTCCAGACAGGAGCTCTTCTTTCTGATCACCTTCTCTGAGTGGTGGGCAAGTTTATGCCAGTTCTAGCCAAAACACTGCAAAATCTGAATGTGAGACTATTACAGAGTTGTAGTCTACTGTCACTACTAATCCAACAAGGAGCTGTTTTCCTTCACCCTCTAACTAGGAAACAAGCTGCCACATCCAAAGACAAACATGACAAAAGCACCATTTTTCCCCAAAAAAGCTTAAAAAGACATTCTGCCCTGCCTCCTTCATTACCTACTCATTCAGAATAGTCCTAAGGAGAAAAACTTGGGAGTGTTGGTCACTGAGAAGCTCCACATGAGGTGGCGATGCGCACTTGCAGCCCAGAAAGCCAACTGTGTCCTTGGCCACATCAAAAGGAGTATGGTCAGCAGGTTGAGGGAGGGGATTCTGCCCCTCCAATCCATTCTTGTGAGACCCCACCTGGAGTACTTCATCCAGCTCTAAGGCCCTGATGCAAGAAGGACACAGACCTGTTGAAGCAGGTCCAGAAGAAGGCCACAAAGATAATCTGAGGGGTTGAGCACCTCTCCTATGAAGACAAATTGAGAGAATTGGGGTTGTTCAGGCTGAAGAACAGAAAGCTCCCAGGGGATCTTAAAGCAGCCTTCCAGAACGTGAAGGGGGCCCACAGGAAAGATGGGGAGGGACTTTTTACAGGGTTGTATAGGGATATGACAATGAATACAGGCTCTAAACTCAAGAGGGCAGGCTTAGATTAGATATTAGGAAAAATTCTTTACTATGAGACCGCTGAGGCACTGACATAGGAGAAGCTGTGGATGCTCCATCTCAGAAGGTGTTCAAGGCCAGGTTGTATGAGGCTGTGAGCAAGCTGGCCTAGTGAAAGGTGTCTCTGCCTATGGCAGGGGACTTGGAACTGGATGACTTTTAAGGTCCCCTTAAACCCAAACCATTCTCTGATTCCACAATTCTATAAAGTTCTCCTCCTCTCACTCCTCAAGAGACAGCACCAACTTCAGCAGTTTTACTATCTACGATTTTCACTCTGCTAACTGATGTCCCATTACAAAAGCAGCTGCTCCTTTTACATGTACATATATGCAGACGCATAAACAGATTTCTGTTGTCATCTTCCCCGCTCCCACACAAACAGGACCAGTTTTGTCTTCTGTCCTTCTAACCACAAAGCATACAGTCTTTTAAGCTGCAGAGTCAGACACTATTCTCAGTGTTAATTGTCTATCAATAACAAATACTAAAAAGCATTTCTGAAAATATTAGATTATATTGCAGAAAAAAAAAAATATGTATAAGAAAATACCTTATTTTCATTAAGACATATCTGTAGATGCATCTTAAAATAAAGGATGAATAGAAAGAAGTTTCAATTAAGTCCCAGTTCCTACAGCTCAAGTACTTTCTAGAAGGGAGTGGTGGAAGCATCGTGCTTAGGAACGCAAAGTGTAGCCCCATTAAGGAAAAGTGTCCATTAGATGAAAGGCCATGATGAACAAACGCTTTGGAAGATCAAGCTGAATACTTACAGCCCTATGAAAGGAAAGCACAGCAACAAACTACAAATACATAGAGCATATATGAAGAACAAGAGAGGAACTGTTCAAAGACACTTAGAGAATAATAGCCACAGGCAAAGCTGAAAGCAAACATGAGAAGTACTTTCTTTTCCCTCTTAAAAAAACCCACCACATAAATGGGAACTCATACAGAAGCTTTCCATAGTGAATTGTGGGGAATTTCAATCATCAAAAGACCTTGACTGTAATTGACTAATTCACCACAGCTGCAGCAAAGCAGAGAAGAGACTGCAACACTCAAATATACACAAGAATGCAAGTTTAAGACACAAAGTGTGAAACATTGTAATTACCTTTGGTTCAGATTAACCCAACAAGCGTTCATTTGGTCAGTGGTTTCCTTCACCTTCCTTGAGTCATCATCACGATACTCTCGAAGTAATTTATTAGAAAGATCATTGAATGCTGCTACCGTGATGTCACCTCTATGCAAATCTTGTACTAACAGCTAAAAAGCAATTCCAGAATGAGACAGATTAAAACAAAAATCAGACTTCTTCATATCATGCATTTTATCATATGATAAACCCTTTGGTTTTGCCTCTTTTTTTTTAAAGCCAAATGTGCATATTTTTCATCTGTAAGAAAAATCTTAAACAGAAAATCTACAGATATTAAGTGTCCTGATAATGAACTCATCAAAACACAAATAGGTGAGGAAAAGTCATATTTGCCAGAACCGCCAAAGGTCAGAAAAATCCTCTTCTATATTTTACTGGCAACAGAAATCAAAATCCCTCCATATTTTGAATAGCATGAATAAGTTTAAATTATGATAATAGTAACATAAGCGGCACCTAAAAGTGGCATAAATTAAATGCGCAGCATTTCATTTCATTCTTTTGTGTTCTTTTTGTTTTAAATTAAGAAAATACATTAGTTGTGTTTGCTTATTGCAGCAGGATATTTTTAATGTGCCTTGACTTTACATAATCATGAACTCAAGGTTACTTGTAAATGAAAAAAAATATTTGCACAAACATGTCCAGTTGGATCTTTTGGCCTCTGTACTATACATTTGGGCATAGGCCTGCTTACACTTAGGAAAGCAAAGCCCACTAAATAGTCCTTTTCTAATCCTGTTCAGGTAAAGATAGACCATGAAAAACATGCAACTTCACTGTTAACTGTAATAGCTACGGATCAGTAAGGAATTCTCACAATCATACTCTCTTCCCCAGCTGTACCCCTTCACTGTCCCTTCCTGAATATATATGTGCCTGCATATACACACATGCTTTTTTCAAGTTCGTGATAGACCTATTCTAAATACTGCACTGATAAGAGCCTCTCCTCGCTGATTTGTCTCTTTAGTTCTCATACTGTGCCACCTACAGCCTGCCCTTTTTCTGAGAGCCACCAGGACAAAGGATACTAGACTTACATAACAACAAGCATGCTGTGATAAATCCATAAAAAGCATTGAAAATTGTATGGGATCAAAAAAGGAAAAAAACAGAGCACTAAATATGACTGGCATCCATGAGAAATGAAATTCAGGATAATTTTAAATACCTTGGTCCATTCCTAGATTTACTAAACTACTGTTAACAGATTTCTAAGAAGCAAATTCTATGGCTGTATCATTAAACTTTAATTGGTCTGGGGTTCAAGGTTTTTGCAGGATAACATTTATTTGATGCTCCATTATACACATTTCAACTAAGGTTTCAAACACACATATGCACATATACCACCTGCCTCCCAGAATGCAATTCTTAAATATATTCTGATATATTGAAAAACACAGACGATTTCGAACATATCATGTTCAAAAAGAGGCAGAATTGACAAAACAGGGCTACAACTAAATTGTACATTCACTCATCAACTGAATCCGGTAGCATTACATAGACTGAGGAATCTGGCCTGGAAAAAAATTAAGCTATAAAGTGGTCTTACTTTGCTCTCTGAAATCTGTTTGGTGAGCATCTCTTTCGGGGCCTGCAGGAGCAAACGCAGACGGATCTCACACTGCTCCATGAGGTGCTCCATTTCTTGCCTCTGTTCATGCCACTGCACGCTGTCTGTCAGCATGTGCTTCAGTTGCTGCTGCCGCACCTCTACACCGTGCTGGGTATTGTCCCACTGATTTTTCAGCTTCTCCACTGTGGAGAATACAGAACATGAAAAAAAAAATGAGGCAAATGTACAAGTAGCCATACTACCACAACTGTCAGGATAAAATGCAATATAATTAATTTTCAAATACAGTAGTTTCCACATTCAGTATTTTAGTTCCCCACGTAGTTCACATATTCACAGAAGCAAATTGCAGGTGTTTGGCTTCCTCTTTAAGCAGGACAACATAGAGGTAACAACTATTATTTGTGGAACATTTCAAAGGCATAAATTTACTTTTTAAGTACACATGTGGGAAGAAAATCTGCTGCAGCTGCACTGCAGAGATATGACAGCAGAAGGGCTCCAAGGAGCACAATTTTAGGGTGATAGGACAAGTAAGTCCTCTCTGCGCATCTGTAACTTAAACTAGTCCAAATAAGCAAATAAATAAGTAAATAAATACTGTTTAGATCTGGATAGCTTTTACAACATTCCAGATACTTGCGTAACATTCCAGACCACTGTGTGTTGAAGGCAGTCTAGTGCCACCTGTACTACAATTTTGGCCAAGGTAGAAACACTCCTGTAACAACCTACTTTGGCTATTTAATTCCACCACAGGTTTCTACAGACTTATATAGATTACACGGCAGAACAGAAAAGTTATTGATCACATGTCTTTTCCTTCAAGTATCCCATTCCTCTCTCAATAAATAGTTACATTAGATGATGGATAAACACTCTTTAACCTTTAATAAACAAGGAGTAAAAAGAACAACATAAGAGCCTAGAACAAAAAACAGTGCAGCATGAAAAAAAGTGAGTCTGTCTTTGGAAAGAAATCCACAGTATCTTATCTTTTTCCTGAATACTTACAGACCATTTAAGAAAGTGTATTACTTGAAATTCTACAGACGTGGAAACATGTTTTCCTATTATGTGCCAAGACAGTTATAGGGAACAGACTATATCGCTAAAGAATGTAATAAAAGAGAATGAGGTAAAAAAGTGAATGCAAAAAAGCAAAACCAAAAAAAACTAAGATAGATTATTGAGTATATCTATATACTGAGGTAGGCAGTATGCAGAACATCCAATGTATTTTTCTTAACAGTAAGTATGCAATTTTAAGAGAAAACTAACACTCTTGGCACTCAAGTCACTTCAGCCCTCCATGAAGTAAAAACGCCAAAAGTCGCGCTTAAGTTAAAACTATTTAAGTGAACTTTACTCTTTTTTTTTAACCTTTTGCAATTATACAAAGCCACTATGCTTGATCTGCTTGAGAAAATACGTTAACCCTAATAATCTGCGCAAAGTAGATTCATCAATTTCAACCCTCAGGCACCTTGTGGATTAATTTTCAGGCATGATGTGGGTCATGCTGAAGAATTTAAAAGAAAGCTTCTGTAACCCAACAGCAAATAGCATTATAATTTTTCTCTAAAAATAAATAAATGTTACAATTTTAGATAAAAAGCATGTTTTAAAAAAAAAAAAAAAAAAACAACAAAGAAAAAAACCATCAGCTGCTGGGAGAAATCAGTAGTTTCACCAAAACAGCAAAACCAAAAACAGCAGGAGTGGAAAAAAAGACTATCACCCTGTGTGTTGGCTAATGAACTGCAGAGAAAAGCCTCAAGTGTTTAGGCTCTTTACTAAGTTGCTTCTTTGAATCTTACTGCCCTACCAGACCATAGTCCTGTGAATCTCAGACAACAGATGCCATCTAATCAGGCCTCCAGAAAAACCACCCATCTGGGGGCTTGCTATCTGACGCTGTCATCTTCATCAAGTCTTATGGACACTAGAGAAATTCATGTAGACCTAATAAAGGACAACTACACGGCAGAGGAGAACATAAGGAAATACATCTTCCTCCTTTCACTTCTGTGATATTCCCTGCTGCATGAATTCTCTAATCTCAGCAACATGCAAAACTTAAGAGTTCAAAAAATAGATTGTCCCTTAGTTTCAAATTGTGACAGTTCTATGTTTCTTTCCTTAAGTACCTGTAAAAATTAACTTTCAAAGGGAGTGGAGACCTTTAAATTGGAAATTCAATTTTCAAGTACATGTCAGTGACTTAAAATCTCTACTAGCTCTTGGTCAACAACTTTCAAAGTACACAGACAAGGCTATTGTCCTAAATCAACACATTGGTGTTTTTTCACGTCCAGTGGCTCAAAGCTCAATGAAAATAAAGATACATTACTAGCTCCATTTCTGAATAAATAAAATTCTCGTCCCTGGGTCTGTGACTGTCAAGTAACTCAAATTCTTTACAACATATTTTGAAACCCTAGCAAAAATACTTGCCTTTGAACTTGAAAAAATGGCCAGTCAAGTAAAGAAGCGGCAACTATGGCTCCAGGAATTTTCATTTGATTGTCTAAGTGAAAGCCACTTAACTGCTAAGTTTTCACTTTTTTTCCCAAGGAAGACAACTTCAGCCAGGCTTAAAATTAAGAATTTAAGAAAAACATATGAAGAAACTTACTTTTTTCTGTGATCTCTGTCCTAATGTCTGAACTGGAAGTTTTGTTTTTCAAATTCTGAGCCAATGTAAAAACAGAATCAAGCTGAGGATGACGATGGTCCATATCTGCATTTGTTATCTGTTGAGAATTAGGATATGATTTAAGTCGAAAAAGTAAACTTTAGTTAACTTCATCTTTATTATTTGTAGACTAAAAAAACACATGTGTCTCCACAAGTATATGCCTGGTCCCATCATTACGCCAACCCTTGAACTCTCACTGTATTAGAGTGCTGCTTTAAAAAGCAAAAATATTCTAAATTGCAGTTACTGAAAATCCAGAGGTGAGGGTTAAACTGTGCAAGCCACACAGTTATGGCAGTTGTTGCATAATATTTTCCAGTATCTATTTTTCACTCTTCCATAACGTATTTTCCTTCTACCAAGCTCTCCTCATTTATATATATATATGAGACGCAGCAGTGGAGGTGGGGGAAGGTGGAGAAAAATGGAACAGGAAGGAACAATCAGACTATATAATGTATGAAAACAGAGTTATTTCACTATGGCATGTGCCAGAAGCTCATATTACAAATACTATACAGTTAAAAGAACATGTTTCCAAATATACTGTACACCACCAAATTCCAAATTGTGTTAGACACTCACAAAACCAGTTTAGCACTTGTTTAGCCTGCAGTTTCTACTCTATAGTTACTTATGCTAATTGATATCAAGTCAAATACAGTGAACTTTAACAGCCACATACATCTCACAAATACTGCCCTTAGTCATGGCTCAGCATAGCATGAACTATCAACAGAAACAAACATTTACATCATAGGCATTTATGTTACAGCTTTTAATCATTTTAGCACATCTCTGGAAATCAGTTTAGTCTAACTACAGCACAACAAAAGCCATTAGAAATCAGTAAAGAGTGAATCATAAAGGTCACACTCCAAGCAAATATGAAGCTGCTCCAAAGTCTTCAAGATAAGTTAACTATAAAATCCCCAAAAGATGTCATTTTCAGGAGGTATTCTCCATTTTCTTTGTTTCAAACAAAAAAACAATAGTGCTTAGCTCACATAGGAACACAAGAATTAACAGGAAATAGAGTGTAATAACAGCATTTAAAGTGTAACTTTCAGGTTATGCATTTAGTTCTAGTCAGGAGTTTTTTCCCCCGTTTGTAAACACGTTATTGCTTTTAATTTCTTTACTGAATGTAAAAACTAAAGTGTGAGACAATTTTCTACTAGCCTTCACGAAACCACATACTTTCATTCGTGCAATAGTCCGATTGATTTCTTCAGTATTTCCCACAGTGACTATGTTTGACTTGAGCATCTGGTCAATCAATACCAACCAGTCAGCCAGCTCAGTTCTAGTTTTGTCCAGATCAGCAGGTGCAGAAAGTTCCAAAGACTGCTGAGTCTGAACAGGAATTTCCAATGAAGAAGATGCTAGCACCACCTTTTGGATATCTGAAACAGAGTTTGGAGGTTCTGTTAAAGAAAAAATAGTCATGGACATATGCAGTTCTGGCAATTGCAAGGTTTTTTGTAATTCTTATAAAAATGCAACAGCATCTACAGAGAAAGCACAGCAAAATTGTATTTTAACAACCAGGAACTAAGTAATCAGAAATTCCTTTTGCCCCTTTAAGGCTATTATTTTTTTCACTGCATGCCGAAGGCTCACCCAAATGATGCAGCTTAGATTCAAAATAAACAAGAAGAAAACTTGCAAAGACAAAATTACATTTAATCTAGCAGAATGAAGCTAAACACTGTTTGACACTAAACGGAATTGATCTTTATTAAGCATAAAAAACCCAATACCTTTGTTTAAGATGAATGTCTAAAATTGCCTTCCTCACTTTTCTATTATGCAGCAGAAAAGTCTCCCTCACTCTTAGCTCAGAATTCACTCAAGCACAAGTCAGTCAAGCCTCCACAGCAGGTGCCTCATGGATTTGGCAATGCGTAACTGTCTGAGGAGGATGCCCATTAGGTCAGTCACATCCTTTCTACCTTTTTAATCTGACGCTACAAAGAAGTGAGGAATGAGCTGAACAGTAAGATTTACTCCAGAAGCTGTGTTCCAGGTTCCAAGAAACATTAAGATACATACATCAAGCTGGAGCACGAATATTTCAGATTTCTCTCAAACAATGAAACACAGGAGCTTTACTTAACAAACTCCTTGTATGAAAGAAAAGCAAGGCTTTGAAAGGACTAAACAAAAGTTGGTTGGCCTCCTTTAAAATTTGTTTACTGACGCTGAATTTAAAAAAAAAAAAAAGAGTCAATTTACTGAAGTTTAAGTTTCAAAATTTTTCAGGCAAGAGCTGTCTTTTACACTTAATCTTCTAAGGGGGAGATCTTAACTTTACTAAAACATTTCTCCGTTTCAAAACTCTTAGAGGAACTCCAAAAGACTTCCCCAACCACAAACAGTAGAGGGACTTTTTCCCTACCCAAACATCTCCTCTCTTCCATAATAATGTGAAGGCAGCCCCCAGTACAGCCCAGTTGTGCATTTCTTATTTACACTTGTCTAAGTTCATAGAGAAGGCTTTTTCTTTATGATTATCTGTGACTGCAAGTAGGATTAAACTTAATATAACTAAGCAGAACAGAGGACTCATCACTCACCAGAAGGCTTTGTCTGTGTAACAAGACGAGACTGCCCAATAAATGCCTCCAATTCTCTCACTCTGTCAGGCACTTCTCTGAACACCTACAGCCCAGCAGAGAGAAATAAAAACAGTAACACAACATATTAACAGCAAAAAAGTAATCTCTTATTGGAAAACAAAATATTCTACACCAGGCCAGTTAGAATGGTATGCCTGAGATATATTTCAATTTTTTTTTTAAGGTATCCTTAAAAAAAACCCCAAAACCAAACAGAAATGCTAAGACACATTAAAGCATTTTTTTCACTACATCCCAGTGCAATACCTAAATACTGAAAATAAAGAAAAGACTTGTTGTAGACAGGTTTTTTACATGTTTTTTACTATCTAAACACCAAAACTATGACTCATTATTTGAATATACTTTGAAGAAGAGACACAAAGCATGATTTGTGGTCCATCACAAGAAGTAGAGAAATAAGGAGGTAAAAAGGAAAAAATGTTACAACTAAACTCCATTGTAGTGAAGACAAATGCACCTAATTGCTTTTAAAAAGTTTTTAAAAGGCAGTGATGGAAACGTAATATGCAAAGCAGTGGGAAAATCCCCATCTTCATAGCTGAGTTCGTAAAAACACACCTTTTTTCTTTCCCTGACCTATCAAAAAGCCCCTTTCCTCAATAAACTCTTACCTCTGTGATCCATAAAATAATCTCAAATAATCCTATTCTTTTTCTTGGATCTCCAGGCTCTACTTGAAAACAGTCTTGTTTTACTCCAGCAAGGGAGTTCTTTCTCATATACTTGCCAACAAGATAGAACACAGGAGTTTCTAATTTACAGTAGTTACGCTCAAGAAGAATCCCAAACACACCTGATAAGACTTTTTCACTAAGCTTTACCACAGATTCATTTTCCTCTTAACTGCTGCAAGCATTCAGCTTTCCTATACAGCAAAGATTTATTGCAACTCTCAATTTCAAGTTAATATATTACTACTTGACTCAAATAAGAAAAATATTTTTTATCTCGCTGAAAGTTATTTTTATTGATCTTGCAAAAGAACGCCAATCCAAAATCAACAAAAAACCCTAAGCTAGCTAAATGAGCTCAAAGTGCCTCCTGGTGTTTTCACATAGAAATGGTTTGGGGTACATTTCCTGATCATGCTTGCATGGCTTCAAAGTCATTTTATGTACATGCTACAGATACATGAAAAGGAAAACAACCAATCCAACTATACCACTCCATTTTCAACTTCAGGTACTCAATGCTGAAAAAATGCACACCTTATTCCACCTCACATTGAGGGACTGCAGGCAATCGGAAAGTTTGTCTTTTTCCTGAAGATCAACATTTTTATCCAAAAGCACTTCAGGTTCAGTTCTGTTCAGCCATTCCAGTTTATCACCCTGTACTTCCATCTCTTCACTTAAGACCTAAAAGGGACAGAAGAGTTTTATATTGAAGTAAAATGCATGCATGCTTAAGTAAAGGAAGGGGGAAGCTTCCTTTTAACTCCAATATTTAGATATTTCCCTGGAAATACATAACAGAAAAGCTTCTATTTTGGTTTCTAAGCTTGATCTAGAAATTATTAAAACATCTCTTCAAATATCAACATTTATTGCTAACTGGAAAAAACCTACAAAACTGCAAATAGTCAAGGTACCTTCACAAGGTACAGCCACACATTGAACACAGTCACTTTAATCTCACAAGATGCTTTTATTTGATCAACTCTGGACATATCATATGTATTCAAAAGGGAACACATTGCCAACCAAAATTGTTGCCTGAATTAATTTTTTAAAAAAGTATTAAAAACTAAAGAGCTACTCCTAACATACATTATACAAGACCATGGTAGGTCGCTATTCCATGTGACTCTTACGGTATACTCTAAAGGTATTTAAAAACCAAGCATTACCTTAAAACTTCATTTTGATCAACCATCCATAGCTTTTGTCTCTTAACACGAAATGTAGGTCAGAACCAGCAAAAAAACAAAAGGTTATGCCCACTGATTTTAAAACAACACATTTGCCTACAGACCAGAAGCACTGTGGAGTAGGTATCACAATTTTTGTTTTTAAAACACTAGAATAAAAAAATTACAAGAGAAAGTACACATCATATTTATCCACCCCAATATTTGCACTAACCTGTTACACAGTTATGATGGAGGTGGGCATAGAAAAGTGACAGGAAGACAAGCCTGGGTGGGAGATCACTGTACAGAGTACCCTGCTACAAAAAGCACTACACTAAGCAGTGTCTTCCCTGAATTTTCAAGGGTCTACTGTAAAAGGATTATTTTCTTAAAACATGTTACAACCTTTTCAGTTGGAGGCTGCTCCAGAGGCTCTAGTTAGAAATGTCCTTTTCATTCTGAGACTGAATTTATTCTTGACTGATCAGTTAACATCAGTTATTCTCATTTCCCTAATACCATCCTTTAATAATAGCTCATTTCTCTATACTTTGCTATTCTCATCATCATAATCCCTTCTTATTGTTCTTCATTTGACAAAACAAAACCAACTCTGAACAAGCCCAGCAACCTCACTCAGTAGCTGTTCTGTTGCAAACTTACTTTTTCATTTATATACAAAACCAAAGTTGAAAACACTTCTGCTTCCACAGGGCCAAACCGGTACTTAATAATTTCCTAGCAGTGTTTCCCTAGCAAATTCTGCTCTTTCCCCTGTTATACCAGTTCTACCCTTCACTTCAGGCATTTATATCAAGGCAGATGATAAGAAAAATTACACTTTGATGACAGTCAGATGGAAAACACTCCACTGATATCAGTCAATTTTTTTAGGCAAACAACTGCAATTACTTTACATCAACCAACACACTTGTTCAAGCATTCCCACCTAGATTCGGTCTAACAGAGGTTGTTTGGGTTTTTTGTTTGTTGTTTTGTTGCCTTTTTTTTAATAACTGATTTTTAAAAGAATTAGCAAGCAATTTAGTTCGACTGGATACTCCTCCCACTCTTTTACAATTTTGGAAACATTCTCTTTCACACATCCTAAAAATCAAAGATGTTTGGCTGTCAAATCCAGAGAGAAAATAAACAGGAAAAATACATACATATGCCCACAACTTACTTGAAATGGCCAAAACCCTTACAGTTAAAGAAGTTAAATAAAATCTTACACATGCAAGAAAGCATTAAAACTACCCAGTAAATGGGACAATGGTGCTTACTTACCATTTAAGCTCATCAGCTTTTCACTCTAAGTTCTGACAATGATAAAGTTGAGATGGAGACATCATCTCCAATGAAATTCTACTCACTAAATTCTATCAGTAGTATATCTATTGCTCACTTTCTCACACATAAACAGCATCTTCTGGCTAGATAACTTGGTTACCAACTGTATTCGGGCTGAATTAGATGCTAATATTTTTGATCTGTGTTTGTGCTAATATTTTTGTTCTGTGATTGAGTTAATATTTGTGATCTGTGAGGAGTTGTGCTTCTCCTGCCAAGTTATGGGAAAACAGGCTGATAAAGACAGACTTGGTCCTTGAAGGAGGC
>JAWWEW010000112.1:48933403-49012162 GCA_035583185.1 Anabacerthia variegaticeps
CTGTGAGGAGTTGTGCTTCTCCTGCCAAGTTATGGGAAAACAGGCTGATAAAGACAGACTTGGTCCTTGAAGGAGGCATTTTTGTGTAAGCTAAAATTAACTGGGCTCTCACTATTGGCTGATGGCCCTTCAAGGGCACTTGAAGGAGAAAGAGAGGAGGATGAGGTAAGCCCCCAGACCCATTTAATAAAGACCCCCTGGAGCATATCATGCCGGTGCCAATGCACCCAGACATGCAAGACCCTAAGAGGGTCCTACTTACATAACTGGGGGGAGGTGCTGAGGGTCTCTGGCTGGGCGGTCCTGGCCACACCTGCCCAGCTGAGGTCACTTCAGCAACTTAGAAAAAGGGCAGGTGGCTCATGCTCAGGGTTCACTCACTTCACATGACAGGGCACCGTTGCCTTGGCGGGGATGCCCACCTTCACCTGTGAGCCTGCTGACCCTTGAGGATGCAGCCACTGCTCTGGGGGTTGGTGAGACAACTCCATGGGAAACACCTGAGCAATTTGTGTGTTTATAACTGGGGGCTTATTTTCCCCTTTCTCTCTCTCTCTTGGGTTTTTTCCTGTTTACTTGGCCACTTTGGGGAATAAAACTACTGTTTGGGTTAAGCTTTCAGCGGTCTCTCAGTTTCAGCTTCCACAGCCCTTCAGACCTTCCCTGGAACACCAACTCGACACAGCTTCATTTCGAGATGCATCTTGCCTGCATAAGGAATCTCAAAAAATTGTCTCACACAACCATAATATCTCTTTGGCTATTTATAATGTGACAATTCCCATCCCCAAAAGCCATGTCCTGACACTTTGCACAAAACATACAGGTGTATACACATACACACACTAATCGATCTTGCCTGCAATTCTTGCAAGTTTTCTTCATGGTCAAATGTAAATCTTGTGTCCAGAGCATTTTCTACATTTTCCAACCAGCAACGCAGCTCATCAAGTTTCTTTCTGTACTCTATCAGCTGCTGATTCTCTCCTTTTAGCCTTAAAAAGCAAAACAAAAAGCCATTGATTTCCATTGATTTCCGCAGTGAATACAGCATGTCAGTCCTACGTTACTTCTGATGCCACAGTCAAGTGTTTGTCAAAGCTTAGAGCATTTTAAAGGATTCACTTTTACTGTCAGAATATTCTATCATCATCATTAAAATGCGAGATAATTGCAAGTTAATACTACTACCTTAAAACCAGACAAATTTCAGTTCCAAAATAACAAAATAGACTTTTTAAAGACTGAGAAAAAATTAAACGTAAGTGGCAGTGACAACACCTTCAGGCCTAATCACTACAAGTCTCTCTAGGGCCACTGAATTTTTCCCCTGGAGGTTTTATGGACATATCTAATACTTTCACTAAAATGACACAAAGCTTTAATTAAACTTCTCAAACTAAATAATTAAGAAAGATCTTATTACATTTCTGAATGTATCAGGAGATGATAAAAACATGTAATTACATAAAGATCTTACTTTACAATATTGTGGAAATTCAAGAACAAGTTGTTTCAATTAGTGTATCTCTGTCAATGCTAAAATAGAAATCCAGGTAACACACATATAGTTCGGCTTCAGACAGAGAAAGTAGCTGAGGAATTCTTCCTAAAAAATGGTCTGACTTTGTAATGAAATTATTTTTAAAACAAAGGAAACTGGAAGAAAATAAGTTTTGTGGTTGCCGTTTTGTGGATTGTATTAAACACAGACTCACTAAGCAGGTGCATTTATGAGAAATTTGTTCTAGAAGACAGTTCAAAATACAGAGCTCTGAATGTCAGGAAAATTCAGATTAATGACAGCGTGCATTAGAATGCACTATCTCTCCCAGAGTCTTCTAAATGAGTTTCTCCTTATTGCATCTGGTCAGACATCAAAATTTTTGATTAACTTATTACCTCTGTTTTCTATCCATGACCTCTGTGGTGATTGCTTTCCAGCGTCTATTCAATCCTGCCAGCTTCTCCTGCAGGAAGCTCCCATCTGTAGCAGACAGTTTCTGTATGATCCCTTCCCCAGTACTGTTCAATGCTGAAACACTGGTCTGGTGGCTGCTAACTCCCTCCTCAAGTTCCTGTCAGAAACATAAAAGGCACCCAAAATTTTATGACTGACCTAAAGTCACTTTGATCTGTGGCTCATGAGACGCAAGACGAATCCTGAGTGCATATCATTTTACTAAAACAGGCACTTAAAGCCATCTTACCAAAATTGGATGCTGTTGATTTACATTGTTAATGTTCTGTTGTTGAATCTAGTTCAATTTTATGAGTGTCATAAAAAGATACTGACAGAGAACAGGCTGCCGAATACTACTGAGAATCACAAGAATTCATTTAAACCATCAGAATTAAAGTCTACACTCATGTTTGATTCCTTTTCTCTTAATGTACAGCACTTCCTAGTAGTGTTAACAGCTGGTAGGACTTCTTTAACCAGTTCTTTTCACAACCTGTACCCCTAACTATTTCTTTAACTTCAGAATATTTTAGTTAGGATAATTATGGCTGTTCTGTCATGGTCCCAGACACCACGGAAAATCCATGAAGCTAAAGGAAGTCAGAAGATGTCAGGATTAAACTTTCAAATATCTCTTACCCCTACAAAGACCTTACATTGTTAGCAAAAATTTCTTTGCAACTTGATTATGAACAAGATAATACAAGAAAAAGAAGGGAAATGCCCTAGAAGGAAACTCCAAGCAGCAACAAGGATAAAACACAAGCTGTGGTTTAGATAGAACCTACTTTTCTTTTGCAATCTGACACTTGGATAACAATTATTCTCAACAAAAAAAAAAAGTCTGATCCTTAAAGTTATGCTTTCTTCTCCTTATTTAGATGGAAGTAAAATAACTAGAAAAACATCAGGGAACTAAATTCCAGAACTGAAGCCTGAAAAAATCCACCATAAGTCTCCTGCAATTGCAATCTTCTCTTTTTCTAGCTTGTTGATAAAATGCAGTATCTTCAAAAGCCATTCGTTTAAAATTTGATAAGTTATAATTGACCATCATTGGGACCCATTTTTTTTTTTTTAATTATGAGATGAAAATAAGTGAACTAGTATACTGGATTTTTTAACTGATTGACATGTCTTTGGAGCTGTAACAAAACTTATAAACCAACAAAAACTATGCCAATATTCAAATTATCAAATTATCTCAAATCCATCCATACTAAGAGTGATCATAAAGCCCCATAAGCAGGAGTTGAACTCTTTCCCCAAGAATAATTTCAAACTGCAACTGAAATAGAAATTTTAAGAATTACTCCTTTTTAAACTATAGTTGCACAGCCTCACTGCAAATCCATATGTCTATATAGAAAACTACAATTTTAGACAAAAATCCATATGCCTATAGAAAACTACAATTTCAGACAAGAACGAGCTTGCTCATTTTCCGCACAAACCACACATACCTGCTGATGCAGCCCAGCTGTCTGCAGCTCCAGGCTGCCATCTGGACCACGGGCATCGGCTAGTAACACTTCAGCTTCCGTTATCCAGTGGGAGAGATCATTGAGATCGCAGTGGAACTGCCTCCATGCCTCGATCGCTCTATCAAAGCAACTGTTTGAAAACGAAGGATTGAGAAATTATCCAAACCGCTGCGGAGAGAAGGCTAAGAATCCCACTCCAGTGAGTAGAAACTTGCCTCGCAGAATAGAAAGGCTAGCATACAGCCTGATTAACCAAGTCCCAGTGCTGAAGGCTTCCTGGCATAGTAGCAGCTGGTGAAAGCCAACAGCACAGACTGTTGTTAACTTCCAGCTGAAGGAAAAAAGGGCAGTCCTAAGCAAACTTTTGTTTCTACCACTTATAAAATAAAGATTGATTAGCTACATCAAATTAGTCTGCAGAACCCTTTTTTTCTTTATCATGAAACATGTCAGATATCAGACAGTGCGAAACACAAAATATGATTAATCACGCAGATTTTTTTTTCTCCTTCATAAGAAGGGTGCTGGTGCACAGAATTTATTAAGTGAAGGTGATTTTGATTATATAAAACCATACCAGTGGGCATGCACAAGTAGGTCTTATACATTTTAATCACACAATAATTTAACCGGCATTTTATTGTCATCACCTTTGCAGCCTCAAATTAATGTGTAGCTTAACTTGAAGGAAAACATTTTCTGGCATGGAGCAAGTAGAATTATCACAGTCACAAAGTTTGGGGGTTTTTTAACAAATTGAGAGTTCTCTTATGCTAACAAGCTAACAAAATCAGAGCATGAGTGCTAAATGAGAAAACCATGTCAGAAAGGAATAGAGTGGCTTGCTTTCTAATTGTTGACTGCTAACTATTCCAAACTAATAAAAACAGTCATCTTGACACAGGAGGCTGGGTCTCCTGTTAATCACAGGACCCTCTAGTGTGACAGAGGAACAATCTCATTTGCAGCCCATTATTTTTGTCTTAAATAATTGCAACAGTAAAGACTAAAGGGTTATTGCATATATGTAGATGCAATCTGAAATTAGCAGCATAACATCAAAGATATCTAAACCCAAAGTTTAAAGAGCTACCATTGCATCTATTTTTTCACTAATTAAATTTGACAATCCCAGAGTTCCTAGGGCAATTATGTTAATCAAAATTATGTCTCATTTTTACAAGACATCCATATTTCTTGATACATACAGGGCTTATTTAACATTATTATTATTAAAAATCTCTACTTAAATTTTTCTAACCTCATCTCCTAGTTCTGCCATTTCAGTTTCCTGCAAATATCTTGTTTCAATAACCTAAGCCAACCCATAGACTGACTTCAAATCTCAGTCTCCTTTTATTTCTCAGGTACATTTCAGTCTAACTGAACATATTGTCTCATGATAGTATCTCATTCCACATTTAATGAGAAGATATATTCTAAGCACTTAAAATAGATTAAAAGAATGTTTTATTGGCTTCCTTAAAATTAAAGCTTTAGAGGGAATGTTGACCACATGACTTTTTCAGAATGCAGAATTTTAAGACTTCAGAGAACACTGAGCTACAAAGCTTTAACTCCTGCTATTTCTGTTGTAAGACTACAGTTCCATCGGTATTTTGAGCAATGAGACAGTTTCACTGCAGTTTTGAGCCAGATGCACGTTTCCCTACAGAGTGCTTTAGCTGAAAGATAAAAGTATTGAAGTCCTATGACTATTGCACCAAGACTTGGCTACTCATTGCCTCCTCCACAGGAGTCCACTGCTTCCAAAGCACATTTCATTCCACAGTCATCAACACTTTTAGCACTGGGAGAAAATTCATAGGAGAAGGAGCAGAACTAGCAAACCAGCACTGTTACGAACAGCTCAACAAAGTGTTAAGCCTATATATACATACAAAACTCACACATATTTTACTCTACACTTATGTTCAAGTCAAATTGTAACCAACTAGATTTAGTTGACTACTTAGAAGCTTTGCTAAGTACAGTTTAATCTAACTTGTGCTTGGCTACATCAGAGTTTTTATCAAAGGTTTAACTACTTAGCTGACACTCAATCACAGAATCTTTACTACTTCTAAAAACTAAATCAATCTTTTGCCACAGGCTTCAGATGCTGTTCCTCCTAATTTTGTCAAAATCTCCACCCACTCCAGAAATAGAAAAAAAGCCAAAGATGACTAACGAGATAGTTGCCTAGCTTATACTTAGCACAACACCAGAAAAAGCAAGATTACACTTGGCTAAAAATTCTTCTTCATAACAGAACGTGTATAAAAATATTAATGCCAAAATACAGCATTTTAATATTGAGAATAATAATGTCTTCATTAATCAAAGTACATACTTCAGCATTTTATATATTCAGGAAGCTGTGTACCATTTTTCTAAACTGCTAGTCCAGTAGTCCCTTTCTGTGTGAAAATCAAGCCCAATATTATTTTCATTAGGATGGAGCTTTACAAACTTAATGAAGTTCAAGATCAATGTGTATTCAGTGAAGTAAGTGAGGAGGTAATCTGTTGCATTTTGCCATTAAACATTAAACTTATTCTTTGTTACACTTACCTTGTTCAATGAGAAGACTAGGTTTCTGGTTAACCCTGACTGCTTAATCAAACCAAATCTGAGCAGTAAATGAAACTATACTCATACTTAAAAAATTAAAATATTAGTTAAAGCTTTTCAAGTAAGCTACAGGTGGAAAAAAGGCATAACTAAAGCTTAGTGTATAGTGTATCTATGAGGACAATAAAATAGCTGCAGGCATAAATATGGATGGACACCAGATTCTGGAGCAGTTGTCTCCAAATACAGCAGATGACCATGAGCACCCAGTTAGAGCACAGAAAATGGTACCTAGGTGGCATCACGGATTTTCAATTAAAAAATGCACAGTGAAATAACATTGCCTGCTGAATTATTAGAAATCTTGATCCTTCACAGATCCAGTGGCCCAGAATTTCTGGGAGTCTCTACTTAGGCAATACCACCAACTTGTTTTTTTATATTCCTACACATACATCAGTGCTCTGAGAAAGAGTTGAAAACATCACCTTATGTAATACACACTCTTCCTAAAAACTTCTCTTCAAAATACACTATCGCATGTGTTCGGTATCAGAGTTCTGGTGCTACAAAGCAAGTGAACATGGGTAGCCCTTGCTTTATGCCGTACAGAACTTCTGCATCATCCATTACTTATGTCACCATAAAAATGCAAATACTGTAAAAGCAAATTAACTACACTGTGAGCCATTGCATTTAATTTTAAATTTCATAGAATAATTTTCAGTCATTAAGGGATTTTTTTTTGCACAGCAGCAATCTCAGTGTCTACTACTGTTTGCAGTGTGAGTACCTTCAGCTTAGTGGTAATTTCCTCAACAGGTATTTTCACACTTTTACAAACTTCAGCTTCAAATTCTCATCTAACACACTTCCCCAGGTTTGGCTACATAGTACTGAGTTTGGTTTTAAACATTTTAAATAACAAATACATATTTCTTAAGCACTGATTTCAGTACTCTCTTGTTTTCTCAATCACAAAATTTTCTAATCTTCTAATTTCTCATCTTCAATTACTTAGAGTGAATTGTATTGACAGCTATAATAGATGTTGTATTTTAAAGACCCCCATCTTTCAAACTCCTTCCCTCCTTCAAAAATCAGCCTTATGTTCTTTTGTTAAAAGGTGGCCCAGTCAACATTACTCTTCTAGAACTTTGCTTTGTAGTACCTTTACAAAAACAAAATTTTATGTTTTATAAACAAAACATTCTATTTTTTAAAATAGAAACAATCATCTTCATAAAAGCACCCAAACTACAATTTACATGTTAACAGTTTCAACATTCAATAATTTCAGAAATTATTTTGCAATGCTAACATATTAAAGCTGATTACTCCCAAACTCATCTTCATCATCAAGGTACATTTGAAAAAGACTTATATAAGCATGTACATAAAATATTTACCACGTGGCCAGAGAGACCCATCATCCTTGACTTACCACTTACGATCATTGTACATTCTATTAATTCTGTCCCATTCCGCGTTCAACTGAGTTAGCGCATCTCCTATTTGTATTGCCTCGGGGCCAGATGCTTCAACTATAACATCAGGCTGCTTCTCATGTATGACTGCAATTTGATCCCCAAGTTTATCCAAAATATCTTTTATGTTCTGGAAACACAAGTAATGACAAAGCCGTTAGTAAAGTCAACACCAGCAGGAAATAAAAAACAAAACAAAACAAACAAACAAAATCACCACAAAACCAACTAGACAAAAAAAACCCACACCACCAAAAAGTAATTTCTTTAAAATACTGTTCCAAAACCCAGCATCTACAATAAAACCATGACCACCAGTATCAGCAGTTTACAGTTTAAATCAATTTTAGCAGCTGAACAGAATAATTCAGCACACCTTTTTAAGCACATGTCTTTCACAATTTTTAATGAAGAGGATGAAATATTTTATATACCAAATTTGTCCCTAAGGTAAAGGGGCACACCATATTTCTCAAAACAGCAGTATCTTTGTTATTAAACAAATCTGCCCATGTCATGAAGCCACTGCACATATTCCTTCTTTGTGTAAAACAATGGACCACAAAATACGATTTATTATGCTTCATGTAGCCTCCCATTTGCACAGAGCTGCAAAAGCAGAGAAGTTTTAGATTTAAATGATAATGCTAAAGTTAAAGCAATTGATCTCAAATATCACTGAACTATGATGTGAAAATTCCTTTAAACCAGATACTGTTGTAAGACTATCCTGGTATTCAGAAGACAAACAGTCCATGCACAAAGTGAAATTTACTTATCTTTTTGAATTTAAAATAGTAATGCTTCTAAAAATTCTATGCTTTGCTATTTGCTTCTTCTGAAAACACCCTTAGAATATACCTAAACTTCAAAATCAGATGATACACCTGCACCAAAATGTAGTATTTAAAACCCATCTTAACATAAACACTCCTAACTGTACTCAAGGAACCAGAGAAGCAGAGTAAACAGGGACAAGAGAATATCATCACATAAACAGAAAGGCTGTCCACTTTGACACAGGTTGGCATCATTCCCCTCTTGGCTTTTGCAAATTATGTGAAAAAACACCACCAAAAATGAAAGCATGTATACAGCAGAAAAAAAAGCAGGTCAGAAAAGTGGATTGAAATTCTGAGACGCTTTTAAAGGACCTGTATAACAGCTGCAGAAACATCTGATCTAGCTCTTGGTGAAAGGCAAAGCCTGACTACCTCAAACATGGACCCTGCTATGATTCCCAATCTGGAGAGGAATATTCACACTGCAGCACACCATGTGTAATTCCCAACTCCAGTGGATGTTTTCTGCGGGAATCTCTGTTGTATGCTCAAAATTAACTGGGACTCAGACTTCTACGTACTTGACTCACGTTCAAGTCATGCTCAGCATTCAGTATTTTCAAACATACTTTCTTCATTCCCTTTTGAAAAAGGCCAAATCCTTAACTACTTCCTCATCATTAACCACACAGGTAAATCCACTGGCTAACACTAAGAAGTGGGAGTTTAAAACTGAATGCATACTGATGTTTTGCTAATTAGAACAGGTAGTGATCTCATTTACAGCTTCATAAAAAATCAAGAACTTACCTTTCTCCCTCTTCCTATGTGAGCAATTGTTTTCACAAAACATAAAACCAGGAGCTATACTGAAATCAAACAGAAACGCTAAGGACAGTGGCTTTAGCATTTCTATACGTATTATGTAGAGTATGTGATGAAAAACACAGCAGTGTCTCCAACAAGTGAAACCCTGCTCCTTCTACCTCCCACCCAGCTTTCATGCTGCTCCACTTTGTATCCAGATTATGCATAGGAAAAAAAAAATTGTCAACAGAACTGCAATTTTTTAATTTCCAGTGCATTTTGATCCCATATATATGGAACACTAACAGAAACACAGCTATACAGTTGCTAAGGTGGGGGTCTTTCTTCTGTTACTCCCTTCTCTGCTCTAAATCTAATGCTTAAGCATGCAGTACCTTCAGTGAATCCTCCTGAGATGAAAAATCCTCATAGATGCCAGTATTTAGCTCTGGTGCATTCAGCAGCAGTTCAACATCAGCCATGGCCAGCAGAAGTTTATTGATTTCAACCAAGTACTCAGCTGAAAATGGCAAGGTCCTACTTGCTGTGGCAAATTGGCTTTTTAACCTCTGCTGGACAGGGATTGCCTGTAAACATGAAAGTTTATTTTATATTTCAAAACACAAGCAATTTGATGAAAAAATCTTAAGTCAGTAAACTATATTCAGAATCAGTATTTTTCTACATTAAAAGACAAAAACAAGGCCTTTCTAGCAAGGTTCCATAAATTCAAAAACTCCAAGTCCTGCAGAGGACAGTTTCTAAATTTATACAGAAAGTTCGAAAACAGTAGGTTTCATGCTTCACAATGACTGTGTATTATTCTTGACTAAAACTCTGGGGAACAGGAAGGGCACTGCTGTTTCTCTCACCTTGATCCTTATCATTTCCAGAAATTAGATTTCTTGACTGAGCCTGTATCTAGTTGTGATTACAACCACTGTCTGCTTCCTTTACCATCAAGGACTCCTAAAAGTTACCGATTTACTGAAACAGGCTTTTCTCCTCTCCATATTCTTTTCAATAAGCATCCCTACCTACATTTCCCAACCATTTTTTAAATAATCTAGGACCCCACCAGTACCCCAATATGCTTTTTGTAGTAATAAGAGACACTAACTCCTCAAGAGATTGGCAATAATTTTCTGCTCTAGCTGCAAGACTAGGCAGTCTTTGCTGAAAAAGTCTCGTCAAACAGGATTCTATTACAATCTCTGAAAATAGCCCCTAAGTTTTTAAAATCATCAAATAAGAAGTAAAACCATCTTCAAATATTGAAGAATTCTAGCAACTTCTAAATCACCATCCTGTACTTGGTGAATTTGAGTCAAGCAAGACAGAGGCATTGAACAGTGTGATTTACTAAAAGCTGAGAATCCACTTTAGAGAGTGAAGAATAAATGCATGTTCACAGCAACTCCAGACAGTGAATTTCACTTTGCAATTTGTCTGGGCTGGGTGAACACATGAAAATCCCTAGCACAGCTGTCGAACAGTAAAATATTAAGCTCAACTAACAAAGTTGTTTGCAAACACCTGTCTGTGTCTTCCTCCTCCACATGTTTCTGAGCATTTCACTAAGTCACTCAAATTAGCTGGAATCTAACATATCCAGCATATGCAGTGCAAAAGAAAAAAGGAACTGCAGCAGAAAAGGTATGTTCATATATTCGCTATTCAGGACTTCTCATGCACTGAACGCTCCTAAGGATTTCCTTTGTTTTGTGATGGTTTGGTTTATTTTGTAAAGCAGAGAGCCATTCCTGTACTGAAACTGGGGACACTGCTCTGCTTCCACAAGATCTCTACCAACAAATATGATTTGCTTTCAGTCATTCATTGCACACCAAAGAAATAGGATATAAGGTCATAATAAGGGTAAGTCTACTGAAAACAAGAATTACAGAAAAGAATTACAAAATACTCGCTACTGCTTTTGATTCAGTACAGCAAGAAAACACCACAGTTAAAAACAAGGATTACTCCACACGTTTCAGGTACAAACCCAGAATCCTGGTCCCTAATGATCCCTAAATACATTTTCTTGAAGCTCTGCATATGTTTTGACATCTTCCACCACTGAAAGTTGGAGCAAAAGCCCAAGGCACAGACAGTGGTATGATTTCCTGTGGAAGGAGAGGACCTCAGCTTCAAAGAAATCAGGCAGAGCTTGTGCAACTCAAGGTATCTTTTCCCTAACAATATGAAACAGGCCAAAGTTAAAAAACCATCAGGATGCCTGCTATAGCACAGCTACCTGCAACATACTCACAAGGCATTTTCTCTAACTCCAAATCATTCCATAAATCCCATTCTCACACAGGCAACAGTTCAGAAACAAGACTTCACCCAAATGAGTATGTTAAGTTTTTATTACGTTTCTACTTCACACACTTTATCTCTCATTAGAAAAAACTTGCACAAGACTTAAAACAGCATACATCGGCACACAGCAAGCTTGTTCTCCACTTGTTGCCAACACCAACATTCTGAAACTTTATGCTTTCCCAGTAACAGCATCGTGGGCAAGGTGACTGCTTTTCTGCAAAGCTGGTGCTGTTCCTCCACAGCACACCTCATTGCTAATCTCCTGCAGCTGCCTCCCATCACTAAGTGATGGGAGCTGTCTCCCATCACTAACATGATGCTCTCATAACCCTCGTTCTTAAAGGTGAATGTATATAAGTGTTATAAACACATTAGTGCTTTACCATAGCAGAGTTCTGATTGTTCAGCTGTTTTCTACCTTGCATTGCAGACTGGAAGCTTCTAAAATACAGCACAAGATGCTAAAAAATAGAAGAGGAGTTTGACATAACTGTCTTACACAAATCAAATACCTAAAGATCAGAGAAGACAGGATTTAGGGTTTTGGTTGCATGGTTGTGGGGTTTTTTTTAATTAAAAAAAACCTCAGGCAAGCAAACTCTTTTCACAGAATCAGAAGGTTTAGGATGGAAGGGACCTTAACAATCATCTAGTTCCAACAGCCCTGCCATGGGCTGGGACACTTTCCACTAGGCCAGATTGCTCAGGGGCCCATTCAACCTCACCTGTAACACTTCCAGGAATGGGTCTTCCACAGCTTCTCCGGGCAACCAGTTCCAGTGCCTCACCACCCCCAACAGTGAAGAACTTCTTCCCAGTATCTTAACCTAAACCTACTCTCTTTTAGTTTGAATTCATTACCTCTTGTCTGATCACTACAAGCTCTTGTAAAATCTCCCTCTCCAACTTCCCTGTAGGTCTCCCTTTAGGTACTGGGAAGCATCTATAAGGAACTCCCCAGAGCCTTCTTTTCTCCAGGATGAACAATGCTTCTCAGCCTGTCTTTACAGCAGCAGGGCTTCAGTCTTTCCCCAGTTTGGCTAAGCACGCACAAATAAGAGTTAATCAAAGGTTATTTAGGAGGACATCTCGCTGAATGACTTAACAGCCCTTTTCTACATCCTTTTCAGTGGTGACAGAACATGTCTATTAAATTTGATCTCTCTTTAAATACTACTGCGTGAAGAAAGGGAATACTGGGTTACTTGTGAAAATTTTATAAATAAGGCCTCTCAATAAGAACTGCTAAAAATAATTTTAATTTCAGAGGTCAAATAAAAATTAGTTTTCTCCTATACTTAAGCATCCAGTTTAACCTGGAATTCATAATTTGGTTTCAGATTTTCTTCCCTTTTTCCCTTTTACACTTAAAAATATTTTGAAACAAAATCTACTAAAGATTCAATTCAAGGAGATTCTCTGACTTGCTTCCAAATTGATTTTGGAAAATACTAACCAAGAAATTGAAATAAAATTCAATAATTTATCACCTTACATATTTAACTACATAAACATTTTAACCAAAAGTGTTTACTCAATCAAATCAGACCTCATATTATTTATTGTGTTCGCAAATAGAATATTCTGAATAGAAAAGCTCATTTTTTAACCATTCCTTGTCCCTTCTCACAGGCAAAATATTTCAGAGTCAATTTTCTAGAAAAAGATTTTTCAAAGCTCAAATCCTATGTCCATTTGATTTGTTCTTCTATGTTAATTAATGCAATCAGCAAACAATCGTTCATATTTAAGATGGTGCCTATGTTTCAGTTTATTAGGAGAGCTGCCCTGTGGCTGCAACTGTATATTCACTTATCACCTGCAAAATTGTCATTTTCACTTCAAAACAACTTCCTAAAACTTGGAAAAATCTGTCAGGAACTTTAGTCAACTAATTACCTCTCCAATTTAAAGTTTAATTTTTGTTTTCCCTCATTCTGAGCCAAGTCAGAATAGGGCAATTTAAATACATACTAAAGCAAGGTTAGAAAACAGAGGTCAAGGAGATACAAATTCTGAATGCAGGCTTTTCTTGCTAACGGATTTGTGGCAAAACAAGGGTTACTCAGAAGCACCTGCTATGCAGAAGGGTTAGCAATATTTCAGAGACACTTAACTCCATAATCCCAAGAAGCATACATGATGAGAAATATTTATGATACAGCTACTTCCCGTAAATCAATATATAGATATTGACCTTCAAGCACCATAAATAAGTCCTCTCCTACACATTTGTTTACAAAAACATAAATAATATATTACATAAAACCTTAATTGAAGTTACTCCCCAGCCTGGCAGCTGAAAACTTCCTTTCCCTCCCTGTTGATTCATTTCAAACATTAGTTTCACTTTTCTCCTCTCACTGCACCTTCCTTACATCAAGCTATTAACCACCTGCACACCTATGGGTCAAGAATTCATTTTGTGCTCCTCATTTCTGAGCTGAGATGAGCAACAAGCACTGCAGTTTTCAAGTCTGGTGCCTCCACTAAAATTCTGGAACAACAACAAGTATCTAAACTGATGATACTTCAGAACACTATTTCTCCCTTCAACAATGCTATGGTCTCATACCATTTTTGGTGTTCAACATAGATTAGTAGAGCAGGTAAAAGAGCAAGCCATTAAAGTAAAATAATGCCACTTATTTTCGACTGGCTTACCCCTCAAATATCAGAAAACTAGGCACACAAAGCGAAAGCAGCAGTCTGAGTTTCCAAGTTTCACAGAAGTCATGAAAACTTGCAGTTCCTTTCTGAAAGCCTAGCTGACTTAGCCAGACTACAAACTACATCTGGAAGAAAAATTATATTTTTACACAATTTAACTAATTCTGAGCAAGCATAATGTTTCTCTATCAATACTCTATTGTAATTGCTATAGTAACCCATATTTAGATGATATTCTGCATTTAGCAATCAGAAATCCAAGAACGGATCTAACAGTACCAGGGATTAGCTGTGGTATATCCCTAAAGAAAAGGGCTTTATAGAAAGCAAAGGATCTCCCTTAGAGAAGATCAGTCAACCTGTAGTAAGACGAACAGTGACAAGGAAGACCAGTGTGTGGCACAATTGGACTGTTCCCATTAGCAAAGATCCACCCAAGTGCACATTTTTCCCATTTCAATCCAATAACTGATTCACTCAAAGAATCTGAAGGTCGAACAGAAAAACTGAATCATGTTTTACTTTAAATGTGCATGGATCCCTGATTCCTTCAAACACATTCCCTGACATCAGTCAGGTCCCAAGGACCTCACGTCACCAGCAGGGACTGCTGGAGACCCAACAGAGCAGTCAGATGTCAGACAGTTAAACAGACCTGGGGCCATCTCTGCTGCCCAGCTCTGTATGGGAGGCTTATAATGTGAAAAAGTCTTTCTAAAGAGAAGCACATTTAAAAGGTGTAATTCCAAAGCTGATACTGATACAGCCTGTGTGACCAAGGAGAGCGAACCATCCATTGCAGGCAGCTGAAGCCACACAGCACTATAGCTGTATATGAGGAGCACCACATCATGATTTTGCCCTCTAAGTCTCAGAGGAAACCAAAGCATTTTACCACAGACTCACAGGTAATTAGTGCTGGATTAAAAAGTTACAGAGCAGTCAAAAAGATTGATAGGTGTTAACTATGAAGCTTCATATGCAGAAACTGAGAAGTACTTGACAGATTGCTTAGACCCCAAGCTTGTCCAAGAAATTACTGATTCACAAGGTTCCTCACTGTTATTGCCTAAATATTAGCATAATTACCACACAATAAAAGTGTTCTGAAGGATGAAAAGGAGAAATTTTTGGAAAAAAAAACCAAAAAAAAAACAACAAACAGACCAAAAACACCAACAAAAAAATACACACAAAACCACAAACAAAAAAGTATCTGTACCCTCAACAATTAAGACGTACAACTGCCTGGGTGCTAAGTTTTATCAGGCATCCTATTAAATCAGTTGTGATATTGTTAGTCAAGATCTACACACACATTATTAGAAATATTTCAGACTTTGTCTGTTTTATTAGTATTCATTGTGTACAGGAGTATCAATCACATGAGGGCAATTATCACTCCCTAAGCACTTTAGGCAGTGAAAGACATCAGAGTAGTTAGAATATCCTGACTACATGATACAGAGGGACTAAATTTAAGCCTCAAAGGAGGATTATTTATCATAAATGCACCAAACAGATATTGAATTAGACTGTTTGAGTCAAGGTATCAAAAAGGGTTAAGTATAACACCCACAGATCAAGACTGGCAAGAGAAACTGTCCTGAATCAAGTCCACTGCCCAGATAATGCTTTAAAGATTTGGGCCTGAGGGATGGGGTATGTTGGAGCTATGACGAAATGTAGAAATCTCAAACTAGGAAATTATCAGCATATACTAATGAAAAATGAATGCTGTTATTTTGAAAACACTTTTTCCACAGAGGTGTCAAAAGAAGAGCCATTAAACCCTAACATATAAAAGCTCATACATAGCATTCACTGTTGGCTCTAAGAAATAAAACTCATTTACCTGTAGTTTTTGTTCATCTTCCACACCTTGCACCCCTGATAGATGGTCCTCAGCCTCATCCAGCCACTTCATTAGATTGTCATGTTCCTTCTTATACTGTGAAAACACTGGAGAGAGTTCCACTGTCTGCCTCCTTTGAAATGACCTGTACTCCTACAACCCAGTGTATTAGGAAAATATGGTATAAAAAGAAAGAAGTAGTGAACAGAACAGGTCTTATTTGAAAAACACAAATAGAAGGCATCATTTGAAGAAGCAAATTGCAAAATTTGCAATAGTAGTAATTAGTTTTAGCAGCTATACTCTATTTATCTGCACATACATGTAATCAAAGTCAGCCTGAGGGCCATACCCTGCCTTTGAGCTACATCTCACCTTACCAACTCTAACACTATTCAAACAGGTGAGCTAAAAGACAAAAGCATTTTTAATATGGCATGCATATGAAAGGACCACAACATACTGGAGTCCACAATTACTGCTAACACCCTCTACAGAAAGCAAGAGGAATTTGGGAGGAGGCTCGTTCACAGGAACACCTTCAGCTGAGAGCTCAATGAATATGTTTTTGTACATGTGTCTCTTGTAGCCACTCTTCACATAGCCTAGTGGTGAAGATAAACCTCTGTTCAAGGGCCAGCAAAGAAAAATGAAGCAAATGTCCCATTCACTGCATCCCTCTGTGTAAACACATATAGGGTGGCCCTCTGTGAAGCTGTGAAAAGGACTTGAAAATTCAAAACCACTCCCCCAAAACTTAGGAATGACAAAATTCATATTTTGGAATGGCAAATATTCAGAGAGTCAGATTGTGTGTAAACACATTTAGCTCTCCCCTGGAGAATCTGATCACCCTAAAAAAGTCATAAGTTGTAAAATACAGATAATGGGTTGTAAGTGGGATACCAAAGGTATAACTGGATAACTGTGCTATAGTAACTACCATAACTGTACCTGCACACTCTTGTACTTTTTCTGCAGAAGCAACAGCTGTATGCGGATCTTCTCTCTCTTATGGTCCTCCATAGGCTGCTGTAGCAACTGCCCTCCTCTCTGCAAGACTTCTTCAATCTGAGCTCTTTCTTGATCCAGCTAAAATTACACAAATCTCTATTATTACAGAAATTCATTTTAGAAACATTAACTGCTTAGATCAACAGCAATGGTGCCTGTTGTTTTATTATCCAAATGGGAGCCAAACAAATTCAAGCAGAGATTCTCCTCCACAACTACCAAATCCTAAAATCCAGCTTGCTCATTCCATAAACTTCATAAAGAGATGCACTGCAGGATGGATACTTAATGAGCCAGCAGTAGGCAGCCACAATAGGGTGCTATGACTTTAGCTCCGTTTCTATTCTACTCAGTCCTCAGCAATTATAAGCAGGCTCAGAGCAGAACAGTAAGAAAACAATAAAAATAACAAATATAAGAACACCACAAAGGGAAGCATATGCTCTATAACAATAGGTCCTTCTACAGATGTGTTTTAAAATTTGCTTTCAATTATGGCATGTCATGATTTCTGTTGTGATACATGTGGCATTTTTCACAGAATTATATTCAGCTTTCATGATCAGTTTATAATATTTGAGGTGCTTAAAAGGAAGGCAGATAAAAGTGGTCTGACAGGACTTTATCCAATTTTGTAGGCAACAAGGCCAGAGTGGACAAGATGCTAACAAAAGTATGACAGTTTATATGGGTGAATAGCAGAGTCTAGGTAAGATTCTAGAGGACAAATTTTGTTCCAAGTTTTTATTTTGGCTTCTAACTTAGAGCCATATTACAAGACTCCTACATGCACCTTATCTCACAAATATCCACTGACCTGAACCATGTCCTGTGATTTGATATATCATACCAGTTTAAATTTGAATCCCATTACTTATACAGGAAGGATTCCTTATGAAGAGCTACTCGGAGTAGAAGACAGGAGATACAAAAACAAAAATCAGAGTTCATTACCTGTATTATATAAAACCATGATGAAAATACAGATGCAAGTATGGCTAGTTACTCTCAGCACACCAGCCAAGAGGCAACAACTACAGGAAAAGTATTGGAAAAGTGTTTTGCAGTGTTTCCAACAACCTAGTAATTCCCTTCATTTTCTACCCATATCTTAAGGAGATTTTCTCAGAATTTCCCTGTAAAGTCTGCAGCAAAGTAACATGGGGACAAACTAGAACAGGGGTTAGTCAATTATTTAATTGTTCTATTGCTCACAAACCTTTTCATCTTCCCCACTGAACTCCAGATGCTTTTCCACAACTTTTAACATATTCTGTATGTCACTCTCAAATTTTTCCAGATCTGGAAAAGCCACTCTAACTTCACGGGGCTCTGACATGACAGGAAGTCGTTCTTGTCCAACAAGCATCTGCAAAGCAAAATAAAACTTTGTTCAAGCTGAAAATTTAGTCTGATCTGTCACACATAACTTAGTGATTTAAAACAATTCTCCAGAACAGGCATACTAGTTTGCAGGACCATCAGATAACAGTATATATAAAAATTGCAAGAGTTGTTTGATCTAACTCTGAGAGTTAACCTGAACATAGCACTGGTAGTTATTGTCTGGTTTCTACCTTCAAACTTCAATCTGAGCATTTTGGTTTCAAAATAAACAAAAAACCTCCAGTCACAGTAGCTTATGGTGTTGTTCTGTAGCTCATAAATATGTACTGCAATACATATTTTTCTGAACAGCTGTGTGTAAATTTTCCTATGCAACTCAAGTTATCATCTGCTAAGGTTAAAAAAATAGCAGTTGGTTTAAAATCAGTCTCTATTTTTCAGATATAAATATCTACACTTAAAGGAGAACCAAAAGCAGTGAAGTGCTGTTCTAATAAATAATGATCTATCCACTAGAGCTAGTTGTCATCGTTTTGGCACAGAACTCCCAAGCATGTTCTGGAGCTTGCTCATCCTCACCTTGGCACTTTTGATGTGCTGAGAGACCTTCTCAAAGTTACGGTTCAGCTCTGCCAGTTTGGGTTCAACAAGTTCACGGCACGACACCCCCCGACCATTCATTAAGATGATAGCCTGATCACGTACATTATCCACTCGAAGACTAACATCATCTAATTCAGATGTTAAGCGCTACGAAGTGAAAGAAAATGAAAACTGTTATCCTAGGTAAGGAAAGAAACACTTAAAAATAAATAGGAAGCAAACCCGACAACACCATTTAGAATCCAGAAGTTGATTGGTAACATTTTGATGGTTGATGACAACATTTCCTACCTTCACAGTTTCCTCCCTTTTGCTAGCTGACTTTTTCTCAATCTCATCCAGCAAGGCTTCTGCCTGATACAACCAAGTACTTATGTGGGCAACATTTTCATCAAAGATTTCCAGCTGGCTCTGGTGATTCTGGAAAAAAACATGAAAAAAATGTATCAATACAAGAAACTTTAAAAAAGTCAACAAAAAAAATCCCAACATAAATCCCTCCTTCTCCCCTCGCCCCCATCTTCCCCACAAAAAAAAACAAAACACCTCACAAAAAAAAAGTACAACCCTGTCAAAACTTCCATTTGGAGCAAAAAGGAGATCAACAAAATAGTGTTATGGATACACCTTGGGAAGAAACACTGAAAATTAAATTGTACCTTTCATCTTCCACAGTACTTACAAGAATTCAGTTTTCATACTAGACCCTTTGATATTATTATTCCTAATTCACAGAAAGGGAAACAGAAGTAGCTGAGGTCGTTTGTACAACTAAATAAGGACAGACGATGTATTACAAGATTACAGCCAGACCACAATAGCTCAGTCAACCAAAAAATCCACCATTTTTTTCACTTAGCTCTGGCAGGTGCAACAGTATGCACTGCGCGTGGTTGTTGAGTGTTTTTAATTGGAAAGGGATTACACTAAACCTACAAACCATAAGTGCCAAGTTTTGATATTTTACTGATTATATTAAAGTATTTCCTTCTCTTAAGAAAAGTCAAAAAAGTGTAGACTTTTGTAGGTCTGCTTTTACGTGCAGTCAGAAATTGTAGCATTAGGTGTCACAGGCACGTTGTTCTGTGTGACAAAACAAAGCTATCAGATTCAGAGAAGTACCGTTCTGTTTAAGATTCTTACCCAAAAAAAAGGGTAGATAAGCTTTGCTCTTTTAAACTAACAAAACAAAGGGAGGGGAGAAAAGGGAGAAGGCCTGTGATTGCTCTCAACATCAAGACCCTTAGAGCTTCACACAGTAAAAGAACAATTTAACCTAACAAAGCACATAGACAACATTCATAACCAGCCATGAACATAATTTAGAAGTATTTAGTTGTGGAGCAACCTTACAGCATTTACAAATATGGGTAAACTACCTGGCTACTCCTGACATGGACTCATTGGATTATGACACAAAAAATATGACCTGCGAGAGGCACAGTGCTCACCATCTTTGTATACACTGAAGTTTTCACAATTTCAGCCTGTATCAGGGGCTTCTGAAGGTGGATTGTCATAATAAGCTGAACAACACCAAAATATCTGAAGTATATAAAAGCATCAGGCTGATGCTAGCAGCAGTTGTAGGTCATTTCATGCCCATTTAGCATCATAAGCAGCTTTAGGTGTATAATATGCTTAGTCTTTAATTTACTCAGACACTGCTGGCCATACTCAAACACTTGCATTTATGGGCTGTCCAAAAGAACAATAGGCTGACAGAGTCACAAGTGCTTTGCTGAACACTACTTAGAAATTATCAATTGTCCATTAAAGAGCCATCACCTGGGTCTCAAGGACAAAAAACCACTCTGTTCATGCTGACATAGAGGCTGAATGTTCAGGCTGAATAAAGAGTAGCACACACAGCAGCCTTATGGAAACCAGTTCTTTTGGGCTAATTCCTGTTGGTTTCCACTAATATTAATAAATTCATCAGGTTATAAATTAATATAATTACATAGAACACAAAATCCAATTTCTGGGCTCTAATTAACAAACACTTCCATAACCTGGTGGCTTTTTTCACCTTATTGTAATCTGGCAGAATCATCTACTACTAGTTAACATGTAAACCCACTAGCAGTTTTGTGAATGCTTCTAAGCCCCACAAGCCACTCAGTCTATTACGGTAGAAAATGCTCCCTTTCAGGACAGTTTAGAATGTTACTTTTATGTGCTAAGGTAGCAAGAATTGTATTAAGAGCTAAATAACAAGTGGACACAAAAGGCTAGTGCTATTGATGTAGCAAAAGAGAAAGTGATAAAACAATACCTAAGAAAATAAATATGTAAGTAAGTAGAAAAGATTAAAAATGTAATGTGGTGGCACATTAAGAGGGATGAGAAATGGATTAAAACCAATGTGTGAATTTGTTCATTTAGTGCATGCTGGATTTTCTACGGACACCACAATGTCTAGGAAGAGTAAGAACCCATAAGAATCCTAACACTGAAGCTGGGAGAAAGACAAAGACAAAAGAAGTTAAACCTAGTTTTATTCTCTGCAATCTTAGCAGATTCATTCCACTAGGCCAACTTAACTGTCTGGGATATTTGCACAGTTTCATCACACTCCAGATTCTGCTACCAAGCATGTGGCACCAATACCTATCAACACATCTAAACAACTTGCAGAACAGTTTTCCACCTTCCTCATTGTATACCACCACATGACTTACTTCTCCACCTGCAGGTTAACCAGATATCCATTCCACGTTCCTTTAAGTCCATGAGGCATCACGGACACTTAACAGTAAAGTGAGACAAGTGAAAACTGCAACTGTTCCCAGGGTGTGGAGGGAGAACTTAGACTGAGTATTTCTCACACATGCAACTTACCAATAAGGTGTCACACCAGTCCTCAGTCCAGGTTCGAACTCTGCTCCAGCCAGCGTTAAGGACACACAGCTTCTCCTCCAGGACAGTCTCACTCCCTTCCACCAGAGACTGGAGAGCAGTGCAACTTTCTGTGATGCTCTTCAGATCACCTTTCCTTCTCTCCAGCTCTCTCAGCACATTCTGAAACGAGTGGAACCATTAACACTGCACTGCTCCCAAAAGCAATGGCAAGGGAACCAGATCTTTACCTCCAAAGGAAACAAATATATCATAGATGATCTTCACTTGTAAAAAAAATCAAGTAAAATAGCCTTCTGTTTATACTCACTCTCTGTAGATAGCAATCTCATTTTTTGAGAGAGAGTGAGAGCACAATGTGTGTAAGTGTCCTGAATAACTTGAGACCTTTCTGTTTTGTTGGCTTATATTCACAGTTCCTTTTCATTATGCAGGCAAAGCAAATGCATTAACCACACTGTAAAGTCCATTTTTAAAAGGTTCTTTTCTTCACTGTAAAGCACAGAATGTAAATTTGAAGAGACAATATGGATTTCTCCCTATCTTTTCTTATTAAAGTATTTTTATGCTTGGAAACGATGTGAAAAATAGTAGGCCAAGGCTGAAAGTTTTTTTGAGAACCATCACAACTCCACTGAAGATTTTCAATTCACTGGCTACATATTACAGAATCCCTATTGTTATATTACCTATGCAGAGATATGCAAATATATGTATCTTTAGTTCTGCCACTTTTTCCAAGTCATCTCTGCTTTTAAATATTTTTTCAATCTTAAAAAAAAAAAAAAGAAAAAAACACAAAACCCCACATTCTTTGAAAGTATGCATACTGACATGTAAATTAACTAATGTCATCTCTTAAATATCAGTATATGGTTTCCATAGCACCTCTTGTCATACAAGATCCCAATTATTATTGATGATATCTGCCTGTTTAGAAAGATCTTTGATGTCAGAGTACAGTGTGTCTAAGAATGCAGCTAACCACAAACAGTGTCCACAGCTTCTTGAACATCTTATTATCTATGAAGTAAATAATTTACTATTTTATCATATCTTACTATCTTAGGGACAAACAAATACTCAAGTTACTACATTTTAAAATTGCCTCTAGAAAACCTTAAGATAGAAAGGACAACTTTGCATGCAACATAAAGGACTTGTCCTCCAGGTGGTGCAGCAAAAGAGTCATCAATTATTTGCATTGCTACAAATATATGGTAAGTATGCTTCCAGTAAGTATTTACAAGTTTGTGTGGAGAGGAATCTTAGGGATACTACCACAGCAGAACTGCGGTGACAATAATTGCTAATCCTGATTGAAATACATGCAAAAGGGTTTGCAATTTGGTAAACTTTCAAGTTTTAAGACTGCAGATAGAACCAGGCCAGAAGTAAAAGATGACAGAAAACAAAAACTGTGAAGATTAGTATTGCTGACCTTTATCAGTTGATACTTATTGCTAACTCCAAGGAATATCCAAATTTCTACAGTGTGAGAGAATGTAATTACAAGCAAAGTAGCTAACACATTTGCCTGTTTCCATGAAAAGTTTCAACTTGTGGGTGAAAGAAGATAAGGAATTACAGTAGTCTTTTGTTTTGCAAAGTCACAAATTTGAAGACAAAGTTGTTTCAGTGAAAGTTAGAAATTCAAATTTTCATTAAAAATATCCATGAACTTTCAGTTTGCTCTACTAGTAAAATATTTGACCCAGTCCACAATTACTTTTGCTGATAAGTTTAAGATTAGACTTATGAACTGTGTGAGAGATACAGTAAGTCTTAAATACCTATTAATACCAGATATGCAGTAATATTTATAAAATCTTACTGGCCATTTAAGTTTGAAGCAAGATGCCCAAGAGGGAACAGATCAGACTCAGCAAGGTACTGAATATGAACTACAGAATCTACTAAAATCACAGCATGTGAGAGATTCAGGAACAAGTACAGGGATTTAAATTCACAGCCACTTCTACACAGTATTGGCACAATGCTAGAAATTTATTCTACAAATATTTAGCAATCATCCTCACTTTGGCCCAGGCAATTTCTGAATCTAGATCAGAAAGCAAGCTCTCTGCAGTGGACTTCTGCACGAGGTCAGCTTCAGTGGTGGCTAACCACTCTGACAAAGAGGCAGACTCTCTCTTCATTCTGCGTGCCAGTTGGGTTGCCCTTTCGAGGTCTTGTTTTCCTTCTGTCACCTACAAAAAAAATAACAAGGAAAAAGAAAAGAAAATTAGATTTTGAAAGATAACAAACCCCAAAGCACTAGCCAGATAAAATATCCACCCAAAATATATAGAATCCTTGCATCTTAAGGCTGTCTTGCATTAGGGAAGGACCCTGAAAGGAAGATTGATTAAAAACATCTGTACCTTACTATACAATGCAGAGCATATAAAACCAGAATAGTTTCATACACTTAAAGTAGACAAAAAAATCTGCATACCAATTTATTTCTAGCTAGTAATCACCAAATTAATGTTTACACTTTGTTTATTACAATCCGTCAACTGAAACTCAAGGGGATTTAGAATTCAGTCAGTCACTCAAACACTAAAACACAATTCCATTTTGTATTTTGAAAGACCTGCTAGTAGAAAGCTGTGAAGAAAAATTTCACTGAAAATCTAGTCTGACAACATCTCAGTAAAATGAATATGAAATTTTACGTTTGCTGCAGTATAATCAATTCTATTTCTCACTGGCTACACAATTAGTCTAGTCAAACTTTAACACAGACTTGAGAATAAATCCATCCACAGTGGTCAGAATCAATTGACATTTCAAAAAATTGTGCGCTGTTCTCAGCTGAAAAAAAATCGTAACATTATACTGCAAATAACTGCCCCTCTACGCTTTCCTAACCTCTTGTCTAAATGCTTTCTGAGCTACAGATGCACAGATTTCACTAGAATCCACGCCTTTGTGAATGTTCTCAACTTTGTAACAGTAAAATATTTCATAGGGCCCGTTCCAAGATATTCTGCAATCTGGCCCCTTTCCCACAGCTTCATTCACAGACCTCTGAACAGACATGAGTCCACTTGAACTTCTATCAGTTTAGGTGGCAAGAGTCCTACCTGCTTTTTAAGGGTTTAACCATTTTTAAACACTTCACTTGGATAAGTAAATATTCAATTTCTAAGAAAGTTACACATATCAATATTTAATGCCATTCATGGGAAATAGAGGTTTGCCAGCATTTCTATTTCATACTGAGAGCAACGATTTAGATGGATTGCAATTGGAAACCATTATGACACCTCCTAAATAAACCTCAGATCAACTCAAACTTTTCATATGACAATTTCATTGTAAATTACCTTGCAGGGCTCAAAGACTTAAATAAATAGCAGGTTGGCCTTGCCAGAAGGATGAAAGCTCTGTGAGCTGTCCTTTCTTCAAGGCTAGCTCCCCTCCAGGAACATTCTAAGCATAGAGGTGTTGTACAACTACAAGGTTGTTATGTGTAATCTTTAATCTCTCAACTGATTGATCCTAGATGCAACAACTATAGTCTATACTGTACCAGCTTCAGAATCAAACTTAGAACAGTATCTGACATCAAAACAACAAAAAAAGGGAAATTACATGCAGACAAACATTTGTATGTATATTTGTTTTTCTTACCTGTGCCCCCAAGTCATTGTAAAGAAATTTCAATGCCGTCAGTTGTTCATCCATCCCTTTGGGATTATCTGTCTGTTGTTTCTGTACAATTTGCCTTCCTGTCTTGATGACAGTTTCAACCTCCAATTTCACCTCACTCAGAGTCTTATAGAGTTTCTAGAAACATAAATAGGTATATTGGTGATAAATTTTTAGTGCAGATTTTCAGACTTTGCTTCATTTGGTGACCTTACCATCAAATTGCACTTAAATTCTGAGCTATGGCTTAAGAGTAATGTCAAACAGGAACATGTCAAACTCCTGATGTTTTATATTTTATTCTGGTTTTTAATTTCACACACACACACACAAAAAAAAAAAAAAAAAAAAGAATTAGCTCAATAATGTAGCACTGATTACTCCAAGGCTAACATTGTACTTCATTTTATACAAGGTATTTATTTTGTTCAAACACTAATGATTGTGATGCTTCCCCAGAACACAAGGAAGAACCAGTGAAGGGAGTTTTTACAAACTCAGATGTTTCACTGTATCTGTGATCAATAGTCCACTACTTTTAGGTCCACCTAGAATATGAACTTTTTAGTTATCAATTGTTCTGTTAGCACTTTCCAAGGAGTTGTAATAGCCCTATGAGAACTTTAAGCAAAATTTCCTCAGGAGAGAGTTTAAGCAACAAGAATCACAAAGCAAAGAAGCACCTCAAGTATGGGTTAAGAACATTACATACATACCATACACTTTTCCAGGTGAGTTTGGATTACATCTGGGTCAGTGTCCTTCACATCCAAGACATGAAGTTCTGCTTTTACACCATCCAACACCCGCTTGCAATCCAACATGCGCTGCTCAAAATTAGCCGGTTTCTGGAAGAGCTGATACTTTGTACATACTTCACGGAGCTTTCTCTGTTTTAATAAATATTACATGAAAAGATTGTTTTAAATCAGTAGTTGCACTCACTTCATCATGCACCACAATTCAATATATAGGGCAACGCTATTTGCCAAGCCAACCTATTCCTAATCGCCACCTGACGTGCAAGAGAACTGTAATTTTGTATCATACACTTTGAAAATATCCATTCTACTGAAGTACAGAGACTTTCTGACTTTCAACATTTATCCAATGATACTTGTGAAATTTAAGCTTTCTCATCCAATTCATCTAGGGCTGCTTGTTTCCTTATAAAAGCATGTGAAAGTACATGCTTTTCAGTTGACTGCACCAAACAATTAACAGGCTGACCGGGAAGTGAGTGACTCTTGTATTTTTACCTGCAAAGCATCCAGCTGAGTTCCACCACGGGGAGACCTACACTCAGGAGAAGCAGGAGGGAAAGTGCGAGCACTTTTCTTGAGCTCCTCTAATGTAGATTCATGAGCTGCAATCTCAGCTTGAATTTTCTGCCATGTCACACAAACAGGAAAAAAATACATTACGAAATTACTTGCAGAGAGGGAAGGGAGTTTGTTTACCACCTACTACCCACCAGAAGTCAATCTATTCTGGAAAACTTAAACACCATCAGGTTTATTTTAAATATTCTGTCTTTGGTGACAGCTTGCTAAATTGAAAGCCACTGTTATTCAATACAACTTTCTTAAAAGAGGAAAACAATCCAGATTACAAAAGATAACACATAGTCCATCAGCACAGAACTAAAATAAAGCCTTCAGGAATTACTAAGTCTAGGCTGAGCACTATAATGAAATATTTCAAAATGTTTTGTAGTGAACAGCTATACTGAAATACCTGGGCCTCCTGGGGCATCTGAAAGGCGTCTATCCTATCAGTCAGGTAAGATGTCAGCTGTCTATCCAGATCTGTTAAGTTTTCCTGCAAGACCTGTAACATGTGGTCGGTTTCTCGCATGGTCTGAAGGTGTTGTTCCAAAGTGATCTGCCGGCTCACCGCCTGAGCAGAAAAGAAAGGTAACACAAGAGAGAGCTGTAATTCAGTACAAATTACAGTAAAATTTCTCAAAACAAAACGGGAGAGACCCAAAAAATCCTACACGAGAAGGACTGGCTAAAAAGAACATTAGTAGGCAGCGATTTTTGATGCTTGCTGCGGCTTTTGAACCAGTAACAGACAAACAGTGGCACAGAAGGAGAGTTCTGCTGTTAGATATATAGAATAGTGAAAACAGGTCTTTCCTATCACCTCAGGAAGAAAATCAATGACTTTGCAATACACCACAGATCAGCATTGTTTGATGCGCAAACATGCACATTTCCTTTCAAAACAATAAACTCATTTTGTTACAGTGTCAAAACAGAAGTTCACAGTTCTTTCCCTTTATTACCTCTTCCTTCAACAAGAAAACATCCAACTTCATCTGAAATGTCACTAAGTTCCCCACTACCAACACAGGCACAGACCAGTGCATGTGCACATGCAAACACATAGATGTGGCGAGTTGTCAACAGCCTAGTGTGTCAGCGCTGCAGCTGCCAAAGCAAACAGGTTTTTATACAGCAATAAAGTACTATTGCAACAGGGAAAACAGTGAAGGCTAACTTAAATGACAGCACATAGCCCCCAGCTGAGGGCACCACATTCATGTTGCTCATTGTAAAGAGGATGAGCCCAAATTCCCTCTACGACTACACTTTGTCAGTGACAGAAAACAACTCCCACATATACTTTGGCAGGAGCCTGTATTGCCAGGATACTGAATACAAGTTACAAATCTATGCAACCTGAAATACAGCTAGTCTTCCTCTGCTTATTAAATCTATAACAGATTAGACTGAAGTAGGAGAAGAGGAAGACAACAACATAATAGAGGGGTAACGAGAAGAATGTTTCCCTTCTGTTCCTTATTTCAGTGTTGCTTCTTCCTAGTTGTTTCAAAGACTGAAAATGACACTTATGCTCCTCACTTTTACATTTAGTGAGCAGTGAGTATTTATGGCAGTAGGAAGGCAATATTAACATCAGTTATTGGACTGTCCCTCTTGAGTTTGGAATTGCTTTTTTTCTAAAAATTACCTGATATTATAACAGGGGGCCCCTGAAGTGCAAGGGTGTGTTGAGCTTGTAAAACAAAACCTGACTCAAGCATCTTGCTCTTTGGGCATTACTCCAAATTGAAAACAGCTGACAACACTGTGACCTTTTTTTTCCACTCTTTTCCTCTATTGTAGTCCTGCATTTACGAATTCAGCTAAAAAGAGTCATTTCAGACTACTGAGCTGAAAAACCCAGTCTACTTCAACCCTAACCCCAAGTTCTTACCAAGTGACTCAGTTCCTCATAGCGGGCATTGAAAGCTTCCAATTTTTCACTGATAATGTCATCAAGAATCCCTCCATCAATCAATGTCTGCCCGAGTTCCCGAATCTGGGTTCGATTATCAGCTGGATGACGCAAGACTGATTCCAGGGACTAATTAAAAGGAAAAGTTTTAAAGGTCAAGGCACTGAATATTATTGTATTTTCAGAGCTGGAAATATGGCTGCATACACAGAATTTTCACACTTCAAAAGTCTTTAGAGTGCTCTAAGAGCATAAATTAGTTATGTCTTAATTCATGATGTCACAAGGCAAATATAGAGGTGATTTTACTTTAGATAATTAAGTGTCACAGCATTACTTGCCTATTCACATCACAGCATAGGACTGGAAGGAATTAATCAATTTACACAGGTCAGGAGAGAGCATACAATTTTATCACGGTACCAAGTACAGCACAGTCTTGTACAGCAAAATTCCACTTTTGGTGGAGGATCTTAGCAATATCCATTTCTGATTCAGCGTAATATATTCATTTATCATAAAGAATCGGAATATCCAGTATATTTCAGTATTCTACTGAAGAGCAGAACTTACTTTTTTTTCTTTTTTTTTCCTTCTTTTTTTTTTAATGGAGCTAAGCTATTTGAAAAGTTAGTAATCCAACAGAATCATCATAATACCTCAAGAGCATCATTGACAGCATCCAACTTATCAGGCACATTTCCAGTCATTTGCACCTTTTCTTCCAGATTGTTTAGCCAAGCTGTTTCTAAATCAAGATACTGAAGCAGCTCAATCCAACAGGACCACACCTCCTAGGAGCAACAAGAAAAAAAAAATTAGCCTAGAAAGCCAGGCATTGCTCATATACCCAATGACCAACTTATAGGTATGTTTCTGAGAAGTTCACCTAAAACTGACAAGTAGAAAGTATTCGAAAATATGCCATGGCACTGTACGGTCTAGATAAAAAAACCCACAGCTATAGCGAGAAGATAGAGAGAAATCAGCATCATAGTCTCTAAACTCATGCTAAAACTAACACCGACACACAGGTTTGTATAACTATGTAAGAATGTAACTAAACGCATTCATTCCTCTTGTAAGATAGGCCATACACACCCTATCCAAGACCATAATCACATGTTCTAATTACTATTGTATTTCAACCTTTAAATTCTGGTAAATTCTTTTTTGACCTTTTGGAAGATGCAGAGATGAATAACAGAACTCTGAGAGAAGGTTACTTATTTGTGGAAGCACTGGATGCAATACAGATTATAAGAACAAAGTTAGATGGTGTTTCATGGATTCCAAGAATGACATCTCAAGGGAAAATAATCCTGGAAAGGAGCCACAGCAAAATACATTTATTCAGACATTTTCAGTATCCCTCTCCATTCCTCTTGTGCCACCTCTCTCCATTTTACAGAATCACAGAATCAGTTAGGTTCTGATAGAGGTCAGGACGCCATTCTGGGCCGCCTGGACACACTGCTGGCTCATGTTCCATGACTGTCAACCAGCACCCTCAGGTCCTTTTCCGCTGAGCAGCTTTCCAGCCACTCTGCCCCCAGCCTGTAGCACTGCATGGGGTTGTTGTGGCTGACCTATAGGACACAGCCCTTGACCTTGTTGAGCCTCATACCATTCACCCAGCAATCCAGCCTGTCAAGATCCCTCTGCAAGCCTTCCTACCCTCCAGCAGGTCGATATTCCCACCCAACTTGGTGCTGTCCACAAATTTACTAAGGTAGACTCAATCCCTTCCTTGAGATCATCAATAAATATATTGAACAGATATTACGGTAAAATACAGATATTAAGCAGAGAACTATCATTCATACCTCCAAAGTGTGGCATTTCCCCCGTATCCGATTGCACAGCAGCTGGTAGTTCTCCAGCACAATATTCAACTCAGTTACCAGGTCCTGACCACTAGATGGCACTTTGGTGGCCAACATCTTGATGTTGTCTTTGAGAATCTTCACCCGCACCTCCTTCTGCAACACATCCTCCTTCGCTCTCTGCCCAAAAAATGTATTATATGATTAGTCTTCAATTGCCATACAGTCAGCTACTCACCACTCAAATGAAAGATCAGCTATTTCTCATTGGAAGTCTTGCTGCCAATATTTTCACACGCACAGTACAACTCCCAAGGTACAGGCCTGGAGGAATCATATTATCAGTTGTCAAATTTTGCCTTAACCAGAATTCAGAAAGGAAAGCAGCTAGAAAACAGATCAGACACTCTAGTCTGAGCCTGTCTCTGCTGAGACAAATAGAAGCCATCAGAAACGGTGGCTGTCCTGTATCTTTCTTTTCAGGTTTCAAAAATAGTTTTATGAAGTTGAAATACCTCTGATATATAAGGCATTGCAATTTATGGTAGAATTTAGCACATGACATCACTGTTTTCATACATATTTTTCAAGACGTCTTCTAAATGTAAGGCAATTAAAAAAAAAAAAGTTAATGGAAGGGCAAAGAATGGAAAATTTGGGGAACACATTTTATGTCACGATTCTCAAAAACCACCTAGCCTTATCTTTAAAAGCAAAAACATGCATGGTTAAACACAGAGAGTGCTCTTTTCCAGTCCTAAAAGTAATCCCAGGATACTATCACTACTGCAAATGAAAGAATTGCAAGTGTTACCATAAACTTGCTGGCTTAGTGACACAACTATCACATTTAAAAATACGACATAATCTGGATTTGACAAAGGTAAACGTGCTCAAAGTCTCAAAGATTTGCCAATGAAAAGAGGGTTCTTTCTTTCCTTGGCTTGTGTTCAGCCAGCTGCCAGACTATGTGATATCAAATGGCCTCAAAGGACATGAATATATTAAAACACTTGTTAAAAGACTGCTTCAGAAAACCCCTTCAAAAAGGACAATTCAAAGCTTCAAACAGCTTTGACAAAGCACTTGTAAGGGAGAAAACTCTTCTTTATGGTCCACCAAGTAACAGTGTAAGTGGATACTCATTTACAAAGTGTACATACAAGTCAAAATGTTTATGAAGATATGTCTGAGCTCTCAGATTAAAAAACAGAGAAAATTATTTACTCTGTACATATAGCCAAGAAAATTATCTATTCAACTAAAAATAGATCATAAGGAGACAAAAATATCTCCTTCCTCTCCATTTATTTGGCCACCAGACCCAGAACTAGAGAAACAGGGAGCAACATCACTCACTGACCCTTGTGGATCCCTTCCAATTCAGGACATTAAAAGATCACTCTTTGCAACAGATGATAAAAACAAGATAACCTTATAACAGACCTGTTTTAAATGTTTTGAGTTTTCTAAATGCCGAGTTACAATATCAAGGGGACAAGAAAGTGACATGCAAGAGTTGGAAGCAGAAGAATGTTTTCACAACCACCAATTTAGGTAGGTATAGCATCACCTTTTCTTTCTCAAGTTTCGTCTCCTACTTTCCATATTCTTAGTGTTTAATATGCTATACACAGTAAGCCTCACTCAACAACTGAGCAAGCTGTTATTCATTATTAAATCCCTACCCCTTGTGGCCAAACAGAACATCTGCTTTTATAGTTTTTGCTTTAAAAAAAAAAGAACAAAAACTCCACAAAGCAGAGATGAAAAATACCACTACTCTTGTCATGACCCGGGCTCCTTTCCACACAGATAATTCCACAAAAGGTCAACCCCTAAAGCCATTAAGGTTTGTTTCTCTTTAATTAGGCCCCTACAATGAGCTAGTATTACTGACCTTCATTTCCTCTACCGCATTCTCTAGCTCTTCAGGGGACTTGTATTCAAAATCTTTCTCCAAATATTCCTCTTCAGCTTGGGTCATCCATTCTTGCATCTCTGCCAAATCCTTCTTCAGATTTACAGCTTTTTCCTGACTTTCAGACAGGCGATTTTTCTGACTAATGATCTAGAATCCAAGGTAGAGAAAGGAACAGCAGTTTTGCTATTTAAATGTCCTTGTATATGTGAAAAACCACAAGTCTTTGTTAAAATACTTTACTGCCAAAACATATTCAGGCTTTTTTAATTAAAGACGGACTTTTACACACACACATACACACACACAAACACACACGCACAGACTGTTTAGCAGATCAACAAAATTTAGAGGTGAGGGAAGGAGGAGAATTATTTTTTCCCCCCTTCATTGCACATAAGCTGGTAACAATCTCTGGACAAAGTCAGACAGAATAAAACCCTCTTCTAATTACAAATATCATATAGTTAGAAATATCTTTCATATAGTTAGAAATATCTTTATACAGAGCACTAAAACACTCTTCAGGCCTCACTTCTTTCCACATCAAAAAAACCTGGATTCTATATCAACAGTGAGGCTCTCCAACACAGATGCTCATCAGGAACTGCAACATAAGAAGTATGTTTCTACAGACAGCAGAAAGCTTCCACCCAAAAGAAACAACCAAATACACCAGACTGGAGTGATAATCTATTTATAGCCAATTAGTTTTCAAAGCTGCTTGGAAGCAGACAGAAATTATACAGGGACAGAATAATACTCCAGATTTCAGAAACAGCAAAACAAAAGAAGTCAGACTTCCCTCCCACACACCCCAGAAAGAGCAGCATGAAACAAAGTGAACAAATTAAATTACAAACAAAGGGTTTACTGTGCGCCTTCCACTTAGGTACCAAGAAGTGCATGTATTTGAATAAATCTGCTCTTGCAGAGGTATCTCCTAACATACCTTCACTTCTGAAGGATTCATCGGGCTAAGGTGGACTTGAGCCACTTTGACAGTGAAACAAGTAAAAGAAACTCATCCCACTGTTTCACCATTACACTGTTTCACCTCTTCACCATCTTACCAATGCCACAAAACTGAACAGACAGCTGCAGTAACAAGCAAGCACTAGCAATGTAAGGAGAACTCACCTGTTTGCCCAGTTTCTCCCATTGTGTCTGGCAGTCTACTAGCCTAGACTTTGTCCAAGTATTTATGCTCGCAATAGGCTGAGCTCTTAAAGCAGATTCTATTTCCTTCATCTCTTTCAGTGATGGTTCAATTGTCTCCATTTCATTGACAAACATCTGAGTACACATCAGAGAAAATTAATGTTGTTCTTTAGCAAGATTTTACACATATTTATAGGCTACTAATAATTTTCTAACTTTTAATTTTTCCACAGAAATTTTTGAGAAGCAGATAAATAGTGTTCAGTATAAGACTGCTTAAAACAATCCTTTAGCAGTCCAAAGTATCAGAACCATGCAACTAAAAAACAAAATACAGCTTGCCATACACAACATAAATAATTTCACATGCCAAATGTCAAGAGCAGAACAACACAAGTTTGAAGGTTACATGCACTAAATACCCTGCTGTTTCTGGCATACCTCAGTTTATATTCTCCCAGAAACAAACATTTGCAGGTACACTGTAATTACTTGCTATAAGATGAAATTCTACATAACTCTGATCATTATGTGCCACTGACTAGGAAGGAGTTTTCCTTGTAACGCAGATACAATTCTAAACCCTATGACTTTCATCAGAGTTATATGCTTGTAATTTCTACTGCCCTTGGAAGTTTAATACAGAAAGCACTTTTCACCAACAGATTCAATTCCATAATCACAAGAATCAGGAAAAAAAATAAGCCTTTTTTAGAGAAAATAATATCAACTTTTTGATGAGTATTTGTATATATACAGTGAAGGCCTTTAAAGCACAAAGTGTTATGGCTACACAGAAGAAACCAATTAAAACATGCCCTGAAGAAAGATACAACTATTTTTCTTCTGGGCTTTATGGCATATGCTATGGATAATATTTAATAATAAAAGTAAAAGAGCAAAAAATAGATACTACTCATTATTTCAAAACATTCCTTATAAGAGCAAAACTCACTGTGCACTGATCAAGTTGTCTTTGAAGTCCTTCAGTATCCCCTTGAACAGCCTTTTCTGTCATTAGGAAGTCTTTGACACCATCCATCCACTTCTGAACAACTTTTGAGTCAGTCTAAATCAAATACAGTAAAGAAGAGTTGATGCAATATCACAATAAAGAATGTATGTTTGTTATATTTCAATTCCTAGTAGCATCAAAAGAATATTCTACAAGCTGCTAGCATTGTCTCAGTTTTGCATCAGATCAAATTTGATTTAATTTTTGGGTCTTTTTTATTGTGGGTTTGTTGGTTTTGGTTTTTTCTTTGGAGGGGAGGGATGCCCCAGATTTCTCTGTTATCAAATTTATACAAAAATTATATTTACAATAGTGATATTCTTCCATCCACCATAGCATGGTTTAATTGACATTGCACAGTTCCAATCTATCACATAGAATCAAGTGAGAAGGAGAGCATGGCTTCAAGAAGTACATGGTTCACATGAAGGACCTGGCTGGGAACAGCATTTTCCTCATGACAAAAACAACACATGACTGTTTCCACCACACTCGTTTGAAAGGCAAACTGTATTCTCAAAGAAAAGACATGACCCTATAAAATGTGGATGTGGAGGAGTCAATAATGCTAAATCTACTTGACAGGTAGAAACTATGCTGGAAAAGCCATTTGCATAATAGAAACACTGCCATAAAAGGAGAAAACAGAAAACTAGACAAATCACTCAAAAATAATAAAAAAACCCAGCCTAGCTGTTTGAGGCCAATAGCAGCTACTGTACTCACTAGAGCAATTCATAGGGAAAGAGTAAATATATACCAAATTTCAGAGTTGCCTTATATCCTGCAGTGAGATAGGGAGGGAGAAGCACTATCTCCTTTATCTCCTTCCCATGGGATTATGGATGATCCAAATCACCCTTACAAACAAAGCCAACACAGAGAACAGGGAGGGTTTTTCCTTGTCCTAATCAAGCTCTGTAGTTGCCATTTTTTAATAATATAGTTGGACTTCTTTCAATCAACATTTTTGGACTGTTTGGTTGGGGTTTTTCAATAGATGGCATCTCTTTATCCTGACACAATCATCATCATAGAGCATTGTTATTGAGAAGCCAAGTTAAGCTCATCAGCTTCCCCTTCTACTCTGGGTGTCACTGAGGACAAAAGCACACAATTTGATTCCTCAAAAATTTCACAGTAACGGATTTTTCAGGATCAATACACTACACACTGCTTCTCAAAATACGTCCGCACTAACAAAAACCCACTGGAATAAGTTCATGTTTATTTTTAGGCCAATGCTACTATTAGAGGTCAAATCATGACATTTTCTTCATTCCTTTTCCATTTTGGGGGAATTTCCTGCAGCTGACTAGTCCGAACATCATTTTCCAAAAAAAAACAGACCCCAGGAGGCTTAACAGTGAACCTTGGCTTAATGCAAAAAAATACATATTTATAAAGGCTGCCGCTTGACAAGGCATTTTAGCACATAGCTAAATTAGGTTTCTTACAACAAGCTATTTACATAAGTAGCTGAAGTGAATTAAGTGGGATTACTCATAAAGTTAGACACACATTTAAATAACTTGCTGAATCACGAGTCAAGTCTACAGAAGTTTAAAAAACTAAATGCTCCTTTATTGCACAGGTAAATATCAATGGTCAAAAAACCATTGTAGATTGTTGATGTACAAGAGCTTATAATTTTTAGATATGAACATCCTCATCACAGAATAATTTGACTTGGAAGGGGACTTACAGTTCCAACCCACCTGCTGTGAGCAGGGTCATCTTACACTAGACCAGGTTGCTCAAAGACCCATCCACATGGGCCTTGAACACTTCCATGGATGACGCATCCACAGCTTCCCTGGACAACCTGTTCTTGTGCCTCAACACCCTCACAGTAAAGAATTTCTTCCTAATATCCCATCCTCTCTTTCAGTTTAGAGCCCTTATCTCCTGTAAAAAGTTCTCCTTCAGCTCTCTTGTAGGCCCTCTTTAGGTACTGAAAGGCTACTAGAAGGTGTCCCCAGAGACTTCCCTTCTCCAGGATCAGTTTTTAAAATTTATTCCAGGAAGGAAAAAAGATCAAATGTGCTGAATCTAAATTTGTTCACTCCTAGAAAAACCACATGATATACAGCCATGCAGTGGATTTGAAAGATCTTAAGGTGATACATAATCAAAGATGCAGCAAACCATTCGGTATTAGAGGTTTGATAAGAGAGTATGCAAGATAGAGAAAATTTCTTCCAGAAAGTACCAGATCCAGAACTGATTGAACGAGTCTTGTTTACTTTACCCATCACATCAGTATTACAGTCTCACAGTAAAACATCACTCTCAGATCATGTCACTAAAGGATGTGTTGTCAGATTAGGGGAGTCTCTATTACACCACAAACAACAGAAGAGCCACCTAAGTACTGACTTACTCATCAGACCAACAAAGACATTTTAAGCATTGTTCAGGTGTCTGCTTACTGTTAAAATGAGAACATTTACATTGTTTCTTTTTAAAAGCCTAAATGTGAGGAGAGCTATTTTGGGACAGGTCAGTTTTTAAAGGTGAATTACGGAAAAAAAGAAACATTAAAACTAAACTAACACTTTCATCTAGTTACACATGATCACATATTCTGACATGGGCCGACATTCACTTACTCTTTTTTTTTACTCCTTTTTTTTTTCCTTCCCCACTTAATAGCAGGTTGCTTCAACTCTTATCTTAACCAAGGCGATACTGTCCCACCACCCTCCAAACTAATCTTGTGTCTCTGGTATCAACATACACAGATCTCTCAACTGAACATGACCCAAGTGCAGAAAAAAAGAATTCTGCACATACAACAAATTAAGGGAGGGAAAAAACACTGCTCAAACTGATGAGGTAAGTAGGTTTTGCTCAGTCTTGCTACAGCTAATCAAGGCAACTGCAAATCTACAAGCATTTGAAGAATAAGTGATAGAAAGTTGTTGTACAGAGGGCACTGAAGCAGACTTAAATGCACAATATTTACTCTGTCATGATAAATAACTAAGACCAGAGAGTGATGGGAAGCTAATGAGACATTGTGGGATATTGCAGATTAGGTCAAAGCCAGGAGAAAAATTAATGAAGAAGTGGTTGCTGAAAAGTAATCACCAAGACCTTGGCAAAGCCCTGGAAGTTACAAACCACCTCACTTTGGGCTGTCAGCTCCTGCTGACCAGCGGCACCAGCTGCTCCACCAGACTGCTGCAACTAGCTACTGAAGGATGGGTTTGAAGGAACCAGACTAAAAGCAGAGGTGCAAGTATACGTTTCTGAACACACTCAAGGCAGAGGGGACTGGGGAGAGGGACAGCTTTTATGTTTACGCTTCAGATAGTACAGACTAACAAATGAAACACATGTTTTTCCTCTGAAAGCCTATAATTCCCCTTCCCATTCATAACTTGGTTTGTGGCTTCTACTTACAAGTTCACTAGCCTAGACTGGACTACCATGTCTATGCTATTCATACACATAGATCACACACACAGACTGCTGGGAGCAGCTCAAGTCCTAAAATAAATAATTAGTAAATAACACTTTACAAGCAGGATCCAGTTATTCCCTCTAGCAATTTTTCCACCAAGTAAAACCTTTCATGGGATTGAGGTTTTTACTACTTCTGAACCATAATCAGTAATGGCTTATCCAACTTCCACTGCAACATCATGCAAATAAATTACCATTTATCTTAGCAAGATAAATTTCAGTTTAAACACACGTGTCTGTACTTGAGTAGTCATTAAAGATCCTGTCTGGCTTAAAACAGAAGAAAAATGAAAATAATAAAAACCACTATCAAACTGAAATTTGAATCCACTACCAAATAAAGGAATCATTTTCTGCCTCAGAGGGAAGAGCAAGACTGAAAGAAACGGTGGTGTGCGTGTGTGGTACCAAAGTCCCTGAAGAGGGTGCACAGACAGTTGCCTATGTTTACAAATTGTGTGATATACCCTCTGTTAAAAAGAATGCAAATAAATCCATACATTAAGATATGTTTAACACACATGGAAATACATATTTGCTAGCTTCCTGATAAGAGAATCTCTAAAGCACCTTCTTGATTTTTGAATTCTGAAATGCAATATGAAAACAAAAATAACACGCAACTTTTTTAAATCCTAGTTAAACAATACTCTAGGGAAAAATCATGACACTGTATTTGGGCTTTTATACCACTTTGATCAGCTTATACTTTCAAGCTGATACTGAAGAATGGTTAGTGCCTATTTAACTTTTGGGTCACAATAATATTGTCATGGGCTAAATCACAATATATTTTCATATACATTTTCCTTATTTTTTTCCTCCTCTCCCCATAAGAATATAAATAATCTAAAAAAAGGAGTCAAAACACAAAGAAATCAATCTAACCAGTAAATACTGAGTCCACTTCAGTTAAGTTACTTACTGATGTCTCCTCTTATTATCAATGGGTTAAGCATCTATATACCCTTGCTTTAAATCCCTTCATTTTTAAAGCAGTAGCATTTTCTGTCATTCAGGATTTCATATATGTGTGTATATATATATATGTACACACACACATACATGTATACATGTAAGAGTGCTGGTTAATCTTAATCCTTTAACTCTCCTTCCTGACACTTCAGAGGCCATCATTTGGAAAGGGAAAACTCACGATACCCAAGTATTTTCTTTACTTCCTTTTTTAACAGGCTGCACTAACAATTTATTACTGTTGACCTGAACACCACTTGAAGGAGCAGGTTTTCGGTAGCAGGTATGGAATTACAATTTTAGATGTCAAACTAGTAAGGTACTGGGCATCTGACATCAACCACAATACAGTGCATCTGCCCCTGTTGGGACCAACAAGCACAGCTGACATACCCTTGGCTTTAGCATGACCTTTGCTTCTGGTATTGAAAGAGAGCAATGCTAATTTAAAGTGAAAAGTATTGCTGTTAAAAGATAAAATAATATGCTGGGCACACTAAAAGTCTTCTTCTATTCTGCTACAAATATACTACATGTGCTTTCAGACTCTGTCAGACTACTGGCTCACCAACATGTCAATTCTCAATCAGTATCATCTGGACTCCTGCAGGAACACAGAGAGAGAAAGGTCTCTAAAGCAGCTGAGTTATGCTAAAAAAAAAAAAAGTCCAAACCAAAATGCCTTTCATTTTACCTCGAATAATCTCAACTTGGATGTAATTTCCTCCAGTAGTTTAACATCTTTGGAAGCCTTGAGCTTTAACTTGTCCCAGTGTCCCTGCACATGCTTGAACTCCTGAGTGTAGATGTTTTTTATATCCGTAGAAGCATGTTTCTCCAAAGTCTTTGTTTCTTCAGCAAGTTTATCTATCCTGGGCTTCTGGGCTTCCAGTGCCTCACAAACTGCCTACAACAAAGAATAAAGAAAAAAAGTCTTCTTCCAGTATTAGTCATACAATAGGTACACACATATAAGTACATCAAAAGTTTCATTGTGTGGTGATTCAGTGCATAGGTTCAGTGAAGAGTGATATTCCAGTTACTGTAGTTATTGCAGCAGAGATATTCAAACAACCTTTTAAGCAGAAAAACCTTCAGCTGCTCCACTGGTGCAGGAGCAGAAATTACAGAAGGGACAGTAAAGCTTGGGAATGTAGCTAAACAAGTCCAGGCACCTATACCTCTCCTCTGCTGTACAGCACTGGCACTCAAGTTAACATAGCAATGACTATGCTACCCTGCAGTTATAGAAGAAATTGCAATGTAGATGTACCAGGACCTCAATAATTTCATTCCACCCACAGGTGTTTGTTTTTTTAAATAAAACAAACAACAAAGCACACACAAACAGGCTGAGCGTGCTATTCCAAGTTTTGCAAAGTAAAATACATCTAACTGCAAAGAAAGTTCTACATACTAGAGTTCTGGAAACTACTTTTCCAGCTGGAATATAGGGAGGATACAATCTGAATATATTTTTCTGATATGTTCATATTCTCTGATTTACTTTGTATTTATCCTTATCCTTTATTTGTTTCTTTCCCTGTAAAGTATACCATTTCCTCTAAAATGAGAGGTAGTGAGGTAGAAGTCAGACTGGGAAGAGAGATGTATGTTTCAGCAAACAAGGGCTTTCTGTGCAAGGGCTGAGCAAATCCCTGGTTTGGGTCTATGCCTGAAGCACTTATCAGTGACTGCTACAGTGCAGAAGAAGCTGGAAAATCCCAAGGTCCACAAGCAGCTCATCACCTACAGTGTGTTCCCATGTCCTGTCACACTCTTTCAAACTCCTATACTAGCACAGTATGTCCTTTCAGGTTAAGTAGTTCTCCGAAGAAAAGGGGGAGGTAAAATTTGGGAAGAAGCAGAAAAAGAAAAGCCTTGAAAAACTAAATGCCATTGCAATTCAGGTAGCATATGGACCAGAAAATCTCTGCCAACTTTTAACAGTACAGAAGCAACACTAAAGAGAAACCAAAGAATCAAAATTTATTTTAATCTTTTAGTTCAATAAAATGAAGCACTAACATTTTTGTTTATTCAACTTTTAAAAATGATCACTTTCTGATGAATAGAGCAGGATATAATCAGACAGGGCCTCTCCCCACCCAGCAACCAGAGCTCAAGAGCTCCTCCAGAGTCACCTGCTACCCTCTTATGCAACCACACATGGAAAAATACATGCTTCTGAATTAAGCACAATTCCACAAAGGCAGTGAGGGATGGTGAAGGGGGTGGGCAGGAAAGTATTTGTTTATATAGGGTTTTTTTTAGGAAAAAGATTATAAAATAGAAACATTACTGGAGATGCACATTTTTCTCCCCTGCCTCAGTAAGTGATATTTAAAAAGCAATAGATACTCCCCTAGTTTATAGGCTCAGAAAAGGAAACAAAATATTGTTTCTACTGGACAGAATTTGTGTATCAATTTCCTTTATTGGTCACAAGCACTGTTTCCCTTTGAAAGGCAATCTGGAGGCCAGAGAAGTACAGTTACTCTCTCCAAACATCCAAGCAGGATGAAGCAGGATGTGTTTGTTAGCCAGTCGACCCTCAGATTCAGTTTAGGCAGGCAAGCACTTCACATCTGGGCACTTGGAGGGGAGGGTTACAAGCCTGCACACCACAGCCTCTGTGGGAAGGCAGAGGCAGGGAGCCCACATTGCCACAGGAGGGACAGCCTCTCCAGAACAGCAAGCCCAAGCAGGGTGGGCACAGGCATGGTTGTGGTGCAGCTCAGGCAGGGGTAGCTCCCAGGGGACAGAAGGGCAGGCCCCAGCTCCTGGTTTTCCTCACAACCACACTCAGCAGCAAAGAAGCAGACCCTGGATCAGATCACCAACCTGATCCAACCAAGCCTGTAGGAGGGGGATGCTCTTAAAACAAATGTTTTGGGACTCATGAGCACAAGAGACACATGCACACCAGAGTGTGCCTAGGAAGCCACCAAGGTTGCCTGAGGTCCTGTTCCTGCAGTTGAGCAGTCCCACTTCTCGCCCTTGTCTCCTGGCACAGGCAGCAAGAGAAGCTGTGAAGTCTGCAGGCTTGGGGATACCCAAGCCTTCGACCGGACATGTCCCTCAGCAGCCTGTGGTAATCCAGCTATCAGGAAGGCATCTCCAGAAGTGGCTTCCACACACCACTTCCTGACCAACATCTGTCTGAGCAACATTAATTACCCCTCTGAAAACTAGGGCAGGAGAACAGAGGATGACTGTAGTTGAGTAAGCAACTTCCCCACTTTACTGCAAAGGTGAGAGTTACCTTTGCCTGCTGCAGGGCCTTCTCAACCTTACTGGGTTCACTCAGTCCACTGGCAATGGACTGCTGCTTCCCCTCCAGCTCACTCAGCGTGTCCTTCAGCTGCTGCAGGGACTTCACATACTCCTGGCTCGGTTGGCTTTCTGTCTCTGGTACCACAAAGAAGAGTGATGGAGCAAGATACAAGGTAAGGAAATAAACATGAGCCCCAAATTACAGGGGATGTGAACATAATCAACCTTTCAAAAGCTAAAAAAACCTTCTGCTGATGGTAGTGATTTTCCTTTAAAAAATATTAAATATATATAATTCACAAATACATATTATGTAGAACACAATAATAATAATATAGTTACAAGCCCCCCAAAAAAACTTTAAAAACTCTATCCCATATTCAGAATTTTTTTATACACCCAAGCACCTAAATCTGCTGGGGTGGGTGGGGTGGTGGAATTGATAGTATTCTGGCATTTGTACACCCAACCCCCCTGTCCCAATTTAGTATTTTTTCATTTTTAAAAGTTGTAGGCATATCTCCTATTTATCTGCAAACACACATAAAGATATCTACTATATATAGAAAACAAAGTATAACATATTAAATTGTCATATATTACATAGTAAGTTAAATATATACACTCTATATAGTAACTATATAAGGTAGTATTTAGATAGAGGGACATATATATACACACACACACATATAAAATACATATTAGTGTAATAATAGTGTTTGTGGTTTGTTTTTTAGATTTTTTGTATATATATATACACCCACACAAATATAAAAAAAGCAGCTTTCAGCCTGTTGTCAGAACAGAGACTATCTAGGAAGAGTGGAAACAGAATTAAAGTTTGGATGGAGTATCTGTTTGCAATCAACTGCTTCTCAAAATTTGTTCAAGCCAGCCCTCTGTGGAATCCCAGGCAGGAGGCAGCACCTCACTCTGGCATTTCAGAATAAAAACAACAGATTTGGACAAACTGCAACAAACAGGAGAGCTTGCAAGACCTGCACTGTGGCATGCACATTCTCTGGCCTTGGATTCCGAAGCAAATTTTTTACTACCACAAATGAAAATTAATCTAAGCCTTGTTCTGACTCACCAGGCAGTTTTTAAACAGCTCACTGTCAGAACTGTCCTACTGTTTATAAAAATGAGTCAATATTTTTAGAGAGAATCACAGTTATGCAGCTTCCTTTTCTCAAAAATCCAGGATCAATTTAATGGGCATAAAAAAAGAATTCAATAAAAAGCATGTGAACTGTCATTAAACTACAGCAAATCCTGGAGGAGAAGAAAATAGCTAAAATAGCCTCACATTGACAACAAAATTGAGTCTCAATTCACATTAAAAAATGCCTGTAGAGATGGGACTCGAGTAGCACTCCAGGAAGGAATTTTCAGAGGCTCAAAGATATATGAAAGGAGCTGACCTTCTGTCAGTCAAAGCTTGCCAAGTTCATCAATGTGCAAGTGACACCACCAATATCTTCTACCAATTATATGGCTCTGGAAGGTCTTTTACCTTGCAGCAATTCAAACTATGCTGCAATTAAACAACTGAAACTGACATTTCCCTCTGTTCTTTAGCAATATAATTTCACTGCAGGTTGTCTCATTCAAAGAAATACCTAAATACAAATTTAACAAATCACAATATGTAAGGTGTTGTTACCAAGCAGTAACTGGTTCAAGTATACTGATAACACTTCAAGTGTTGTGGTGCATGAAAAAATAAGCAGTACTTTTGTCACATGGTGTATAACTACCAAAATACACAATATCAATGAAATTATTCAAAAGTACATGAATTCAAAACAGCTAAAAATAACCACTTATCAGAGTAAGAATGAAAGTATACCCTTGTAATTTGAAAATGGCAGGCAGATACTTTATTCACAGTTTTCTGTTTGATTATAATTGAAGCATGCAGGCCTGGTGCAGCACACTACAGAGATGGCCTAACAATTTAGTAATCAGGCCTATTTTTAGCACACACAAAATAAAGTGTTAATGCTCTTCTGTTTGGGGCTGATAATAAAACACTTCCTCGAATTCCACTGAAAAAAAATCTAAGGGGAAAAAAATCATCTTATAGGTCTGTGCTCTTGCTATTTAGCTCTAATATATAACCAGAACCACATATTTTGTGTGCTACATTTAAAATCCTTTAGAACCAGCATGACTGGTTTGAATAGTCATAATGAAAATTTTAATGCAACAAAACCCCAAGTTGTAACTGCCTGAAAAGCAAGCCAGATTCCAAATCACTTCAAAGATGAAATTTGAAAAAGAAATTATGTATGACTAATATGCTCAAAGCTATGAAAAAGAATAAATTTCACATGCGCACTCCCAATTTACAAGGTTCTCCTAATCTTCCATTTTCCATTTCTAGTATTACTATTTATTTCTGTGAGTGGCAGAGAGACACAGATTTTCAAACTGTATTATCCACCTTAAATATGTCTTGCTAATTCCTTAAATGAAGTTTTGTTCATGGAAGGTATGTTGCATCCTTCCATGGAACAATTTATTTTGAAGGGCACAGAGGAGGCCATAAAAATATACTTTCAGATGAGTAAAACATTTTGTCAGTTTGACCCAAAGCCTAGTAGAATCAATACCATAATTTTAGCAGAATCCAGGAGTTTCCAGTCAGCTCAAAACAAACAAAAAAATTCAGAACACAAGCAGAAGCCTTATATATATTTATATGTATTTACCTTTTTTCAGCTGCTGGTGACATTCCTCTAATTTCTGATGAGTTAGCTTGAAGTGATCAAGAAAACCATTCAAGTTCTCTTGAATGAAATTTGGAGGCATGGGCTGAGAGGTGAGTGCCTTGCAGGTGGCTTTCAGATGTTCCAGCCGTGGATTCAGGCTTACAAGATGAGTTAATTCCTGCTGTGAAAGATTGAAACCAAAACCAAACTTGAACTTGCCTTGTTAACAGAAAGATTTTAGTAAGCTACTGCAGCACAGCTCTTCCACATTACTAGGGCAACACCATTAAAGTACTCGTGAGACACAGGTTACCCAAATCTTCCAGTCAAATCAGGTGCCTTGCATGCCTTAGAAATTAAATTACCTTACTGACTAGGCTAAGGTCCTCTGGGGCATCCTGTGTTTCTGACAGCCTCCAACTAAAATTAACGAGTTTTGCCAGACTTACCTGACATAAGTCTTTCAGGACTGCTGAGGGCTGGGATGCTGAAGAAGCATCATTTTTAAGCCAGTCATCCTTCTCTATTAATGTCTTCTCAAGCTCACTCATTTCTTTCAAATAAGCATTTATATCATCCTGGTACTTTATCTTTCTGGCTACTTCTTCTAGATTTTGAACCACATCTTTCCATCCTGACAATATTTTCTCCATCACAGTTTTTATATCCACTGTAGGAAGTCCATCTAGAAAGATTATATAAATTATTGATATGTTGCAACACATTTTCATTAACAGACATTTAACCATTCCTCTCTTTAATTACAGTTGCATATTTGTAATAACACTCTAAATGCTTTGATTCCAAGTCCACTCCCTATAAATCTATACTTGCTACTGAATAGTGTTTCAGCTTTATATTTCCACATTAATCATAAAACGAAGAGGGGATATTCCACTTCTTTTATGACAAAAGACACACGGAGGGGTTTTTTTGCTGGACCATAGGAGGAGCCCAATGCTCTGATTAGGGCAGCCAGCCAGCCAGTCAGCTTCCACACGAGCACTTGAAGACCCTGTTCCACAGATGCTCCCCATGCTTCACACACTGACCATCTGCTTGGCACACCTACAGCACAGCAGCTGCAGCCAGCTACCCACGAGAAGCACACACACAAGGGGCAGTCACTGTCATTGTGGCACAGTCTGTACAGACCCGGGGATGGAAATGGATGTATGCACACACGTGCCAGTTCTGTGCATTATTCCACACAGGTGTAGTTGGGCCTCAGTTTGGAGTAGGCTGTCATTCTAAGCTAGACAAAATATACTGGCAGACCCTAACTAAATCAGGGGCTGTAGATCAGTTATTTTCTATAGAGCCCAAGACTTAAGATGACAAACAACTAGGAAGGAATGTCTGTATCTTACTTCTAGCTGATGCAAAGTCATTTTTCAACTGTTCATTTCTAAGTATGATCAACAGACACTGGTTTCATAGCCATCACCTATCACAGCTGAAGGGGCTTGTGGAAGAGAGAGGAAGGGAGTATTATTGTCCGAGTTTGGAAACAAGGAACAGATTATTTTTACAACCCAAACTCCAGGTCAAATCAGTAGCTTTCAGCCATAAGCTTTAGGGCAATGGCACCCACGGTAAAAAGCTCAGCTCTAGTAGGCTAGGAGAGGATTGGAGATACTTAGCAAATTGGGGCATACATGCAAAGGATCTGGCTGCCAAAAAATGTCAGTCAAGAAATCTAATAGAAATCAGTATCTTCCAAAACGAATGCTGGTTAGTATGCAGGACAGTGATACCATCCTTTCAGAGGTCTGAATGCTACCCGTCACAGCAACTTCACCAGAAGTCAAGCAGACTGAAAAGACTGTCTCTAGATGATATGAACATCTCTTTTATAGATATCAAATTTCAATGAAAGAGTTCTGTCATTATGAAACATTATTTTGGCAAGGCTTAAAGATTCAACTTCCATGGATGGTAATTGTAAGATCCCATGGATAAGTGTTTTAATTAACAATCAATCATTTTTCCAATTATGTAAACTTCTCTCTTGCCTTTGAGCCATAAATTGTGACTGTATCATCAAAACACATTGACAGTTTTTACATAAATAGAAAAAAACTTTTAATAAAAGAGTACACACATATGTATCAAGCTTAAATTTGGCTTCAAAGTTTTCACTTCTCCATGGTAGTTGCATTGTAAAACTTTATACTTCAAAACAAATCCATTCCTTCCCTCAAAAGCCTGTAACTGCTGTTGTTACTGAAGTAGAAATTTATTTTTTTTTAATAATTCTTAGAAAACTGCAAATGAACATATGCACATTAAAGAATAATAATGTTGCTTTTCTAGAAGCTTTAATAAAACAAAATATATAATTAACTGGTAAAAGTAACATTGACCAGGGTCTTTGAGAAAAAGAAAACGGAGGGAGTAGGAAGAAACATATTGTGATGTTTAACTAGAGATAACATATTTCAATATTATTTTCCAACAATGCAACTGATTAAATCGCAAAACAGAAAAACCTCCACATTGCTTACCCTTTCCCATCTGATCCAGAAGAATATGTCCACTCCGTTTCAGTTCATCTAACTTTTGGCTTTTTTCAACTCTTTCTTTTTCAATCACCTTCAAAGAGAATCCCAAAAGAATAGTTTCAGCCAGGTGTTTTTTTTTTATTTCCCTCTTTCCTCCATTAATATATATTTTCCCACTACTACCCAAATTACATCCAGTTTTCTTGGATACAGAGCTTCTAAGATGTCCGCAAGTTCTGTTTGTTCAAAAAACAAATACAAAAGGAGTTACCTGTCACAAGTACCAAGCAAGCAAAAGAAGGTATAACAGCACCAGGAATAAAATATTGCTAAAAGGGTTGATGATCTTGCAATGTGAAATAAGATATTGGGGCACCAGCTGAAACAAGTCACTTGTGACCAAAAATTGAATTTTTTTAATGTGAACCAATGGAGAAAATACTTTCCCTTCACCTCTACAGTCCCTACTGAGATTTCAGTAGAAGGGAACAACCAACCTGTTCCCCAGAAATCCAATCAGCAAGATCTATAGCACACTAGTCATCCACTTTCATAAGCTCTAGTGCTTCAGTCTCCTTCACAAAGATATGGTGAAGGAAATTCTGTATGACTACCAAGATTTTTAGAGGAACAAGTTCCTCACTCAAGTCACACATATTGATGAATATTCCTGTATGAGTCAATAGGTAGAAATACATCCACAGAGTAAAGAGAAGTTCCTTGGCCACCAGGCCACATTTCAATATCCTCTGTGATTACAACAAAGTATTTCCAAAATAGAAACTTTTTGGAACTCATGTCAAGAGGTCATTACTCTGGTTTAGACTTGCTACAGTAAATTCAGAAGTGTGCACTTATTTGTAGAGCTAGAAAGAACAAATACTGTTCTACCCACTTACAGCCCAATCATTTAAAAACAGCTTTTCATGAAAACCTGGTGTTTGCCTCCTTTATAAAGGGCTATAAACATTCATAAAGATCTATAAATAAACTATTGGGAGGGTTGTTTTGGCTTTTATTTCCAACAGTACCATCATTCCAAACATTCCTACTGGCACCGTTTTGTACTACAGCACAAAGGAAGAGTCTCCTTATAGATATTTTTAAGTATTGTTTTTGATTCAAAAAGCAGCTTCAGGTCCTGCTAAAGCTTCAGTTAGCTTTCATTAACAAAGTATGGTCAAGGACCAAAAAAAGGCAAGAATACATTCCTGAAACAGAAGGAACAGAAGATAAAATGCCTATTTCATGGCTCCCACAGGATTCTGTAAAATTATATACTCTGTCTTGCAGGTCAGCAGTACTGTCCACAAGTTGTAACTATCAGGTTTTCTCAAAAATTAATAAAGCAAACATGTCCGAACATTATAATAACACACCACTTTGGACCCTGGGTGTTACAGTGTGTGAGGAATGTCACAGCAGGATCCATGGGATCTCTGAGCATACCACTGGCCTACTTCTGATAAAATTATAAAAGTGGTGTCAATCAATGCCACTTCCAACTGTGAAACATGCAACCAAAATATGCTACTTAGTGTAAAAGATGATAATCCTGAAGACAGACATTTTCCAGAACTCCAAAGGAGACATCATAAATATATGTTTCTAAAATTTTCTGAGGATTATGCAATGCAACACTAGCAAAAAGACGTGTCCAGCTGGTCACAGATTCCCATGTTTGTCCAGTTCTGAAACTATTTAACTAAAGGACTTAATCCCCTCAAAGCATACAGATAAACCCACACCTCCAGCTGACAATCAGCTTAGATATAAAGAATACTATTCACTGAAACACTCTATCTCCTCATTTTACCTTCAACTTTTCTTTCAAGCTTGAAGTCTCTCTCATCTTCTTGTATTCTTTGATGTCTGTGGCCTGAATGGCAGATTTTGATTTTGAAATCCAGTTCAGGAGCTCAGCACTTTCAGCATCAAACCTGGTTTAAAAGGTCAGACAATGGTTTGTTTTTTGGGGTTTTGGGTATTTTTTTTCCCCAATCACTTTGTCTTAAATGTCAGAAGTCTAAAAGTTCAGCACATTATTCCATCCTAAAACAGCAAGAGTGCACACAAAATTCATGCTCCTCATATTACTACTCACAGGAAGTAGGGCAGAGACAGACTTTCAAAAACCTATCATTGTAAAAATTATGCCCATGGTATTAGCCTTTGGGAACAAATTGAGAATGCATTGTCCAATTTATTTCTCATTTTTTATACACAGCTTCATGCAAACGATAACTTTTTCTTTTAATATGTCACAAAACAGTTCACTCAATGCTGCATACTTTAAAAGTAATAAACCAAACCTCAGAAACAAGACAAATAAGAATTACACATTTAGGTTTCATAAAAGTCAGCTACACTATTTAGTCTGAAGGAAAGGCTAGCAGCTTAAGCACTCATGGCAGTGACAGCAGACAGACCTTTTTCTGCATTTAGCTGACTAAAGATTAGCTTATAGCTTAATGTCTTTGGCTACAGTGGACATGTCTATACCAATGTAACTTTCTTAAGCCTAAAACCTCTAAGCTACAACCTACCACCACCAAAAGAAACCCAATGAACTCTCAAGTTAACCAATATTTTACAAAACTACAGAGAAGGGCAGATACACCGTACAGACCACAAGTCAGGCCATATTACTAATATACTGCTTAACAGTGTAAATCCTAACATGGAATAAGAGCATCCCACTAAATGCAAAGTCACTGTCAGTCACTCAAAGTTTTGATGAGAAAATTGGCAAGAATCTACTTACTGACCATTTGTTGGTTTCAGACAAATGGTTTGAATGGAATCATGCAAAAAACATCAAAAAGTTTAAACCATTTTACTGACCCTTTTTTTAATACAGTTTGAACTCTAGGAAAATAGATGACAGATAAATCACTTTTGCTTTCAAAACCTAAAATATTTTCTACAACTTGTGAGACACTCATGAGAACAAGACCGATGGGTTGCTGACTGCTTTACTGCCTTGGGACACGCAGATGCACACACCACTCCCACCAGGGCTCAGAGGATCTGACCGGTGTCCTCTAGAGGGTTTGGGTAGGTTCCTCACCCCTTCAAACATCCTTTCCTCCTCCAGAAAAAAAATGAAGGTAACATCTGTTTTTCACTGTGCAAACACACATCACCTAGCACAGAGACTCCCTGCTCTTGAGGCAGCCCTCTATCCTCTCCCTAAATGACCTGCCAAAGATTTAAACCAGTGACAGCTCAACTAAATGCTCATTTTCTAAGCCAAGCACAAAAAGCAAAATGTTGAGTATCGAGCATTTACTTTCTTAATTTATCTTGGAACAATTCCTTTAGTTTTAGATATGCTATTTAATAAAGAGAATTCAACATAAGTTATTAAATATTTGTCAGCCTAGAGGAGAGAAAGCTCCAGGGAAACCTTATAGCAGCCTTCCACTACTGAAAGAAAATTAGGGAGGGACTCTGTCAGGAATTATATTGGTAGCACAAGGAGTAAATGCTTTCAACTGAAACACAGCATATTTAGATTACACATGAAAAAGAAATTCTTCAGTATGTTGCAGCAAGATACCAGAACAAACCGCCCAGAGAAGTTGTGGGTGCCACATCCCTGGAAGTGTTCAAGGCCAGGTTGGATGGGGCTCCAAACAACCTCGTCTAGTGGAAGGTGTCCCTGCCCATAGCAGGGAGGTTAGAATGAGATGATCAACAAGGTGCCTTCCAGCCCAAACCATTCTATGAGTCTATATACGAAAATCAGCCAGCCACCCCAGAAATACTTGTCACAGGAGACATCACTGTAATTTTATTCTTATTACTAAATACCAGGGATATGAAATAGATTTCTGACCCTTTTTTATGCAGTTTCTCCCATTTCTCTCATATTTTATGGAGACTATAAATTAATAGTAAATAAATCAAAATACTTGGCACTTTCACGTCACTTTTTAACGATGAAAAGATGTTTTTTCCAAAAAAAAGTAAATATAATAATTTCTATCTTTTCAGCAAAGAAGCTGAGGTACAAAGGACTGCTTCTATGAGAAACAAAACATCCCTGTTTCCCTTGGAAATTAATGGAAGCTACAGGCTTTTTGTTGCTCCAAAAACAAGGCTGTACATAACATTTCCTTCCCATTCACAGAATCACAAATTTGTTAGGGTTGAAAGGACCTCTGAAGATCATCTAGTCCATCCCCTAAATCCAACCTCACACCAGCAACTGCAGTATTGCTTACTTACATAAAAGAAGAATCAAAAGCCAAGACAGAATCTATGTAGTACCTAATGCTCATGTGAAAATCGTAGTGACATATACTTACTTTTTCTTTGCTTCACTGTCCCCTGGAATTTGCCTTTTTTTGGGGAGTGGTGGTGGGGGCAACTCTTGTCTGGACTGTTTAACCACTACCTGTTCCTTCAATGGTGTTGTTTCTGCAGCAGTCTTCTGTGAAACCTGTGACATCCCTACACTTCCTACAGCTTGAGTTACCTACACAAAATAATTTAGAAAAAGGATTACATGCCATTTGTAACACAAGCTGAATTGCTTTTTCTTAGTTTCTTTTATTCATCAAACATAAAATCCTCCTACAAATGATCACACCTAGCTGTCATGAAGCACCTTTATCACAGATGTACTCCAGAGAAAAACTTCATTATTCTCATTTTACAGATGACAACCAAGCATCAAAATTCTCAGTTCAAGTACAATTTCATACCAGTCCAAGTGAACTGAAATCAACAAAATAAGCATTATATCTACTTTCTTGTTCAAAAAAATAACGAAGGAACTTGAAGCTTATTAATACTCAATTCTATATTTTGTATTCATACACCATAAAACCAATCCTAGACCTCATAAAGAGCTGTACCTGGCGAGTTTGACCTAAAACCTCACTAAGTCAATGAACCTTTCATGCTCTTTAACAGGTTATCAAGTAACACCCATGGGAATCAACCTGTAAGTTCAAAGTATGTGCTTGATAGAGAGTAAAAGCATGAAGACAGGATTTGGCATTCTCTAGTACTTTGACTCAAACACAAGAACAAACTAAAGCCACATGGCTGAAATGAACCCCTACTCAGCCTGCACAACTCATTCACTATACACTAAATGGACCATGAATCAGTGCCATGGCTTTCACCATAACAACATATTAATATCACATAAAAAGGCACATATGAGTTATAAAACTGTCAAATAAAATTCTCACAGAATCCAATGGGAGCTCTGTCTAAATAAAAACATTACCAAGCACTCAAAATAATAAAATAAACATTTAACAATCCAGCTTGGCTATTATGATTACATATCAAACAAACAACTACTCTATTTTCAACAGATGAGAAATCATACTCACAGAGCATAAATGCTTGTATGACTCCCATTTATTTATCTATTCTGGGTTTTGGGTTTTGTCTTTGTTTTCTTTTAGTATCAGATTTAATCCAGTCCCAGCACTCTTATAATGTTTAAAGGCATTTGCACTGATTGATAATACATGGCAAGCCTGCTTTACTCATCAGAAAAATGAAGCTTAATCTGCATGAGAAAGGAGTAATAGTACTAGTCAGGTTAACAACTTGGGCTTTTAAAGACCAAAAAATGCAGACAGCTTTGTCAGCAGATAAAGTCAGCCCCACGTGAAAAAGCACTCACCTACTTCTCTAGCCTGATACCAAGAACTCTCCAGGGCAATTTTGCTGACACAGTATCAGTGAAGCTTGCACACATACAGTCATCTAAAAAGCCAAAAAGTAATAAAGCTTTACCAAGTACCTGGTTAGAGTAATCCTCTAGCTTCTGAACCAAACTGTCCCACCTCTGAGTTAGTTCTTCTTGATCCTGATCAATTTTGTTGGATGCACTGCCATTTCCAAGGATTTGGGCCACATCCTGACCTAGCTCGTTCAGCTGGTCTAGTGTTTGACGTTTCATACCCATGTCCTCTTTCAAAATCTGAAATAAAATGAAAATATTAAAAGATGACATCTAGTATTCTGCTACCCCTTAGCTTCTAATTTCATGTCTGGGAGGCAAAGGGGGCTGAGGGGGTAGTGATGGAGGTAAAAAACATACTGAGTCAGATGAACAGTTCTCTTGTGCAAAAAGAGCACTAATGGACACTCTTTTTAAAGAGCACATCCTTGAAACAGTTCCTAGAGCAGTCAGCAGTATCTTGAGTAACAGTTACGAATGATTAGTTCAGATACAAGCTGCTCCAACAAAATAAAAAACAGAAGACATGACAAACCTACCCTTTGGAAAACAAAGCTGAGTGGCGGACTGCGATAAAATCCAAACCCTGTTAAAAATCTAGGTTAGCTGTTTCAAAGTTTGGCACACCAACCTGGAATGGCCGTGGAATAAGTTGCACAGATTTTTCTAATTCAAGTGAAAGAATCTGGCAAGGAAAGCATGTTGGCCTGGCTTCCAAAGTGTCATGCACTCACAACTCCTACTAGGGTCAAACTGGTAATTTGCCATTCATTTAGTCTATGAGGTTTGACAGGATAGTGATACTCACTGCTAGTTTTCGAACATTCACACTCAGGTCTGTTTGATCTTTAAAGTTGCTTGTCTGGACCTTACTCAAAGCCTCTTCTTTCTCAGTTAACCAAGCTTTCAATAAGCACTGCAGATCATAAGAAAAATAGCACAATAACAAGGTTGTCAAACATCTATTGACAATTCCTTCTTTAAGATCACTGCATTCAAAGCACAGTTCTGCAGTCTTTATATGCAGGAATTTCAGCTGACTTTAACAAAAATAGTAGATAAAAGGGGACAAAAATATCAGATGAGGGAACTTTCCAGCAAAACAATTTCAACAAAGCCATTTCTCAATATATCAGAGCACACCTTCCCTAAAGTTATTTATAGCAAAGAGACATCAACCATAAAGCTGATATAGGACTTATAAATTATATTAGAATATACTAAAATGGCATGTAAACTTTCTTCTGTTTTCTACCCTTCTTCCTCTGTGACTCCAACCCAGCTGTTACAAACATTTTCTCAGAGAAGCTACACCATCAGTAATTCAAAATTCTTTTAGTCCAGGCAGTTGATCGAACACTAATTAGTCACCTCCCCATTTATGGTACCTACTTTTCACTGCAAAATAAATTTCAGCAATAACTTCATTAACTACTGAAAGCTGGAGTGGTCTGCTCTCAGTAGCTCTAACACAGGGATCTTGAACTTTTTCCTTTTTTTTTTAATACGAAACCTGCTCTGGGTCTTACACCAGCAATAACTGGCATCAAGTGCCAGGAAAGATTTTTATATAGACTATATTATGTTGCAACAGATTGCTGCTGCTGCACAGCAATTTCCATGGACTAGAATGCCCAGCTCCCTATCAAACTCAGTTGCAGAGCCACTGGTGCACTGCTGTTCCCGTATGTTTAAAAATAAATCACACAGCAAGGCAAATCTGCCTGTTCTTTGAACAACACACTTTACAACAGCCACTAGGCTCCCTAGTCTAGCTGTGTATTTTTGTCACTGTCCCATAACTTACTACAGCAACTTTTGGGCCAAAGGGTTAAGGCAGTTTACATTTCTAATGTAAACCAATATGCAAAATGTACAGACATAAAATACAGTGGTGGTGGAAATGACATAAGGCTGTGAGAAACAAAATTGTAACACCGCATACTCTCTGGAAAAATCATGCTGGCATCCCAGCTGACATATTTTATGCACAAGAGGAGCTTAAAAACTCTTCAATACATTCAGTTAATTTCTGTTAAATCAGCAAAGATAACTCTCCCTAGAAAACTGAAACATAATTATCACAGTGCTAAGTAGTATCTGGCACTGATTGAGGAATTTGTTTCCTGAGTGGTAAGAATTGTGGTTTCCAAAAGCTTCTTAGGCAGCCACAAAAAGGCTGATGCATCACTGTTGCTCATCATTCCATGTGGTTGGCCAAAATGGAAAATGCTAGTACCTAAATGTTTTAGCTACTTTTCTGTTAACAAACTGTTTGTATTCAGTTTTTAATTAGTTTCAAACAGTAATTTTAGTAAGTCACTTGGTCATTCTTAAGGACAGAGAACTGTAATAAATGCCTTGTTCAGTTAAACAGTGAAAGCAAACATAGGCTGATCTAAGCAACTAAAACAAACTTTTATTTCCTCATTATTTGCTGTCTGACATTCCACATTAAACACACCGATTAATTGTTTCACTTTCAAAGAGCAACATAATTACATACAAATTTTAAAAAGTGGAATGCAAAAGCAGCTCCTCCAGAAGATGACACTTTTAACTTTTTTGTAATCATCAATGAGTGGTCACTTTTCCCCAAAAAAATACAAGGGTGAAATAGGACAGAAACATGTTCACATAGAGTCACCAAAACTAAGAGCACTTGAAATTCATACTTTGACATACACAGTAAGGATTCTGAGGGAGTCCTTATTTCTCCACTCAGTTACCATGACCAAGAGTTGTCAGAAAATGTTAGCATGTAATTTTCTGGATATACATACATAGGTGACAAAGCAGTATTTCAAAGAAATGTATAAACAGATACTTGGCATGGGATAAACCAAAATTTTAACCTTGAGTCCATATTAACAACAAGATCACGTCAGCTACAGATTCAGCTTATCAATATACTACACAAAGATATTGGAGGGGTCAGGAAGAAACACATATGCAACCCCAAAAAGTGCAGACCAAACATCCTTGTCAAAGAAACCAGGTTGTAACTGATACCAACAGCTTATCAGCACTGTTCTACTTCTTTCAAATGCCTAAACAATCTGAGCATACCGTGTTGTTTAAAAAATAGCTTATAGTAATAAATACCACCATTTAAGGAGAAAAAAAACCCAATTTCAGTAAAACCTTCAGAGGAAAGAGCATCAACTATTTCAGACACAAAGCAAGCTGTAGCACTAGGCATGCAAACCTAGCACATGTAGTTGTGTTACCATATTTTTTATGCCATCAGTTAATTTGTGTTTGAGTAGTATTTAATATATATTTAAATATGTGATATCAAAGCAAGAGGACACTCACAATGTCATCTTCATGACAATTCAACTGTTCACGTAAACTCAGCAAAATGAAATTAACCGCATGCTTCATTTATATGGACCAAATGCTTGACGTTACTGATCTTGAAAATAGTTACCTATTGATTAGCTGACTGCATAATTGTGTATCCATGCTGAAAGCACATATACCTCAATTAGCAACATTTCTGTAATTACAAAACCACCAGATACTTAGAGAATTCATTGTCATTTTGCTATTGTGGATATTTACACTTCCCGGCCATTTAGCAAGATTCCTTATAAAAAAAAAATCTCCAAGGTGTTATACACTTTCTTTCTTAAAACTCTGGAAAATGCTTCTCTTGCACTTCAGAGCTACTCTAGTCCTCAAAAAATGCTGGGAACTCAAACAATAACAAAACCTAGTTTTTCAAGGGTTTTTTTCCCATGAGTTGCTCAACCCTAGTCAGGAGCTTGGGTTGTTTGTTTTTTCCCTTCCACAAATCAACCAGTCTCCCTGAGTGACTAAACAGCTACTAACCTGTTCTTCCAGCAGCTCCTGCCATAAAAGCTGAATTTCTTGCAGCTTGACCCTTCGATCCTCAGTCCAGCGACAAACTGCAGTCCACCTCTCACCAAGCCTCTAAGAAAGCAGGAAACACGCGTGAATGATCACGAACTTAACAAAGAAACTCCAAAACCAGCTATTCAAAAGCGTAATTTCTACTTCACATTAATCTCTTTCTACATTATATCTACCTCCTTGTTCAGTTATTGCTTTCACTGTATTGCACAGAACTGGAGATTAACACTTTCAAAAACATTCACTTAGGGCCTTATCTCTGCTCTTGCTGAAGTCAGTGAGCTATTTGACTGACTTCAATAGGAGCAGACAAAGCATGAATTCTGTTTGAATAAATTCTGTCTCATGGTCACTGTACTTCAAGTTACAGTCCTAACTTCTGATAAAAACAGGAAAATACTTCACATGTTATTTCACAGATAAATCTTGTTGATTTTTCTTAACAGATTTTAACTCCTTAACAAAAATTACTTATCTGAAATAAGAGTTGTACTATACATCTTCCTATCTTATGAAACTGCTGGAAAGATACACTACAAGAGTGCCTAAGTCATTAAGAATGCAAATAGCTTGCCTCATAAAGAACTGAACTTGAAAGTCACCAAGAACTTTTGCAAGTTTGAGCTAATTTAATAATTCTTTAAGTTAGTATTACTTCTTAAAAAAAACGATTTAAAATTACTTTCTGGGATAAATTGTCTTTAAACACAAAAACATTGATTAACAACTATATGAAAAGATTTTAAGTGCCTGTTGCTACAGTTAAAAAAATAGAGGGCTCTACCGTTTTACCTGCAATTGTTCTTCCAGAACAGCTGTTGCACTTTCCCCACTGCTTTCATCGACAATGACAACCATGTGTGTTAGGGAGTTCACCTTCACCTGTTCTGCCTCTAGATCATTCTGCAGGCTCTGCAACAACAAACCAGAAGTTACCAACTTAGAATACATTTGCTAGTCTGCTGTTTCAGCCACAGTGACTATAACAACTGCTGTGGCAAAGGAAGTACTTCAGATTCAACAGTTAAGCACCAATTTTACCACTGGGAATCACTGCTCAGTTTAAGTAAATGTAAGCAGAAGGCTGCTAAAAATGAATTCCAAATCATTCTGTTGAAATATTGGAAAATGTGGGAGTGCTGTATGCACCACACTTGACTAGGAGAATCATTATATGTCTAATGTTATAGGTAAGAGAGCTTAAGTGTTTCTATACAAAGCTGTTGTTGTTAATAAGCAAGTATCACAGAGCATGCCAAATGGGAGAAACCATTAAGAACATTCATCTTTTAGGAGTAGACAATACAATTCCCATAAGTATCAATAGTGGAATAATTGATCATGACGTTAAAAGATAATAGCCAAAAACTGCAGAAAACATGCAGTTCTGCTTAGTTTAAAACAATCTGTAGATTTAAATATTCATACAATTTGTAGAACAGATTCCATGGTTAAAGCCTACCTCCAAAATATCTCTGCAAGATCAGTACACCTTTACAGTACTATGAATGTCACTTTTCATCCCAACATATCCTAAGCTACTCCATGAACAACAGACCTCAATCTCCACAGAATTTGAAGACAAAGGAAAGAATGCAAATGTGGGACAGGAAACTACACAGACTGAAAGTACTTCACTGCTCTTGTTCTGTGAGGTATGTCCCAGGCTGGGGAAAAGGTCAAACCTCAGCACTGAGCACAAAAGCTAAAGCTGCAACCATGACAAATATCAAAAGGACATCTTTCTTCTTCACAAAAACACCATAGGAATGAAAGGCTGGACTTGCATCCAAAAACTCAGTCAAGAGACAAACTAACTCCAAAATACTGTGCACATCAGAGAGCAGTGCCTGTGCACCCCCTTAGGATGCAATCCCTGTAAAAGCAGGGACTGGAATCAGTGACTTGGAAGGCCCTTACTGATCATTTTAACTCTCATATTATTTCCATCTGCAAGTCTCAAGCACACTTTACCAACACCTGCCGGTCATTAAGGGCAAGTTTATCTACAGTACATTTTGTACTGTTCCTCACACCAATGATTTACCAGGAGAGATTTTTTTCTCTGTACAAAGTAAGGGTAACAATTTTCCCTACAGAGTTTACTTTCTGCGTGAAGCAAATATAATAGTCCCTACAAGTCAGCAGTACTCAAGCCTTCAGTTAAGACTTCCAATTCCCTTCTAACCCATCATCATCCTTTTCCAAACATCAAATGCAGCCCTGTATGACTTCTGACACGATCAAGTTTCTCAGCTAGGAACCCACCAGTGTACACATCTTTCAAATACTTCTCCCATGCACATTACGTAACAGACAGAAAGGTCTACCTTATGTTCTTCCAGCTGTTTTTGAAGGGACTCCAAATCTTCTCCTAAGAGCTGAGATTCCATCTTCTGAATGCGTTCTTCTGTGACTGTCAGCCAGTCAGACAGCTGCTGCAACTGCTGCTTCTGGAGCTCCATCAGCATGTCATGCAGGCTGCAGGGGGAAGCACAGACTGAGTTATTTTAGAAACAGCTTTCCCAGGAAAGAAACTAAATTCTAGTTCATATAGGAAAGAAGCAAGGCCATTCATAAAACAGTTACTTAGCATCAAATAAAGTTTTCACCATTAAGCTATGAACACAGTTAAGTATCCTCATTTCCTTTTCTCTTTCTCAACAAAAAGAGTTCATGAATTATGCTATCTATATCAGGGATTGCTTCTTCCATCAGGGATTTGCTGCTAATAAAGCCTCTGCTGAGAATCACAACAAAATGCAGTTCTCCATTGACATGCAGCTCTAACCCACATGTAGGAAAAAAATTCTTCTAAATGCTTTTTTAGCTGTGTAAATATTCACGGTTATACACATCCACTGTACACTCTATTGAGAAACTTAAACACTTTAACACTTTCAGTAGTTTATGTAGCTACTGCATTTAAATACCATATATTTAGTCTGGCACATCTACATAACGTAACAGTCACAAAATACATTATAATCAAAAAAACCACCCCAATCAGTTGTTTTGTTTCACCTTGGAAAGTATGAAGGCGGATTTCATGTCACAAACTGAAGTGCTGATTTTAAAAAAAAGTCTTACTAACAGATGTAAACCAACTTCTCCAAGACACAGCAAGTACCAGAGCTCAGTCCTGGACCTCTAAAAAACATTATGCACCATTACTGACCGGGACTGCCTGTCCATGCTCTCCACCCTGAGTTCCTCCCAGCGGGAGTTCAGCAGCAGCATTTGCTCCTGGATCTCAAACTCTTCTTCAGGTGACAGATTTCCCTGGGCCACCAGTTGGTTTCCAGCCTGCAGAACATTGCCAACACTGCTCTGATGTGCAGTCAGTTCCATCATAAAACCCTGGAAACAGTACAAGTGAACACATCAGTATGGGGTCCTACAGGAGTTTATGAATTTGTAAATATCCTAAAAAATTGTCGTGTTTGAAACAGTGCTGGAAAATGAGCTAGCACTATCAAACACACAAACAAGGTAGACCTGTTCCTCTCTTGCACAAAATATTTTCCCTAAGCTACAAAAATTTCAGAGCCAGTAAAACAGAATTAATTGAGTAAAAAAAAGCTGACCACCTCAGAGAAAGATCTGTTTGAAAGAAGACAGCCTTTGAACAAACTCACCAAGAACATGAAACTGAAATTTAACTATGGCAAACAGAACATAAAACAAGATCTGAAATGTATTGTAGGAAAGCAATTAGAACCCTATCAGTTACTAACACTAAAAAAGTTACATATTTACTATAAATCCAGAACACCTCTCCTTTTAGTTCATGACTTCTAAACTGTAGCACAAGGAAAAAATTTCTCACATTGATCAGCATTCAGATTTTATACGCCATTGTATACAGTAAGCTGATACTGGAGAAAACTAGAACATCTAACATGACACTTTAAACTTTTATCAGCATTAGAGTATGTGTTCAGACTTAGAACAGAGTCAAAATAAACTAATTTGGATACAAAAATATTTTGGAAGCATCAACACAAGCTTGTGAAACAAACTATCCTAATCATCACAGGGAGACCAGTGAATTAAGTCAACATGATTATCAATTTCAGCATTGCCCTCTTTTAACAGCAAGTGACATAAGGCTGATCAGGCTTTTTAGTAGTTGGCAGCAGGAAAGCATGACTCAGTCTGGATCAGACTGCCTTTGTATTAAGCACACCAGTAAGCCAGCCACCAAAAGCTGATTTAAAAAATAAGTTAAAGCTTTGAATCATGTTCCACTCTAAGTTTTTCTAAAAAAGATCAATTTTCACCTTCAAGCACACATCATTTGTAAACAAAAAAACCACAAACAAAAAACACAAAGAAAAATCCAACTGCACAGGGACCACATTCAGTTAGAGGTACCTTTCATTTAGAAAACAACAGACAAAAGAAACAGGATGAAAGTTCTTGAATAAGGACTAGGAAATGGAAGCTCTGCAGCTTACAGACACACAAAAAAAGGAATCAAACCACAACAAAAGAATTTTCAAGAGAAGCTTACTTCATGGGTGGAAAATTGTTCTTTGACTTCCTCAACGTCACCAGATATTTCCTCCTGTTCCCGAAATGCATCCTCAGCTGACAGCAACCATGTAAGAACCTCTTCCAGAGCAACTTGGTAGCTATCCAAGTCCATATCCACCTCTGTAACTGTGCTGGGAGTCTCTGCTCTAGAACTGTCCTGGTCCTCTTCAAGTGCCACAGTCTAGGCAGCCAAGAGAAAAGGGATGCTTTAGAGGTGCACAGAGGATGCCTTCCCAAATGATATTAAAAACAGAACAACTTTTAATCCTTCATAAAATGTAAACACCGGATACATTATTAATGAGAAAGGTCACAGTCGCTACTAATGAACTTTCATTTTAAAATAAAAAACTTGGATATAATAGACAACTTCAATCTTGCTCTTTTAACAGTGAATCTCACAACCAGACAAAATCTCATCACTACCACTACCCACCACAAGTTCCATGACAAAGTCAGTTAAAGATTTGGGACCACCCTCTTCAGCTACTCAACACTTATGAGGAAGAGAAGAAAATGCAAGAAACATAACAAATGGACCTTTATACCTCATCATGCAGGATTTTGTACATGAATCAGGAAAAAAAAAAGGAAGACAGAAAGACTGACTTTAATGACAAAGAAGACGCTCAAATTTTTCATATTTTCCCAGTTGTGCTGTCCCATACAGAAGGCATGTTTCAGAAGTAACTGGCAAACATGAAGCTCAGCTAAAATCACAGATTAAGAAACAACAGGCTGATGATGACAAACACACCTGCTGCACGTTCAACTCGCCATCTTCACATTCCTGCTTGTACCTCCTTGGAAGGGTTTCCACCTCCCGAATGTCTTCCATTGTGACTTGCTTAGGAAGGACCTCAAACAAAGAGGTTAAATACATAATAATAGACTTTTTGTCTGGAAGCTGTACAGCAACATCTGCATCAAAAAGATAAAATATGGGGATAAATAAACGAAGTAGCTGATTTTCTAAATCATTACTTAGAACATAGGTAAGACTTTACATATTATGCAAAACACAGGTTCTCCTGTTCAGTAGCCTTTAGTAAGCTTTTACTTAAAGACCACGTTTCACATATGTCCAAAGTAATATGAAGGAGAAAAATACAAAAAAAAATTTCTACATTTGAAAGTGAGTTCACGCTAACAGGATTGATCTTTCTGAAGTAAGAGCCCAGACATGAAGTTACTATGGAATAAAAACTGTTCAAGGGAAATTATTCTGACACATCTCCCACGCAGAAACACAGTGCAAGGGCAGTATCCCTAAAAACAAACATTTCTACTTGGGCTCTATCCCCACTCGCATTATTGGCCAGTTAATTTTCTTATTTTTCATATTGAAAAGGGTTTCACTGACTCAGGTTCACTTATCTCTTGGGTTATGAAGAATACCCATTGAGTTAATACTTTTTTTTTTTTTTCCATAAGGTGGTGCTTGAATCTATAAAGTTTGAGAGCTTGTCTTACAGACTAAGTCTTTGAATGCTCATTTCAAAGCAGAGCAACAGCTCAATATTTTAAAAAGGAGTTGTAAAAGACTCCTGGTAAGCATTTCTACACAGTATGTACTCACAGCACTGGCAGCTACTGCTACTCAGTGTATATATAAAGAATAATAGGTCATGAGCTCTTAAACTGTCCCATTTTCCATAATGCTCTACTGTATCTGAAAAACACACCCTTGCAGTACAACTCCTACCTAAAATGAAAGAAAGTCAGGGTACCAATTTCAGCTTCTTCACACAGTGTCTGAATGGTAAGTCAACCTTAACATTCAAAATGCCAAAGCCAAGCACACACAGACATACCCTTACCCTACAAACGATATTATTTTAAACCCAAATTTAAAGACTCAAAACAAAATAGCACTGCATACAACTGATGGAATTTTTATTCATAGTTAATGTCAATAGAAGAAATCTCTTTCAAGAGAGCTCAAAAAAGCTTCTTGTCAAGTAAAGTAACTCTATCCCACCTTCAGGATCCAACAGTTTCTCAATTCCTAAGTGGTTCTTGGCTACATTGAAAGCATTTTCAAGTCTCTCAGCTGGGGACATCTTTAAAACTTTATCCCAGCTGAACAGCTCAGGTCTAAAAGTAAAAACAAACCAAGGAAGAAAGTAAATTTTACCTAAATTAAAAAAAATCCATAACATGCAAAATATCAAGTTGTGGATATGATGGTAGCTACCTGAGTAAAATAAACATACATGTATATACAAAATACCAACATAAGTCAATATACATAAATGTATAAATGCAAATATGTGCCTTTTTTATTTTTCAGTGAGAATCTGACAATCACAAACCAGTTAACTGACTGCATGTTCACAGCATCATCCACCTTCCATTCTATGTGTTCTAAACATATAGTCATTGACTGCAACAGGAGATCAAATACTACTAACAAGAATACATAAACTTTGGTTAACATTTATCCCAGAACCAGTTTTCTTCGACTGTTTGTTCCACAGCATTATTGTTACTATAGGTTTTCTGCATCAGCCAGTTAGGTAATCACTCTGTTGCCAGAAAGCCTCATTCCAAATTTGCAGTGTGGATACCCCAGAACATCACAGCCAGGAGCAAGTCATCTCCACTCCACTCTCTCACACTTCCCATTATTTTCTCGCCACCAATAACAAAAAAAAGCCTACAAAGAAACACTCCATCACAAGTGCTCATGAGTCACAATGCAAATCAGGCCAAACAGCTGATTGATTTGCAGGGTCAGCAGCCTTCATTTAAGATGAGTGTTAACCCAATGACATCTCCAGTACAACTGTGCACCCAAAACACACTGGCAAGACACAAGAGGAAAGAGCAGAGCACAGAGTAGGAAGTGAGGTAAGCAAACAGGGCCCATTTCTAGCAGTACTTACACAAATAGGGCACGATCAGCCAAGTGCTGCAGCAGCACAGCTCTTAGGCTACAAAGCCATTAAAATACATTCCATTCTTCTGCAACAGTGGCTTTTCATCAAAACACTGCTATTGATTCTGTACTTTATAGAATTTGGGGAGGAAGAGACAGGCTTGCCTTTAATTCTTTTAATATTTGATTCAGTTATAAATTGACCTAAGAGCATCCTTTATCATCTATTGAGTCATTACATTGGTAAAACAGGAAGGCCATAAGCCAGCAGGGTCTGAGAAGGAAAAAGCCAGAAAATAGGGTGAGCAGGAACAGAGATTTGCATAGAATCTCATGGAACACTGTACCTCCATGCAAGAGCAACAAGGATAACCACATAGACTCATGTAAAGCTTTAGCAGAGACTGTGACTTTGAAAAACGCATTACAATCAATATGCAGTACCTGCACAATGTCATGATAACACAAGTTTTAACAAATCACAATCCAGGTATTTACCTGCGAGTGAGAAAATTGAACCAAAGAACAGAATTCAGTTCAAAGAGGAACTAAGCTACTATTAGGAAATGAAAGAGACCAGCAGAGTAAAATGTTAATAAAATTATATGAGATAACAGGTCACTTAAGTGCTGCAGGTGTTACAAAAAGTTACATTTCACAGCCAAGAGCTAACAATTCTTCATAGATACAAAAAGAGAAAAGAAAGATACTAAGTCTCCTAATGGGATCCACAAAGATTCTCCTATTTTAAGTGTCAATTTAAACTAAAAAAAAAGCAATACAGAAAAATGCCCCTTAGGTAGGGGTGCACTACTGTATGGGTAAACTAAACAGCTTTGTTGTCCTATCATTTCTGCAAAATGCCCCAGACCCCTTGTTCTTTTGCAAGTGCTTTTAGAGTTTCTCTTTCAAAGCTGACCTGAATTTAAATCCAGATCAAAACTTCTGAGTGTGGTGCTTCCCTGGCTAAAGGACTTGAGCCTAAGCATAGCATAGCAAAGCTGAATTCCGACATGCAGGCAGCTGTCAAGCTTCAAGGAATAGGAAATAAAAGGCTCAGAGATGAGCAGGCCCAAAGATTTTAGAAAGCCACACAAAACCACAGTTACTCAGTCAAAGCTTTCAGCAAGGGCTTTTGCTACACAACAGTGCTCTGAAAAGGGCAGACTTCAGATCCTGCAAAGCCCAAGCACATAGTCACAAGAAGTAAGGACAACAAACAGCAGGGAACCAATTTTGCTACCTCCCTCCTCCTCTCTCAGGTCACCAAGGTCACATTTATGTCTAAAGCTGGCAGTCTCTCCACCACAAATCTTCACACATTCAGCAGCAGAGCAATGCCACTATAAGCAATTGCACCAGTAGGAAAACCACCAATACTCACCCCACCCAGAGAGGGGACCTGCAGATATTTATGATAAATTCCAGCAAGACCTTTACTCAGCCTTTGCACAACAGTCTTTCCAAACTTTCAGGGGCCATCAGTGTTGTGCAGACCCTCCCTCTAAACCTGTGTGGGCTGAATGCAGCCAGCTCTGGTCCGCAAGGCACACAGGTATGTCACGGCAGACCCGCCCTGAAGTCAGCGAGCCTGTGACAGAGCCCATTTCAGTTAGCACAGGCCAAACGGGCTCTTAAGAGCAGAGAACAGCAGGCTCAAAGTGAACATGTTTTTGCAAACACTTTGCATCTGCTGGGTATAAAAATTACAGGTATTTGTAAAGCACGTGCTGTGTCATATCCCTGGTGGCCAGAAGGTTTGGTCAAATTCTAGAAATTATTATACCATTACCATGCTAAAGCCGTTACTTATGGTTAAGAACAGTCAGATCTTGCAAAGCAATGAGCTGACTCCATTTAAGGTACACAGGATTAGAACATATTGCCCAGTATATCTCAAAGAAATAAAAATTTTAAAAAGAAAGTGAAAAAGGGTATGCAAGTTCCATACGAGTCTGTAACAATGATTTCTTTAAACTACTGAAGAGTCCTCCAAAAATCAGAAAGAACACAAGAGATCTGTGCAAAGAAGCTTTAACACTATTCCTTATAAAGTATAATGAACAAAGTAATGAATACTCTACAGATACCTGAAGTATTCTATTACCCCTTGATTCTTCTGCCCAGCAGTTCTCCTGAAAGAAGTGCATACATTGCCTTTCATGCAAGATATATTAAAAAAACACCAGAAAAGCTACAGAGTCATATTCCTTTGTTTTGAAGGCTTCTCTATCTTCTTACTGAAATGAAATGGCCAACTCCGATTGAAGAAATGTTTCTCTTTGCAGAGGAGGGCAGGTAAAAGGAAGGAAGCGCAGGTGAAGGAGATGGTCAACTTCTCTCCCTCCTGCAGAAACCCTGTCAACACACTCACTGTATAATGCATACTAAGCAGGATGTAAATCCACTCCAATTAGCAAGTGTTCCTGCATGTGCAGGAACCGAGTGTTACACTCCTGCTTTGCCTTCAGCCTTTGAAAGGCTCTGGCAATATCCCACCTCTGCTATTGTTACCACAGCGAAAGACAAACAAACAACCAGACAATTAATCACCTAAACAGGCTAGAAGCTGTCAAATGCCCAGTGCAAAGACACAGAACAAAAGCTGTTTACTTCACTAGGTCTAAGGTAAGCTGTTTTCTACTTACTTGTGTCTATGAATGACAGCATTAAAGGCCAGTCCATCAGCCCAGCTTGTGGTGAAGTTCAAAACGTTGACCTGACTGTAAGGTCTTGTGGACTGCCGAACCCAGCTCAGCAGTATCTTCTCACTGTTGGTCTGCTGCAAATCTGACATGATGTTCTTCATGACATCCTTCACCTACAAGACAGCAACCACAACACCTTACGGACACATACTCCTCTTTTTCTGCTTACGAAACAAAATTATTTCACAAATCATAAAAGGGTCTTCTCCATGAAAAGCTATGAATCAAACTCCAACTCCTCATAAGAAATTTGAGGAGTCTTCAGGTCATCTTTACATTCTACTGATTACAAGAACCAGTTATGCTTCATGTAATAAAGACACATTACTCCTACATTACAATCCTTTCCCTCTCCTCAGTTCTGTCTATGCCTATGTATATGCTGTGGTTCCACCAGTAAACAAATACAAAAAATACAGCTTGCACAGTTTTCTGCAACAGAAAGATATCTGCTCATCCAACAAAAGTACTTTGTTGTTTGGCTGCTATTCACACACATCTGCCAAAGTCCCTCCAAGTGAATTCAACAATCTCCCCAGGTACCTGGATAAACCAGGAACAATTCAAGCTATGAGACTAACAAACCTACGGAGAAGTATGCAAGATGCAAGCCAAACACAGCTACCTAGACAGTAAAAAAACTACCTACCTTGATCCTTTGAAGCAGAAACATAAATACAAAGCTTCAGCCCGAAAAGCCTCTCTGCAATTAACACCAGTAGGAACTAAACTGAGAGGCTGAGTACAACTGAGCACGTACCAGAACACGTATCATGGGAGGCAGCCAATAGACTGAGAGAAGAAACCAAATACTGGCCTGCCTTTATTTACCCGCCCAAAATAGAAGCAGAATTTTCCACCACCAAAACCCTGGGAAGGTTTGTGAAAATCCCAGCAGATCAATGCACATCATTCCTGGAAAGGAAAAGATCTCACATCAGCCTCTCACCTGCCAGTGCAAGATAATGCTCCACAACAGCCCCAGTGTCAGCTTGTGATTTCCATCAACGATGTCAGTTCCTCCAATATTCACCAACTCAACCTGGAGGGGTTGGATCAACTCTGTATTAAACACTGTTATCACAGCTTCAAGTCACAACCCCACCCATATCCCTGGCTGTCCAGCCACATATTAGCAAGTGCTCTGAAACAAAAAGTAGTAAGAATGAGGAAAACAGACTTTACAGAGAACTGTCCATCTGAATTTGTCAAGACAATCGTTTAAACAACATGACAAAAAACAGCACCAAAGAAGATGCTCCATTGGAAGGGTTCTATTCTCTCCTCTAATATATAGATGCATAACAGCAGTCAAAACTGGACAACAAAAATGCAAGCATGAAGCATTTGACAGGAGAATAACTATAACAAGTTTGCTCCTAGACAAACTCAGAAATATTGCAGAACCATGAAAACTGTTAATGAATAGGTTTGTCCTTTGCACGAACAGCATCCAAATGAGAAGTTTATACAAAGAGACCAAAAGCTCAAGGGAAAAATAATATTTTTCAAGTTTCCTACATTGATAGGATTCGACATTCACTTGGAAATGGCCTGAGATCATTAAAGAGACACAAGGAGATTACTTTAGCAAGGAAGAGGGCAAGAAAGGCAACCCACTCATGCATCAAGTGTTCAGCCCTCAGAAGCAAAGCTTAGAGCACATGACCAGATATTCACTTAGTGCTGCTTTAGCATCTGAATTAAATTAGGGCATCAAGTTTCCATTCAGTTAATGAAGAGAAAGTGGCACTAACTCTGAGCCACCTTGCACTACATATATATGTCACCACCATACCTACGGAAATTGGGTTAGGAACAGCTGCCTACAGCAAATGAAGCAGATACTTCCCTAGGTCTAGGTAGACACACAGCAGATGCTGCAATTCACTGCCAACACAGGGCAGATGTTGGGCTTTGTTCTTGGAAATAACCTGAGCCAGAAGCATCCTCCAGCTCCAGGGACAAGTGACACCAGTGCATTTCACCTTGACGGAGTAGCTTTTTAATTTCTTTCTCACCCCTGCTCCAAAACAGTTTTATCCGCAGTGCCTACCAGAAACACCTCCCAGCTTAGACTAACTCTAAGAACTGTATCTGGGCATTGCTTTGGATCAGAACTGGTCACAGAGACTAAACCTGCACCAAAGAGTTGGCCACCAATTAAATAATATGGACAATCATGGGACAGTAATAGAAGCCACACTCTTACTCTCAGTGGACATAGCCCATGATGACAGAATAGACAACAACAAAGTTTCATTCTGTTTTAGACAATGCTACCGACATACAAGGACATAATGCTGATATATAAGAATAAATAGCTTCAATTCTGAAAAATATACTTGTAACCTCACTGCTTATAGGCAGTGAGGCACTTATATGCTTTAAGGCAAGAACAGGCCAAAAGAATCATCAGTGTAGATCATTAAAAACACACTGGAAAGTACCCTAGAACACAAGGAACTGAAAGCAAGACTACAGACCAAGGCTGAAAAAATAAAACAATTGCATTGTAAGAACTTTATTTCAACTGTAATAGAATATAAACTTTCCTGAGAATGGGTAACAACAAAAACACTTCACATTTTTTAATCATGTATCAAGAATGCTACTACTAATGATGCATTCCTATTGTTATCCATACCATAAATAAAATACTCCACGTTTCCATTTTTGTATTGTAATGATGCTTTGCAGGATGCAGCCACCAATCCAGTAGGATAGTGAGTGGACTTAAGCAAAGTTAATCAATAAAAGACAGTAGACTGATACTAGTTATATAGAATGATTTCCAGTGGATTTTTTAAATTATTATTTTAAAAAATTTGATGCACAAATCAAGAAAGTTGAACTTCATTACTTAGAACCATTCTGCTAAAAGGATGAGGTTCACAAGATCACTTGATCACCCACATCCTAGGTTTGTCTGATCTCTGTAATATATATTTAAACACTTTCATAAATTATTTCACAAGTTATGAATATTGCATAGCCCGCAAACTGTCAAGTAACAGAATGCAACTGCTTCTCAGTAGATGCCTTTTTCCTTTGTATTAACACACAACACACTTTCTAATGAAGGTAAGCAGTAGGTATAAATCAAGTACATGACCTTAACAACCTTCAGCTAACTACAACCATCTGTTTACTTTCAGAAAGCCAGACCCTGTCAGCTTCAGGAAGAAATAATTAATTATTGTAATTCGGTATTATTTCATTTATTATCGTCATAAAATAAATCAATTCCAAGCTGAAAAAATCTCATTACTTATCCTTAGAAAAAAGTTAATCAATATTTACTGTACCTCAAAGAACAAAAACAAACAACCCACTGCTAGCTTTGTCTGCTTCCTAGAAATATGACACTAGTCCACCAACACAGAGGGGAAATTGCAGTATTATACAGCGTGGTGGTATCACTCTTCAATCAGCAGTGTATATAAATAAATACGTCAGTGCCTTCTTGTATTTGATGTATTTTATTGCCAGAATGTTCTTATTAAGTTATTTGAGTGCCCTGACATTCACAAATAGAAATTCTAACTATAGATAGCACACTTAACAGGAATTGTTCTTCTGGGGAAAAACTAAAATCACTTTACTATAGCACTGCTGGTTTCCAGGCAGTAAAAACAAGTATTGAAGCAAATAATTATTCTTCTCATTTTTCTTTAAGGAGGATTTGGTTTTGTTTGCTTGTTTGTTCTTCTGATTGATTACCAAAGCTGCAAATTAGAAACAGTACACACTGGACACAGAACCGACAGATATCATTGAAAGGATAGTCCTGGACACTGAGAGCAGGACATGAGAAACAGCTACAAAACCTGTCATCTCTTTAAACAGTTCTGCACAAGTTATGCATCATCACTGGAAATTAGTTTTCTGTCCTGCCAGGTTTGTTAGCTGAACAACAGCAGAGCTTCAAGTCACCTTTGTCTTGGGAGCTGAACACATCTCAACAAACCACAGTTTAGTTACCACTGTTATTAAGTCAGCATTTTAATATGTCACAAAACTGCTGGACACTGAAAATCTACACCAGATAAGAAAAAGTAAGAACAGCTTATTTGTCTCACTGAGTTCTTACTTTAGGTACCAAAATCTCTTTATTTTCTGCATTCTGAACTCATTTACATGCAAGAATAAACTACAGAGTCTAGCAAAAAGTTGAGGGAAAACATGCTCACGTTGTTCTGATGCAAGACTTGGAGTACTCGGTTGACATTATTTAAGGCATGTACTCGTGTGGAACCTCGTTCTTTAGGCTGAAAATAAAAGGTCACAATCTGTTAAACATCAAAATTAACTTGACAGACCAAACAAAAGTAAAGAAAAAATACTGTTCTTTTCTCTCTTTTCTCCAGTTTTTGACCTCTTTTTTTTTTAAGAAAAACCAAAAAAGACCATCCACAACAATTTCAAAATAAAAACTGGTCAGAACAATATTCCTCAATTCAAGGCAGAGGACAAGCCTTGGATTCAAAATGTGTTTCAGCTTATCTTCAGTAAGCCCTACTTTATTCCCAGCATCTACAGAATTTTAAACTGGCAATGCAACAGCAAAGTGAGAGTTCTCGGGGAAAATCTGAGGCTTTTGAACATTTGCCAGAGTAGTTGAAATTTTTTGGCTCCCAAGAGAGAACAAGCAGCAATTTGTTTTCCTGGCACCAAAAGCCTCCTAGACCTTTGCATACTGGGAAAAAGTTACACTTCCTGACTTTCCCTTCCTTTTAATGTTGGGGGGGTGGGGTGTGGAACCAAAACACTTCCAACTCTTGACAATACCTGCCACTCCACTTGCTGTTAATCACCACAATTTAACTCCTGAGGCAGAGCATGATCATACTACAAGAGCATGGAGCTGAACTTTGTACGTGTAATCAACTTGGAAACCGAAAAACTCCTATTGTCTTGGGCATACCTCAAATCACACCACAAATTATTAAAAGTGCTAGTGAAATGGATCTGTTTAAAAAACAAGGCAAGCCTGCAATGTGAAATTTTAAATGGCTACAGGCTCCTCATAAGGTCAATAAACAAATTTGAGATTTACTATAAATAGTAAAACCAAGAATTTAATCCCAAGTGAGGCAGAGGTTTCACCTTGCTTCATGTATCAATGTTAGCAGGGGAAGAGTTTTCAGCCACACACACTTTCTCATGCCAAATCTGAGCAGTTTTCAGCCTTTTCCAAGTGGAGATGCAGGTTTTTGCACTGCCTCCTAGCTGTTCTCTTTTTTCCCTATCTTTTCTTTAGCAGATCTTTCATGAGCTTATTAGGAGACACTAGTCTCCCTGATCACCCAGAAACAGACCTTTAAAAGATCTCTATTAAAAACATAAACTATGTGAATGACACCACTGGTTTTACATGCTTTGCTAGATAGTATGTAAACCGTCAAGAGAGGGTTACACAGTTAAACTGCAGCCTGACCCTGTATCTCATGAGTCCGGTTCATGGGAATTTCACTAGAACTGTAGAGAACAAGTACACACAACAAGCAAAATAGAGTTTTAAATAGATTTTTTAAAAAAATGCCACAGTTTGGGGTTTGTGTTTTGTTTATTCATTGATTTGGTTTTTCTTAATAAATGGAAATAGGACTCAAATGTTTCTCTTACCAGAGGTTTCCCTGTCAGACCCTCCAAAAGGTCCAAAAGCTTCCTTCCATCTTTCAAATCTGTGAACATGTCCTTCACGGGGGGCTTCCCACTCTGCAGAAGCAACAAAAGCAGTAATAAAAACAGTGTTTAAGCAAAACTTTCCTGAAAACAGGTACTTTTTCCTATCTTTCAATTTATTCTTATTTGGTACCGCAAGCAGCAAATGAAAGCTAGGGGACTGTGACAGTGATCAGAAAGGAATCTTTCCCTTCTTTAGTGTTTTTTTTTGGGGGGGGGGTCGGTTAACTCCTTATTTCTATGGTTCTGTGCATGAGCAGTCTTGTGCTAAGGAAACAAATCAGTGCATCCCGGCTCACATGAACATGCAAAGATAGCAAAGAAAGAAAAGTCGGCAAGTTTGAGGAGTCATTTGAGAAAGAATGCTTTGCTCTGCCTGCATCTAAAGAAAGAAGAAACTGGGGCTTTTCAGAAAGATTCTCTCAGATATAAAAAAGAAAAAAGACAAAGAAAGAATTGAGCCCTATGTAAGGAGCTGCCACTGTTCTACACACACTAGTGGATCAAAAGGTGTAATATTTATTGAATAAATTAATCACTTTCTCTACCATGGAAACAGAAGACAAATGTGAAACTCAGAGCTACTCTAAGTTATACATTTCTAATTTTCTCTTTCTTTGAGAGTGGCAGGGTCCTGTACAAGAATGGCAGTAGATGAGAGCACAATCATGTTAACCTTTTCTGTGCTCCCTTTTAATCTTATTCCTTCTTGGGCGATAAGAAGGTTATTGTGGAACAGCTCTACAGGGCAGGGGGAGAAGACACAACTAAATGCATTTGCTTTGCAATACTCACCTGCTAGCTGCCAAGAAATCAATTAAACTACTGCTTTCCATGTCCCTTTTCAAGCGACAATTTGAGAAATTTTCTAAATACTTCAAAAAACTCCAACTTTGCCTTCTTTTATCACCTTAACTTTATAACATTGCTCCTCAGAAAGAAGGCTGTCAAAGACCCATCTTACATGACATGAATTAGCTGATACAGATCTCTGCCTTCAGTTATCTCCTCCTGCCCTAACAGTTGCTAGTAATTGCCAAAGGCTGGCTAACAAATCAGAAAAAAGAAAGCAGAACAGCCCACAGAACCCCAGTTTTTTACAAATGTCTTTTTTCCCCCAGAACTCATAAGGGGCTTTTCTTAAATGTTCAGTTTAACTGGACTTGACACTACTAAAACCAACAACCACAAGAAAAAAAAAAAAACCACACACACAAAAAAAAACCAAACTAAAAAAAAAACCAACACAGAATTGAACAGCTGCAAAGTCATATTTTAGTCTCCTGTACAGAAACATAATAAAATGTAAATCATAATTTCAATCAGCTAAACAGTGGCGAGAATGATCTTATAACTAAGGTCACTTCTTAAGATACACAGATAATAAATATATAATAAATAAATATATATAAATACATAATAAGTAATAATTAATTACTTTTTCAATTAATTTTTCAGACATATTCTCCAATTAATTTTAAGTCATGTTTTAAAATGTGTGCATACACATGTTGACACATATTTAGGTAAAGGGTGCAGAAAACAATATCAGACCAATACCAAATTAAACATAAGTGTTTGACAACATTCTGACATTATGTATTGTCACTTCCTGAGCTCAACTACACACTTTCTAGCACAGGAAGGGACATGGCTTTTGTCCCAGAGCATGCACTTTTCACAAGTGATTCAGATGTTTCACAGCTGCATAGCAACTTAACCAAACCTCTAAAGTGTGCTGGAGTGATAGAGGAGAGCTATGGCTGTCTTCTACATGGAGTTCAGCAAGGCTTTCAATACTGTCTCCCGTGATAAGCAAGCTCAGCAGGTGTGAGCTGGACAAGTGGATGGTAAGGTGGACTGAGAAATGGCTGAACAGCAGAGGGCACAGAGATAGTCAGTGGCAGTGCGCCTATTCCTAGTGGTGTTCCCCAAGGTTCAGTACTGTCTCACCCAGTCATCAATGACTTGGATGAAGGGGTAGATGCCTTCTCAGCAAGGTCACTGATGACATAAAGCTGGGGGGAGTGGCCAATAACCCAGAGGGCTGTGCAGCCCTTCAGAAGGAGCTTGACAGGTTGGAGGGATGGGCAGAGAACTATCTGAAATTTAATAAAGGCCAATGCAGAGTCCTGCACCTAGGGAAGAATAACCCTTTGCATCAGTACAGGCAGGGGGCTGACCTGCTGGAAAGCAGCTCTGTGAAGGCAGTCCCGGGGGTCCTGGTGGACAAGCTGTCTGTGAGGCAGCAGTGTGTCATTGTGGCCAAGGCCAGTGGTGTCCTGGGGTACATTAGGAAGAGCATTGCCAGCAGGTTGAGGGAGGTAATCCTGTCCCGGTCCTCTGCCCTGTTAAGGCCACATCTGAAGTGCTGTGTCCAGTTCTGAACTCCTCAGTACAGGAGAGATGTGGAGCTTCTGGAGTGTGTCCAGCAATGGGCGACAAAGCTGATCAAGAGAGTGGAACATGTGTCTTATAAAGAAAGGCTCAGGGAGCTGGGCCTGTTCTGCCTCAAGAAGTGACAGAGACCTTATCAATGTATAGAAGTATCTGAAGGGAGGGCACCAAGAGAATGGAGCCTCTTGGAAGAAAGAGCTTTACTGTGAAGGTGACTGCGCACTACAACAGATCACCCAGAGAGGTTGTGGAATCTTCCCCATTGGAGATATTCAAAAAATGTCTGGGCACAATCATGAGTAACATGCTCAAGGGAACACTTCTTGAGCAGGAAGGCTGGACTAGATGATCTCCAGTGGTCCCTTCCAAACTTAACCATTCTGCAATTCTGGAGCTGGAGAACAGGATAATATAAGTGCAAATGCAGATAAGATTCTTCTATGGTTTATGATGCAATAGAGCAGATGACCCACAGTGCAATTACCTCAGATGCCAGCAAAATTTAGTCTACATTTAGTTTGCATCACCACATTGATGACACTAAAAGTAGGTTGCTAAAGGCGTGAGGAAATTGTTCATGTGACCAGAAAAGTAGACAGTAGGAGCTCACAGAGGTCATACTGGATGTAGTAAGATGCAAACACTCACTGTGGAAGCAAAAAAAACAACCCAAACAACTTGTTAGCCATTGAAGTGTAGGTCTCTCCAGGGTAGAGCAGGAGAATCACCTCAATTGATCTGCTGGCCACACTTCTTTAGATGAAGTCCAGGACATGGTTGGCTCTCGGGGCTGAAGCCCATATTGCCATCTCGTGTCCAATTTTTCTCCAAAGGGCTACTATTAATTCATTTATCTCCCAGTCTGTACTGATATTGGAGAATTCCCTGATGCAGGTGCAGGACAGGATCACATACCTGGCCCTGTTGAATTTCATGAGATTCATATTGGCCCACTTCTCTACCCTTGAGGTCTTTCTGGATGACATCCATTCCCACTTGCACATCAACTGTATTTGCTCAGCATGGTGTCATCTCCAAACTTCTGAGGGCATACTCAAGCCCACTGCATGTCATTGATCATATTGGACACTACAGATCACATTATGGACCCCTGAGGGACAGCACTTGCTATTGATCTCCATTTGGACATTGAGCAGAGACTGCAAGTCTCTAGATGCAGCTGTCTAGCCAATACCTTATTCACCTAGCAGTCCATTCAAACACATATCTATCCAATTTAGTGATAAATGATGGTGTGGGAGACACTGTCAAAGGTCCTACAGATGGAAGGTATTTATAATTGTACAACTAATTATGATTACATAAAATTAGAACAATGCATACATGTGTAACACCAAAATGATCTTCAAAAAATTTGTTGCCTTCAGTCCAGAAGTTAAAAAGCATTTGGATCTGCTGAAAAAGCAGAAAGATACCTCATCAGCGCAACAAGGGTATTGAGAGCATACAGACTTCTTCCTTTGTTTCCATCCCCTCACTTCACATGCACGAAAACAAGCTGAATGACTTCCTGCTTTCAGTCATTCATTTCAACAGGTTATGGTATGTTCCAGCCCTATGTGTCCTGCTGTGACAGTGGACATAATTCAGACTTGCTTTCTCAAGAGGATGACTTTTCCATTTCACTGGCATCAGAGCACCATGTTTTGCTGTCAGTTTAAAGAATCAGGAATATTAAATTATTTCTGCAATCTAAGCCATACCTTCCTGGTTTATTGAGGTATCCACAATCCTCAAAACAGAGACAAAGCAATATGCAAAGCCTCTGCACTTCACAGAATTTGCTGAGTTGGAAGGGATCCATGAGGATCATTGAGTTCAACCCTCAGCCCTGCATGGGGGCCTCCCCAAGAGTCACACCACATGCCTGAGAGTATCATCCAAATGCTTCTTGAACTGTGGCAGGTCTGTCACTGGTCATCACCGAGATCAGTTTCTGCCCCTCTTCTCATGAGGAAGTTGCAGACTGCAGTGAGGTCTCCCCTCCGTCTCCTCTTCTCCAGGCTGAACAGACCAAGTGCCCTCAGCTGCTAGTCATATGGCTTCCCCTCAAGGCCCTTCATCATCTTTGTTGCCCTCCTTTGGACTTCCTTGTGAGAGGAAGAAGAGGGGCAGAAACTGATCTCTTCTCTGTAGTTAGCAGCAATAGGATCCAAGGGAATGGCCTGAAGTTGTGTCAGGGGAGGTTTAGGTTGGATATTAGAAAAAGGTTCTTCACCCAGACAGTGGCTGAGCACTGGTCACAGCACCACGCCTGCAAGAGTTCAAGAAGCATTGAACAGGCACATTGTGTGACTCTTGGGGATGGTCCTTTGCAGGGCTAAGGGTTAGACTCGATCCTTATGGGTCCCTTCCAACACAGCACAGTCTGTGATTCTGTGATCTTTGTTGCCCTTCTTTGGATGCTCTCTAATAGCTTGATATCTTTCTTATATTGCAGTGACCAAAACTGCACACAATATTCAAGGTGAGGCCACACCAGTGCAGAGCAGGACAATCACCTCCCATGACCAGCTGGTGATGCTTTGCTTCATGCACTTCAGAAAGACAGCTCACAGGAAGCATTTCCTAAGTGAAAGGTGACTTGAGTTTGCCAAGAACTGGCTTCAGCACTCACCCCACCAAGCCAATCACCACCTCCACACCAGCACACCCATCAGGAAGGCTGGAAACCTGCTCCTCCAGCTTCCTCCACCCAGCTGAAGCACATGCAGATACCTGGTGGCACTGGCCACCCAGGCAGCCTCAGCTGTCCCATCAGGGCACAAAGCCAGCTCTGACAGTCAACCGGTGTTGCAATGGGAGCAGAGACCGCACAGGCACTGCATCCTGCACTGCTCACACTGCCTCCTCCCACACATGCTTTTTCCTCACACCTGAACACACATTTCCATGCGGGATCTGCAATGAGAGCCATATGGCCTGCAGTCAGAAACATCGCTGCTCTGTCCTCTAAAGCAGCTGGATGCTGGCCCACTTTCTTGTGATGCGGTTCACAGCAATCCACTGTGCTTCAGAAAAAGTCTTCTACTTTCTTTTTCTAGACAGAACTGCTACAGATCCCAGCTTCTGACAGATGTATGACTCACAAAGTTTACTAAGCATAGAAGGGTGCCGGAAAACAATTTTTTTAAATGGCAGCCTAAGAGATTGTTCCATACATCTATTTCCCAAGAGAAGGCAAGGGAAAGCTGTGGTGCAACGCTGACAAAAGAGCTATGCATGCCCTTCTGTGCCAGGCACGAGCCAGGCCAGGTTGCTGCCTTCACCTCCATCTCCCTGTGATGAAACACATGTAGAGCCTCATCACTTTGCATGTAGGGTCTGCCACTGAGTCTACCACGGCAAGCTGCTGTGGCAATCTGGGAACCACAACACATGGCCA
>JAWWEW010000112.1:49012262-49100633 GCA_035583185.1 Anabacerthia variegaticeps
ACTTTGCATGTAGGGTCTGCCACTGAGTCTACCACGGCAAGCTGCTGTGGCAATCTGGGAACCACAACACATGGCCAAATTTGTGTTTCTAGTCAGGGAGCTTAATTCAAATCAGGTGCCAGGAGCACACCAAACCCTGTCTCTGACCCGCCACCCTCACTCCCACCCAGGGGGCACCTGTTCCATGGAGACAGCACTGCCCTGAGCTGTACTGGGGTGAAGCAGGCAGCCCTGAGACCAGCTTTGTGCTGAGGCAGTCTGGTGTGCTGCAGCAAGAGCCTAGGCTCTGGGGCAGGACAGAAGTCCTCTCCCACCCTGCAGGGTAAGGCAGGGGCTCTGCAGATTGCTTCCCTCACCACCCCTGCCCACACCGATACTGCTCACTCCTAGGCCCCAGAAAGCAATCTGGCCTTCTGAAAAATGAAGTCTGCACCCACAAATGCACACAAATAAATGTACAATCTGTAGTATGTAAAAAGCACATTTACTTCTCCCTCTCTATAGAGTCCTGCCTGGCATACAGTACACTAAGAAAATTTAATTTCTCCTTTTCAGAACTGACATTTTATTCACTTTCTAGACGCTTAAAGGCTACACAAGTACCAAGTACTTCAGTCCCTGCCAGCATCCTGAAAGGAGAAGCAGTCCATCACTGAGCATAATGGATCAAGAAATTTAAGTATTTGTTTTATAATGGTGACAGTGACAAACCATACTGAGCCCTTCACAAGGGCAAACAGCTAGTCACAGTTGTGTTGGTAAGTACTTAAGGAGCAGCCTACATTGTGCTAAGCACTGCACAAATACGAAGTAGATAATGGCTCCTTTCTCAAAGACAAAATAGACTCCAGTTTATACTATAAAGATAATATAAAGGACAGGCAGGGACACACTATGTACCAGAAGAGCTGTGCCAGTTCAGGGTGTAAAACATTCACATCCCCCTCACTGAACACTTGTATCAGCTAAACAGAAGGTAGTTTTTCTCGGCTTTGCTTATGTTTGCTGTGACAGGAAAAAAAAAAAAACTAAAAAAAGAAAACAACACTGGCAGATCCCTCTGCCTGCTCAAGAGGGATTTGCCAGCAGAGCTGCACAGTTACTGTAATAGACACAAGGGCTTGAAAAAGCAGACAAAAACGTAATTAACAGACTTCTCTTAGAAAAAGGCCATGTTGCTTCCCCAAAGCTTTAAATTGTCACTGATAGAGGGAAAGGAGTTGATTCACATAACAGAGCTGTGGTAAGGGAAAGAGGAAGAGGGAAGACAAAAGAAAAGCAGAGCAAGAGAAATGAAAGGCAAGAAATAAAAGCTAGAGACCACATATAAACTGAGGTTAGGCCTGCTCGTGCTCCTATGAACTTTGTATGATGACACATTTGTTATGCACCACAGGGCATACACACAAAGGATCAGAACCATATCCAATCCACCACATTACATTTATTTCAACAAACATTTCGGTGCCAGCTTTTGTGCTAACACAAGTAAGGGAGGGAAGAGACAAAGAATTTTTGCTAGTTATCCACAGCAGAAACCACTTTTTCCTGTTGATTCATCTCATGAGGCAGCAGTGGTTTATTAATGATCTTTGAGGTGGAGACCAGATGCTAGCCACATGTGGCAAGGTCAGTCACCTCAGGCATCAGCTTTTCATGCTCCAGCAAGATACCAGCAGGCACTATTTGGGAAGGAGATACCACATGCAGTCATCTCCTCGAAGCAGCCCTCACATACCCCTTGGCCATCTTTCAGCCCCACTATCTGGATCGGGTTTAAGAGGCTGACTCACACTTCCTTGTGTGCATCTAGAATTACTTGCAAAGAAGGGTCATCCAGGCCAGCCAATATGACCATGCAGAAATCATTCCTTTTCCTTGCCAGAAAGTGTTCCCAGGAAATGGAGAAAGATATAAACAAAATCCAGACCAGGTTTTTTTAAGAGACATCCAATGCTGCTGACAGTAGAAAGACCTGCCATCGACATTCACAGTTTGCTCTACTAAAGCTACACACAGCTGTTTGTTGTGTGCAGGCAGCAATTGTTCTTGAATATATTCTACAGTAGAACATTCTTAATTGCCACTTTATTACCCATGGGGAACTGTATGAAACTGAGACAAGTTATAGAGAAAAAGGGAGTCACAAATTCTCAGTAAAACAAAACCTCATTTTTTTAAAAACACCAACTACTATTTATCATTTTAGCACAGCTATTCATATTCTTTTTATATAGTTCTTGGACACGACATTATGTGCAAATGCATAAAATCATTAAAGAAGTTTTAATGTCTAGCTAGTTTTTTTAACTAGAAACATGCTATTTTCTCTTATATCATAATTACCTGCAGAAATTTACATGTGCTTTAAAACAATTATTATTGAAGGTACATTAGACTTAAGTTTTCCAATAATTCCAAATACATTTGAGATCAAGAGATAAGACACTATTTAACATCCTTCTCAGTGATACTGATTCAGACCTCCTAGTGACAATATTAAAAACAGGATGAAAGGTCCTCTCAGTTTCACAGTAATGCACAGCAGCTGCCACCAGGAAAGTAACGCATTTCATAAAACCACACATACAACCTTCACCAGCCACCAACGGAATGCAGCAGAGGAGTTCCAGCTGCTCAAAGCAGTGCTAGGAAAACCCTTAGTTGCCATTTACATCATCTGCCACCTCAGAAATACCAAAACACCCTGAAAAGACATAGAAAGCAGTACATACTGATTTTCCATCAGATTCTTCTGATTTTCAAATGTCACTTTTATGAAGTTCAGGGTTGTCTGTAATTAATCATCTTTAACCAACATATGACTATTTTTAACATCTAATAAGATGCTCAGTAAATATGTCAAAATAGTAATAGAGCTGCAAAGAACCCTTTCCTCTTTTTCTCAAGAAGGGGTAAATATTGAACAGGTTGGGTTCTTAAACTACAACATGAACCATTCATAATGTTCATGTACATTCCCACGTAATTGACAGCAACCACCTACTTTGTTTGAACTCAAACAACAGGAGCAAGAACTACACTTTGTCATGACCAATACAGAGTAAGAAACGTGTCGAGTGCTTCTACATCATGAGGCCAGTACATGGGAACTCAATGTGGGAAACAAATCAGAAAGCAAAGAGGTCAGTGCAAAAAGTAAACAACCACATCAACAAAAAATCTTGCCAATTTCTAATTTAAGATCATAGTCATTGTTTACAGAAGTATTTTTATTAAAACATGATTTTTTTTCCATTCTCCTTCCACTGACATGCAGGAGTTACAGGACAGTATACATAAATACTAACTATCCATAAAAGGAAAACACCTTATACACCAAATTAAATATCTAGTGCTTAAAAATATAATAGTTGCAAACTTCTAAATAGTTATTTAAAACCCTAGACTAGAAGGGAGGGACAGGAAAAAGTAAGACTCATCACTGAGATATGCTGGAAATTTTGATTCTGCTAGATGACAGGCATGAGTTTAAGGAGCAGTAAAGCTGAAAAGCTAAAGATAGTTCAATCCACAGAACACCTAAAATATTTGGCTGACAACGTGACAGAAGGAGGGAAAACATATCAATGCAAATATTAGACATAGCAAGGGAGCAAAACAACCACAAGGCATCAGCAATGTTGTGGGCCTTTTTATCCCTAGTGTATTTATTAATGCATTTACATAAGCTTAAGTTAATATAGCACATTTAAGGTAACAGTACTAACCTCAGCTTGCAATTAAGCCTAATTACATATTATCAGCAAGAGCAGCTACAGCCATGCTTATGACTGTCAGTTACTTCTCCTGTAAGATTGGAAGGTTAACCTTTTATTTATATTTTTCAAGCCAGATTGTAACTTGGTTCCTTAAAACAAACAAACACACAAACAAAAAAAACCAACCAACCAACCAAAAACCAACCAAACAAAAAATCCTGCTGACGAGGTTGACTATGGCTCTCATTAGCAATTAACAGGTAAGGGTACAGATTTGCTTTGGTGCTTCTAACAGATTCAGCTCTAGTGACTGAGAAGGTCACACGAACACTCCAACTGGGATGATAACTGAGCCCATGAATCAGAATCAAACTCTATCCCAAAACCAGAGCACTAATCCAAGTCAGCAGTAATTACAGCCCATAGTACTATACCAAGCTTTGAAGTCCAGCTATGGGAGATGCTGCCCACACCTTTTTCTTAGAGCAGAAGACAGCAGCAGCTGAGAGGAGGGCAGAAAACTGGCAATTCCCATGCTGTGGCTAACTCTGGGAGAGATCATGAACTGCTATGCATTATTGCTTCTATGCTAGAAAGTAGTAATCTTTACCATAACTCTAACATATTAAAAGAAGAAAAAATTTCTTTTCCTGCTTCTTGGTTTGGCCCCTTCTTAAAAACAGAGACTTAGCAACCCAGTTAAGATAAAAAGTAGCCTAAAAATTGAATTTTTCAAGGCTGGCTCATACAAACACTAGTTCTTTTCCATCCAGATTGTTCCTCTTTTCCACCCAGGTTGATGTCTTTTAAGCCTTGGCTATATTTCAGTGAAGTTATGCTTTGCAGTTTAATTCAGCAGTAAAAAACATCAGGAGCAATTAGACTAGAGAATATTTTACCAGTCATCAAGTATTTCCTTACCCACACCACAAAAACTGTACTGGAAAAAGGACTACAGACCATCTTAGGTGATGTCTCCTTGGACAGATAAAATTGCCTAATCAATCTTTTTGATCTCTTTTTGCATGACTAATACAATCAACTCCATAATTTTCCTTTCCACCCCACCCTCCACCCCAAAAAAAAAAAAATCACTTCTGAAACATGTTTCACCTCAGGTACCTTGGGTCATGTGAAATTAATTATCTTGGATAGGTATGACTTTGTCTTTAAAAAGATTTATCACATTTGCTGAGAGTCAGCAGTGGAGCAGCAAAATGTCTTCAGAAGTATTGGGTCTGGCATTTACTATTATGAGAAAACAATCCTTAAAGAAAAGCAGAAAATTAAGGAGCAAAAATGGTGGAAAACTTCTATTCAACACACCACACAGAAAGTTAGACAAGACTTTGCAGTTAACAAATGCCAGGTAGAATGAGGCATTAGGGACTGCTTCAGTTTTAAGATGCATATAAAGCCATAAGATCCCAAAGTACTCTAAGTACAACTCATCAGTTCTCCTACTGCCCTCTATTATCTTTATTTGGTGTCTTTCCAGGGGAGGGGACACATCAGAGCACAGGAAAGGAAATGCACGGGAGCCCTAACACTGAGTATTTGCCTTCTCCCTGACTAACCTGGAGCTCAGCCATGAAGCGTGCAGTCTGCTCCCAGTGTGCACCTCAGACTTTTCCTTGCTGTTTAACCTTAAACTAAAACATTTTTGGAGACCACAGAGCAGGAGAAAGCTTAAGATGCTGTAAAAGCTTGGGATGTCTGGCTTCATCCACACTGGCAGGTCCTGGCTTCAAGCACTGTCAATACTGGCCAAAGCAGATGTCAGGGCACGAGCACAGGACCTGGAGGAGTAGAATCATGGAAGTATGTGCAGCAAGAACACTGCAAATGCCTAGTAAGACTGTCTAAGGCTTCTGTATATAAGAAGAATGAAATTGAGAGCTTGGATTGGAAAGAAATGGGAGCACATGAGGGAAAGGGAAGGGAGGCCCAGTGCTAAGGCATGCACGAGCATGGAATGCAGTTTCTGACACATTGGAACAATGCCCCCAAGCTGGCTCCATTCAACAGCCATCCATACCCAAGACTTATAATTGAGGGGCAGGGAAATCCAGTGTGATTTTCACTGAACACCACAAACGTCTCTAGGGTTTTGTGTTCTTTTTGCAGAGCACGGCCTTCCTAGAAATAAAGCTTTTTTGTCATCCCTGTGGGAAAACTTTCCAAATGTAATGAAGAAACAATTCTTTGGGGAAAACAAAGAGCCTCAGCTTGCCCATACTGATCTGTGAACTTCCTCGAGTGAATGACAGCACTAAGCTCTGACAGGCTGTGAGAGACCTGACTCCATGGGTCTAAATTAAGAGTTACGGCATCGTGTTTCTTGTGCTGACTCTGTGTTATACCTGCCAAGTTCAGGAATAGCAGAAGAGGAAAGGAACCAATCTAAAAGCAAACTTGGATAAGTACCACCTTGGAAAATGGGAAAACAAAAGCCAGCAAAGATTGAATCCCGCAAGGACTTAAAGAGAGGGCAAGGTTAGTACTGCTGAGACAAATGGAGATGCAAAAATAGGAGTGACCACACAAACATCAAATCCTGTAAAAGCAGGAAAGGAAGGACAGACAGAGCAGGTCTGTAGCTTTGAAATAAAAACTGGGTCTTGCTGGGAAAACAAGTGACAAAGGCAGAAGTGGAAATGAAATAGGCAGGGCAATCAAAACTCCAGATTTGCTAAGACTGCCAGGCAGGCAAGCTTTCTGACACGAGAGGATGTAATAGTAAGGCAGGGCAGTGAGGGGGGCTAGGGGGTGGGAACAAACCAAAAACAGGATCAGAGAAACAGGGTCAGAACGTAGGAGTAAAGAAAGAAAAGAGGACGGGGGAAGGGGTGGGGGGGAAGGAAAAAAAAAAGAAAAAAAACCTGTCCTTGAAGGGTTTTAAAGTGGGACACAAGACTCCTGAATTCCTCAACATGCCTATCAACTTTCTAGAAACCTTCTAGAGTTGCAAATGTGAGTATCCAGCCACTATGCTATGCAAGTATGACCTGAAGAGTCAGATGTGAGAGGTGGAACTAAAAGTCCCAGGCCTGTTGATATGCCATGCAAACAGATACAGATTGAAACCATTCAGACATTTGGAAAACTAGGGTTGATAATAAAATCTTTGTTTACTCTCTCTTTACCTATGTAAAACAAGTAACATGATTAATGAAGTATTAAGTTATCCTGTGGACTTGAATTCAAACTCTTTTAGCCAAGAGCTCCCCTGTGTCTAATTAGAATCATTTAAAGCAATTTTATGTGCAATCACTGTGTGCCAGATTAAGAGACTTCCTTAGACCATTAAGCCCAGTCCTTGCTGACACAGGCATCATCTTGAAGTTCCTTTTCTGTGTTGATCAAGCCCATCTAAAAACCAACTAGATATTTTAGATGGTTTGCTTGAGTTTGTAGAAGAGATAAACCCTCTGAACCCCTTCATAAGACTCAAGAGCTCTGTTTTATATCAAGATAGGACAGAAATGCCAAGTCATTTAGGACAATTAAGCCAATGGCTCAAATTGAGCACACAATATTATTAGCCACTTCTGATATTTACCTTTATTTGCAGTGGCTGTAAACCACATTGACAAGATAATATTCATGCATTGCACAAAAGTGTCCTGAAAATATAACCACTAATACATATGAACTGGTAAGTATCAATGAAGATTAATACATAAAGGGATAAAGGCATAGAAAACAATTATGCAGAGTGTGAAGAGCATTTATTAGCTATCCATACAACTGACTTAATTGGTAAGGCCACACCACCAAGAAACAGCTAAATCTGAGTCTTGAAATTAGACTGGACAAAGCAATGCAGAAAAAAAGAATGCAATAAGTAGAAACATCACATGGCTTTATAAACACATGGTCAAATGTTCTGCATCAATATTTGAATGCAAACTTCAACTTCCCTACTAGTTAAAGCTTGGTAACAGCCTATTTATCTAACACTCTCTCTTCCCTTTAATTTTTAAAAAATATCCTTACTACACAACCATCACAGGCTTGTGAGCTGTACTGTGTACAGCCCTGCTAAGGTAAATATTTCCACAGCGAGCACTGAGCCTTGGCTGAGTACATTTATTGATCTTAAGACTCCATCCTCGCTAAATGTTTCTGCCTTCATTTCAAACAATGCACGCAGATAGAATGAATTGTTCTATGCAGTATAAAGGAAGAGTGTGAACACAAGTTACCGTATTGTGAACTACAGCAAGAACTTATATCTCACTGAACAAGGTCCCAAAGCAGATACAGGCACCTCACAGCACACTTGCTAGATACAAAAACCTCAATGACTGAAATGAGTCCCTTTATATCGTCAAGGAACAGCTGAAACTACTTTCATACATGAGGTGATTTCTACTAAACACGAGCAATTTGTTTGCAATTTGAACATGCCAATCTTCATAAATCTGCATCTTGTCATGGCAAAGTAGCCATTCTCAAGTTTGAATTGGACATGCAGTAGTTGGGAGTATGTCCTTTTATAGAAGTCTCTTTAATCATTAACATGGCTTTCATAGTTTCAAGTGGTTTAATGGGCCATGAAGTTACAGAGTTATGACGTTACAGAGTTCCTTCCAAGCCAATAACCATACCCTGTGTCAGGAAAATCCAGGAGCTAAGGAGGATCTGTCTATTCATAGTATAAAAGGAAAAAACACAATAAAATATATCCATAGGTGTACAAACAAAGACCAAAACCAATTTTACCTACTTTAGTACAATTTCCATAGCACATAAAGTCACGTAGCACATTTTCAGTGTCATTGTTATTTCCATATTCATGCCATCTTTATGCCAGGATATGTCTCTACAAACAGTCCTTGCTTTCTCACCACATTTTCTCTCCTCACATGATCCTGCCCTACCTAGTGCTCCTCCTGCAGGATCACCTTTCTGTCCTCTGGGCAGCAGTCAAAAGCTGAATGTAGAGTAACCAGTTACCCATTCACACTCCTCCCCTAAAGAGCCAAGTAGCCAAGAATGCATTGCATGAAGAGTAGAGGATATCAGCTTTCAACCAAAACAAACTTAAGCCAAAGTGAATCAGCCAAGGCCACAATCCTTGCATTACCCAGCATCCTGTTGCACAGGAAGGAAAGGAAGGTAAAAATTCCTTACGTTGCTGATCAAGAACTTCAGAAGGGCAGCGCTCCAGAGACTGCTAAGCCATGCACTGCTAAAGCACTGTCATTGCTTTATTTGTAAAGAAAAACAAACCAAACCACACCCCCCTCCTTCTATGTTTATATCTTCTTTCAGGATTTCTATGCATGCCCCTTTTCATTAACAGCATGCAAACTAGTAGTTACCCACTTGCAGCACCATGCTGGCTAGAAAGAAACATAGGTTTTCCTTGATAATATCCCCAAGTTCCTTCACACATTCAGACTATGAAGTAGGAGAACTTGCCACAGCAACTGTGCTCCTGGCTAATGCATCATTTTTCCCTACCAGGAGAAGAGTGTAAAAAAGCAGGCTTTAAATAGCAGCACAAAGCAAACATCACTTCCTTTCTCATCCTAAAGCACAAAAGATCCTCACTAAGTTTCAAGTCAGTAAAGAGAATTAAAACAAGAAAAGTATAGCATGAGAGCCAAGGAAAATCAAAACGAGTAAGTAATTATACAAAATTTCACAGTCAAGGCTCGAGTAGCAACACCAGGTGGCTTCAACTGGAGGTTTGCAGAGTGAGTAAAGCTGACTCAGCAACACAGACTAAACACAGTGAGGAAGGAACAAAATCTGCTGTAATGCACTCTAAAAATTGCATGTAGAAATAAATTGTATGGAGAGAAGCAAACCCAGACATGTTCATGCAAAGAACTATTTTAATATATTCACAAATAGTATCTTTCATTTTTTTCTGAAGACATAGTATTAAATGCTTATGTGAATGTGGAAATCGAGGGAACAAACAGTTTACCTTTCATTACACATTGTCACATTTTACTTGGAGTATTCTATAAGACTAAGAGCAAAGTATATTTAACCAATATCATTCTACAAAGTGAATCAAGCAAAATAAAGTAGTACTTCCAAGCCAACATTACCTTGGAAAACCGAGCATTGATCCATTTTGTAAAGGTCTTTTTCTGTACATCATTGTGTTCATCTGGAGAGAGAGAATAAGAAGAAAACAATGAGTGAAAATACATTCTTCTTAATCCTAAACTGCTCAAAACAGGTAACACTAAGCACTATACTGGCAACTGGGAGAATTGCCTGCCTAATCTGTCAATAAAGCTGTTCGAACTTCTACAAGACACTGGTACTTGCAGAGTCACACAAATGTTTTGCCTTTGCTAACAACCACAGCAGCTCCTTTGCATTAGAATCAGCCTCACCTTGCCTCCCAGGCAGGATTCTGATGCATAAAATTCACAAGCTTCCCATCTGGTGAAAAGCAATCTATGAAACCATGGGCTTTTAATTAAGAGACTTTGTCAACACCTTTTTCCCTCGATGCATTACTCCGAAAGGTGCCAAGGCCCTTATTCAAGCTTCTGACGCAGATAATAACCTCCTTCAGCACACAGCCCAGCAACTATGGTAGCAAAGCTGCTGGAACGACCCCTAAAGCACTTGCAGCCTTTCCCACCCTCAGCCTGGTTTCGCACCTGGGTTCAGAACCATGCTACTGATCAGTCACAGACGAGTTCAGCTAAACCACAGGACGGGCTCAGCAGCCCTTCCCTTCAGATGCTCCTACTGGTGTGACACTGGAGTATCACCACCTACCACCTGGCAGACAGCCAGAAGGACCCAGCAGGAAAAGGAGGAAGGACAGACAAGCATCTGTAGGTCAAAGCAGAGGGAGGAGCAGTGGCCTCCAGCTGTGCAGAGAGAAGGTAGCTTCCCACGTTGTTTAAGAAAGCCATTTAGGAGTAACCTGCAATTTTACAGAGTCTATCCCACTAAACCAGGATGAGTCACCTTCAGCAGAACACTGCTCATATCACAGGGCACATCTTGGGTAAAATGCACTGAGCACTATTACAGGTGAGATTATGCTTCATCACCTGCACTTAAATGACAGTGAATTAGCTGCTGACAACTAGACTAGAGAAAGGAAGTTCATCCACCATGAATTTTCAGCTCCGTTTGCTGCAGCCAAGAAGGTATATACATGCAACCTGTCAAAGGCTTCAAACTCCAAATCCATGCAGCAGACCTCAGACAAGGCAGGCAGTGCCTGCCCACCAGGCAAACTCAGTTTCACAACTGCAACCCAGACCATAGTCTCCAAGGAGCCTTCAAGACTCCACCAGCTTGACAGACCAGTCTAGACACACTTCAGGTGCCCACAGCACACTGTTCCCCAGAATGTTTTCTTGCAGAACCTCTTGGTGGCAGCTCCATACCACAAAGCAGCAACCCGCCATGGTGTGCAGACTAACTGTCCCTGCACTAGCCATAGAAAAAGCTGGATCGACACTCAAGCGTTCTACTTCATGAAATCATGAAAATTCATGCACTCTGAAACAGTATCAGATTACAATTAAAGGACACCACTTAGGAGATCATACACCTCAGTAGCAGCTGAGGCTGGGATACAATGGTGTTTTACCTATAAAATCCAGATGTTTATTAAAAGTTTTAAAAAAATCAAAATTACAGAATGCTACCAGAAGTTTTCTTAGATAGATAACCTCAAATTCTCTCATTTCTGGTCTAACATGCATCTGAAGCTGATGCTATTCATATATTCATGTCTAATATATCTAGCCATAAGGCTGTGAAAACAATGACCACGTGTTTTTTTATTTAACAGGCATGAAGAAGGAATAGCAGGTACAGCTCAGTCCAGACAAGAGAAGTCACATTGGTAGGAAATGAAATATCACAACAGTTGACAGGCTTGTGCTTTATGAAATTGTTCATATCCATCTAGAATAAAACCCTGGGTTTGGACTCCTTTTAGGTTACAGCTGAAAACCATGCCTAGGGCATGTCAAAGGGTGCATGTCAGCCAGCAGCCACTGTTTCATCCTTCTATGGCTCTGACTGACAGGGTCAAGATGAGAATTCCAAATACACGTATAAACATATCTACTCTACTTTTTACCTACAAGTTTGGGTATTTTTTTTTTCTTTAGAGACAGGAATGGACTAGATCATTAACTGCCACTGTTGGACCAAAAAACTAACTTTGTACAAAACTCAATGCCAAACTCTGTCCAACTCTTGATAATGTTTTCCATTTCCATTAATTGCAAATACTATTTGTATTGAACGTAATGAGATTTAAACATACTTCTTTTTAAATATAATTCAGTGACCTCTGTCTGTCCCTTTTCTGTCAACACCTCCAAGTACACACCTACGTACCAGCTTTCCTAAAGCTCCATCTGCCTTTTCCTTCCTTAAATTTTGGTGAGAATGACGAGTAACACCAAAGGTTGAGGTCTCAGATTCTTTTAACAGTATCACTCCTTAACATGATAAAGGCAAAACACAGAGGCCAAAAATAGTTGTACGACCGTGTAAAAGGAGAGCAATGGTTATGAAAAGGGTCACGGATTTATAAATCTTGTGTAGTAGGAGCTCTACAAACTCAGCTCTTGGAGGGTTCAACCCCTTCACAAGCACATGCACGGCAGGCGGCTACAGCTCTTCTCAGCATTACACCAACTTCAGCCTGCCAGGACTCCATGGGCCTTGCTCCTACAGCTGCTCCCCCAATCCCCTCAGTTCCCATTTTCCCAAAACATCCTGGTCAGTTATAAAACAAATAGACAACATTTGCCCAGTCAAGGCTCTATTTTCATGTTTGCTTTATAAAAGCCTCTGAAATCTATGATTTTTGTAATTGACCATTATAGCTAGGGTTGTGTCAAGCTCTCTGCTATAAATCCCTGCCAAAAAAAAAAATTGCAACTGAAATGCTGGTGCTTTGCTAGTAACAGTGACAAGTTATTTTATCCCTCAAGGTAATTTTCTTTAGATTTCTATGAGTCTGTCAAGCTAACCCCTGGAGGCTGACATTATGATTCGGATAACAAATTAGCCACATTCAGAGAAAAAACAATATCACCATTCAGCAAAACACAGTACTCCAGCCAATCAACTTCTTACACAAGACATTAAAAATGTCAGCAAGCTACAGCCCAGTGAGAAACAAATTCACCAAGCTCCTAAAACATTTGTTTCCTTTCACACTGTCACAGCCTGACAATAAAAGCCAAGGACTGACTCAGGGCCAAATTCTGCTTCATTACCTACCGTTTCCTCTGGCCAACACGGCTCTGCCTGCCCTCCGGTCACTTAATGGACTTGTAATGGACAATGTCAGAACAGTTTGTTCCTTTAAGAGGAAATAAAACCAAACCTAAACATACACACACAAAATGAAACTCTTGTGATGACAAGAGAGAGAAGGAAAGCTTCCTATCCCGGATGCTGGTTGGATGAAGCCTGCTTCTGTTATACAACATGATGTATGTCCACACAACTGGAGTATGCTCAAAACAACCAGCTCTTGTGATCAGACGCCCAGTCTGTGTTCTGACATTCAGTCGCCCCCAACGGCTACTTTTATAGCCTTACATACCTCTTCCACCCACAACATTGTCCCTTAATTTCATTTGGGGCACCTTGAAAACAGTTCAAGTTCAGTCTACTACCTTGTGAATATCATGTTTGCGAGCAGAAGGAAATCTAAATGATCTAAAAATAGAGGTAAAAACAAAAGCCTCACTGGATTATGGCTTGCCCTTTACTCACCCCCTGTTTCATGCTGAGAGACAGCTTTCTTATTTCCCCAAAATGCGTTACATGCTTACATGACAGAACTGTGTTATTTAGCTTTTGAAAGACAAAAGTTATCACACCCAAAACAGCTGGCAGAACAGCACCATAATGAAAAATGCCCTGGAGAAACATACAGACTAGACTGCTAAATAAAGTACAGATATTGCCTGACCACTCCACCCAAGAGTCATCTCACATTTTAGGACTTCAATTTGTCTTCCCCACCTCATTATTTAGGTTTTCAGCAAAGGAATTTAGAAATAAAAGAAGGAATTAGCCTGTGGGTTTCAATTAAGACACTTGGAATGTAGCAAAGTAAGAATCATCCCTTTGCCTAAGCCTTTAGGCAATCAGAAATATCTACTGTAGATAACGCCCCACCCAGCACTAACACATATGCAAACCTGCCAACAGTAACAAAAGGAGGGACATGTTTTGTACTTCTGGACAGAAAAACCATTTTGAAAGCAACTGTCTTTCTGTCAAACTCACTCAGACTAATTCACCTACCCAAGGACATAAAATAAGTATCTAAAACTTGAGGATGGAAACCAGCGTGGCTTTTATCGCTGCCAGCAAGAGGCAAAAAGCCAAGCAAGCCACAGAGCACCAGAGTTTGTGACCACTGAGCTCACAGAACCTCTGAAGCTCATTGGGACTACTGGGCCCCGACTTCATTGACACAGAAAAATCTTTATCAGCAGCCCTGAGGTTTTGGGTTGGATTGAGCTTTTTTCAGGAAGGGAGCGTGTTCAATCTTTTTTAAAGAAACAGAAAGCAAAAGTTAAGATTCTTCTGCAGATGCCCTCTTCTCTTGCAACACCATGGTAGAACAAATAGCTCCAACAACAAGAAATTTGCTTGTCAACTTTCACCTTTGCACTGCAATTTTAATTTATGCAATCAGTGATGTGCACAAAGCTTTCCCTCATTCCTCCTCCTTCTCTCTCCAAACTTCAGCAATTGAGCAAACCACTGTTACAATAATAGTGTCTCTAACAAAAACAGTAACATCTGCCTACAGCAACTGCCACACAACATGCAGTTGCCCAAATTGTAAATTCTCAATATAGACCAAACTATGAAATAGAAGCATCAACAGAAAAAAACCCAAAGCTAAAAGGACCCCTGGACCTCACTCCTCCGTGTTTCCCAACAGGACACACTATCAAAAACAAAACAACCACAGACAGGTAATGAGGACTATGCTCTGGTTCTCACTGAAGTGTGCTGTGAGTCTAAGCTAAGCTGTATTTACTTCACAACAAAAAAATCCCCCAGCAACTGACAACTTAGAGGAAGGCATCCTCACAGCTGAAGGAATATTAAAATAGCTTTTTCCATACCTCCCAACATCACACTGCTGGTCTCAGCACATTGGAATGATGATTAAAAGTGAGGTAGAGATAACAGCAAGCTCTCTGGAGACCAAAATAATGCTGTGACACCACACACTGAGCCTGACAGCCCACGCTGGTCAGCCAGTGAGCCTGCTGTTTTCATGCGATGACAATGCAAACCCAAGAGTTGGGGCAGTGTCCCAACACCTACAGAGGGCTGCTCCAAAGGGTCAACAGGGCCCAGCAACCCCACACTTCACTCCAACAGCTTGCAATGGCTCTCTAGGTCAAACCAAGCAGCACCAGCTCCCAGTCCAAGACAGCCCTGTGAAGCTTTCACATACAACACAAATACAGTCAAGCCCATATTTCACAAACTTCCCCATGATCACCAAGCAAGGTTTGAATCCGAAAAAAATTTCTGCCAAAATCTTTGGTTGGAGCAAAGCATTTCAGCTATCAGCAAGTACACTGTGGGGGAAGGGGAGGGGGAAACCACACAAAACCAAAACCACCTGAAATAAAGGTATCACAAATACCTCCGTGATGATAGAGAGTGGGTTGGATACGTGCCCCATACATATCACGGGACAAACTTCATACACAAGAAGAGGAAGATGCCCTTGCAATCTCCCTCAAGTCCCAAACTGACATGACTGGCCCACGGAAAGAGAAGAGAAAGGCAAGCAACTCCTATCCAAAATCTGGCAATTAAGATGTTTCTAAGCACACAAACAGTAAGGAGTTTAAGAAAGAGACCCTAGATTTATGAACACAAAATGACACATTAGCTTTACTACAGTTAGTTTTGTTATAAGTACAGATTAGGTCTTTGAATTTCTAAGCACTTTCCAAAAGCTGGTGTTAGCCATCTGCTCTTTTTTCTCGGCCCAAATTAGAACTCTTATTAGGCTCACTTGCACTTGTGGAGGTGATTCACAGGATATAAGGTCAGAGGGATAACTGTGATCATCTAGCATAATCTCCTGCATAACAGAGGAGCCACCCGCACAAAAAGCCCATCTGCATACCAGAAGGAAGCAGAGACAACAGATGTCAAAGACCCTGCTCAGGCCCAAGTAAGCAATATTGCTTGGACAGAGAAGGAAGACAAGCCATAAACTGTATATATGCAAGTAGCTCTCTGGTAGTTATGGCAGAGTTTCAAATCAGGCAGACATCACAAAACAGCCTTTTTTGAACATCTTCAAGAAACAATGTTCACAGTACAAAAGACAATGTTATTTTGTTCTCTGTGACAGGAGAGAAAAGACAGTAGCACTCTGCAGTTACCCACAACACCAAATTTTTTGTCTCTCATATTCCAGAGTCTTTTCTATCCCAACTCTTTTCAGCCAGAGGTCTTCCTACTTTCCTTTTCCTAAAGCCCAAAGGCTGCAACCCCAAACCCTCTTCATTCCCTGTCTTTTCACTCTGAATATTAAAACCTTTCCTGATCCATCCCATCAGAGCTGCCTCTCTTTTACCCAGACTCATATAGTCCATCATCATTCCTGCCCTAAAACTCTCTAGGTCAACAGCTTATCACAAATAGAAGCCAAATCCTGAGATGTAAATTAGTAATATCTGGCTCCCACATATTACTACATGCTCTAATTTCCTAACTAGAAGATTAAGAATGCTTGGCTTTCCATATATTAGTGGATATTCCACTAGTGCCAGCTCCTCCCCACCACCTCTCTGGCCTCTCATTACAAGCTCCCACCCCATCTCAGCACACAGGTACAGGCTACAGGTAGTTAGGTATGCGCCAGGCTGTCCTTCACATGCACATGCTGACTGGTCATCCATCAGGCAGCAGGAAAGACATCTATTTATTACTTTTTTAATTCTTTTTTAGTCGAGATGCTTCATTCAGGGCCTCTTCAACAACTTTCACACAAACTCTAGCTACTTAATTAGCTTTATGACACACAATTAGCTTTATGAATACTGGATTAAATTTCCACTAGTTAATAGAAATTGGACCAGTTGTGCAGAAGGAAAAAAAAATCAGAAGACAAGCATTAATAGAGTATACTACTTTCCTTGTGAAAATGGATTAATCAAGAGACTTCAAAAAGCTGTATGCTGTTCATGTATTTTAAAAATTCCACAAATGCTAATTAAATGTTTCTGAAAAGAAGTTAACCAAGTAACAAGATACAGACCATGTGAGTGCCATTTCAGCGATAGCAGTATGCAGACTAGAGTTATTTAAAAACAAATGGAATTTATAACCCCATGGAATTTTAAGTCTTTCCTAGCAGCCCAGTGTAGAAGACAATAATAACACAGTATAACATAGCAACTTGAGCAGTTGAGTTATGTAAAGTCAAGGAGTTAGTTTCCTAGGTTTGATTGCCTCAAACATAGTTTTAAGGAAAAACAAACAAAAAAGAAAAAAAAACAAACAAAAACAAAAAAAAAAAATCCACCAAACAACCAACAAAAAAAATCCCTCACGACTGATATTTCATCCATGTAAGACAATAAAAAATAAACTTTCCAATTCTCATTAACTCAGAAATTAAGAAAAGAGAACAATAAAGAAGTGTCTTTATTGTTAAAGCCACAACACTGTCACTTAAGCTGCGCCAGGGGAGGTTTAGATAGGATGCTAGGAAAAATTTCTTCACTGAAAGGGTGGTTAAGCATTAGAACACGCTGCTCAGGGAGATGGTTGAATCACCATCCCTGCAGGTGTTCAAGTCACCACCCCTGTAGGTGACACTTGGGAACATGGTTTAGTGGAAAGCTGTTCACTAACACAATTTCACTTAACAGACTACATACTAGAAAGCTTCTACACTCTTCTGTGGCCAGCTTATAATGATTGGCTAACACATTTCAATTCTTCACAATCAACATTCATACCAAGTTATGTTACCTTCACAAATTTCTGGGCACACAACACTCCAAAGATAGAAGCAGAGGGAAAACTGTTGCACACCAACCTCAGCAACAAAGTTAAGCTCAGTCTTTACAGAAATCAAACCAGCAAATAAAGCGTAAAGAAGCATAAATTGCTAATTTTGTTTCCAGGCAGGCTAAGTCTGAGCTTCATAAGCTATTCCATTTTTTTGTCAAGAATCAGTCACTGATGCCTGTAAATGATTTACTTCAGCCTATTAGCCTTTGTAATTACTAAGGTGAAACCTGAAACTTAGAGGGTTTAAAGGAAGCCCCTAAAATTCACATGGTGTAGTGGTGCTCCAAAGATGAAGGAGAAGCAAGCAAAAGCATGAACAGGGTAATCAAAGAATTTAAATCCAAAATATTTGTTAGCATAAGCTACACCAAATACTCTCATCTCTATCCCTAAAATAATCCAGCAAGTTCACTACAGAAGTGATCACCACAGGTTTGCCTGCTCTTAGCTTCACAAGACCAACCCAAAGTGCGTCAAAAGTGTCTGGTACTATCACCCAGTCCTAGTGAGGAAGATTAAGTAAAAGAAATCCAGTTTTTCAGATAAGTTATTTCTTTTCTCAATCACATTCCTTTGCTGGCCAAAGAATGTTGCACCACTGGGAAAGGGGGAACTTTTGTGCAGAAATATATGATGCTAAGCAAAGCTTCGAGAACTTTGTCCATGATGAAATGAGTATTCTTTCCCTAGAGGCAAGAAGAAAAAAAGTTATAAATGTGTCTTATTAACTTTACGTGTTTAGTTAGACACCTTAATGGAGAAAAAATAAAAGAGAAATTGGAGTAAAGTACTATGACTGGCCTCTTCTTATGGCTTCTGGCAAACATAAGATTTTCTTTTGTCATTTGATCAGAAAAGCAGTAGGTTGAGGCACTGCTAATCCTATATCCTAATTAAACTCTCATTTCCTTCTCTGGTTTAGTCATTAATTAGTCCCCAAAGTTGAACCCCCTCCTGATTAACTGGTCTGAAAGTACATAAATTCTGTTTGACAATTGCAGGATAAATATCTGGAATGCATTAAACCAGGTATCTATGCAATCAAACAAGCCACTGATCACCATCAGTGTGAGCCCACTGAATACTTCTGAACACTTCAATACAGAAGCATCCTTAAGGATATACCACTCCCAAAAGTGCGACAAAAACTGGAGAAGATACTCTGCTCTTGTGAGACTCCACCTCACGGACTGCATCCAGCTCTGGGGCCCCCAGCATAAGAAGCTGGACCTGTCAGAGCAGGTCCAGAGGAGGGCCATAAAGATTATCTGGGGGCTGGAACATCTCTCCCATGAACACAGGCTGAAAAAGTTGAGATTGTTTAGTCTAGAGAAGAGAAGGCTCCAGGGATACCTTACGGCAGCCTTCTAGTACCTAAAGGGGGCTAAAAAGAAAACTGGGGAGAGACTTTATCAGGAGGTGCACTGGTAGGACAAGGAGTAAACATTCTAAACTGAGAGTATATTGAGATCACCTATATGGAAGTAATCCTTCACTATGAGGGTGGTGAGGCACAGGAACAGGTTGCCCAGAGAAGTTGTGGATAATCCATCCCTGGAAGTGTCCAAGTCCTGGTTGAGTAGGGCTTAAAGCAACCTGGTCTAGTGGAAGGTGTTCCCTGCCCAGGGGATTTGGAACTAGATGATCTTTTAGGCCCCTTCCAACCCAAACAGTCCTACAATTCTGTGAAAATACAGCAGCAGCGCAGTCAAAAGGAGAGCAACCAAAAGCTGAAAGCTTGTAAAGCCTTTGGCATAACTTGAGCCCTGGGCTTTCAGCTGCTAGTTGCTTAGGCAAAGAACTACATGTGCACATCCCAATCCCCATGCTTTTATTATTTAATGACGAGCTTTTAGGAGGACTGCAATGGAACCTCTGCAAACACAGGGTTTGATTACTCGCACTCTAACACATCAAGTGGCTTTGTGTACTATTTGGAATAGACACATCACCTTTACCTTCCTAGAAACTGGCTAAGCAAACAAAGCAAACAAACAAAAAAAAAAATCACCTAATGAAAGTAAATAATTACGTGTCATATTATTACTGCTGCCTCTGGCAACAACTCCAGTAGATCTGTAATACACACGGGTGTAATTTCAGAAAGGGTGCTTTTGCATGTCCTCCCAGTACTAAGGAGTCAGGCACCAAGCAGGCTCAAGATTCACAGCTCTTATCCAGTGCACAGCTCCCCAAGTGAAACAGCTCAAGAGCCTCAGGTCTCTGACTTTCTGTTTGCCTTCTGCCAAAGGTCTATGTCCCTGCAGCAGACAGGTGGTGTCTATGCCTCAGGGAGGATGGAGTTTTCAGCCTGAACATTGCTAGCCTGAGTAACAAAATTAATGATGATAAAAACCAGTGAAACACAAAAAAAAAGAGGGCACTAGTAGGAATTGGCTAAAAAAGCAGGGACAAGCTTATGGAATTAAGAGTTCACAAAAAGACATATAATTTATAACTGAAGAAATCCCTGAACTGCCAACCAGTGGAAAATAAGACATATTAGAGGAAGCACCTCTAAAGATGTGCTTATGGAAGAAGTATAGGCACACGGTATTTAGCTGTGGACACCACCACAGGCACCACAGTAGGTTAAACCCGGCACAGCCGTCCTTATGGTAACCCACTCCCCTGCTAACATGAATGAGAACTGTGAATCCAAGCACCCAGGTTAAACAGATAAGTAGCATTAGTCCATCAGACCAATTTCAATGCTGAAATAGCCAACAGAAGATTAAAAGAGTAGTTCAGTAACAGTTCAAGACCTTTTAAAAGCAGTCTTAACTAGATAGCAATGTTTTAAACTCAAATACTTAGGAGTTTCCTCCTATACAGAAGGCCTTTGTATCTTTGAATTACCTTTAAAATGAAAGCTAGCAACAGAGGAGAAAACAGAGGTATAGTCTGAAAAGTTTCTACCACCAATGGACGTAAAACAGCATTTAAACACAGACACACTATTGAGTTTTGCTGGCACAACTGCATTGCCTTGACACACAAAAAATGCACATGGACATCACTCTGGCATAACCAAATCTATATTAATGAAGAGCTTTTGCTAGCTTAATTTACTTATATTGAGGAAATTATGACAACTTTATGGTAGATGGACTCTTTTTGCCAGTAAGAAAGGGAGGCTATACAGCAAAGCAAAATATCAAGTACAAGCTCTGCAGCTGACAAAAGCATTTGATGCAATACAAAATTATGATTTTCTCAATTCAAAGGTTTATCTTGTAATTTAGGGCACTTGGTCTGAGATATTTTAATCATTAAAAAAACTTACACACCTTTCTTAGTGGACTTAAAGTAAGATCAGCACTTAACTCCTACCCCAGAAAAAGGCAAGACAAAATCACCGTTGCCAGGAGATAAAGGAGATGGGAGTAGGACTAGAAGCACGTAAAAAACACTGGCTCTATGAAAGAAAAGCAAAGTCCTACTCGGGTACCACATGAGTTAGGAGAAGCCTGCTTTCTATTTAATATGTACTTGCACTTCTGAGTGAGAAAGCTACAACAAATTCAGTTCATACACATTTACAAGAATTTCAGTCTCAATAAAATGATGCATTTAACTCAGTATAAACTTTAAAGCTTGGTAGTAAAAAAAAAGAAACCAAAAAAATGCATAAATGCATTTCACACTCCTCAAGTTATGCAAACAGATGTAATACCTTAATGAAAGGAATAAAAGAAAGATTTTTATTTCTGAAACATTAACATTACCAGCACAGAAAGAACAAGTGGTGTGAACAGAGTAAAATAAGCTACACTAGAAATCACAAGTCACCTCCTAAAGGTGCTGTTATCCTCACATGACTTGCCTTTGAATCTTTAACTTTGTGTACTATAAATTAGGTGTGGGGAGAAAGTGAGGAATGCATCTAGAAAGTACTTGTAGCTCAATTTTAAATTCTTTACTAGAGAGTAAAAAGCACAAAAAGGTTTACTTTCAACATGCGGTGTTAACTGTCACAAATTACTTCAGCATTTCTGACAGTCTTACCTGCATCACACAAGGCAGAACTAAGAACTATGTCACTGATGAAATTTGCTAAAACTTTTGTTTCACTTCAACATATCATTTTAAACTATTGTAATATAAACACAGTTGAAAAACTTAAACAGCTTAATATTACAACAGTTATTCCAAGATCTTTCTACAGCTGTTTGTTTCTTCAGACAACCATCCCAAAAAAATAAATTACAAAAACACTTATTTTTTTTAAGAAACACCACAAACTTTTTTATCCCCCAGCACAATAATATAGAAGCTTAATTCACATACTACAGATTAGATCTTCATATCTGAAGGTCTCTAATTTCACTTGATGTCAACTGCCACTTCTGATTTTCCACAGTATTGCTATATTAAGACCACACTTTACAAGTTAGAATTTTACTGACCAGAAAGCACAAGCAAAGCAGCAATACAAAAAAAATCAAACAAAACCTTTTAAACCGCAAAGAGGCAAGGAAGTGGGAAATAGTATTAAGGATGTACAGAAGTGTACATGAACTCATACACACTGCTGTCTGTAGCATCACAGAGCAAGCTGCAGTACAATGTTCATATTTCAGATTGTCCACTGCTGACACACAAGAGCAACCTGTGGCAGAAGTAGAATCATTCACAAATCACAAATATTCACGAAGCTTACCTCAAAGGGGCAAGGAAAGAATTCCTGCAACTGCACACACATCCGCAAGCTGGTGTAGCTGGACCATCCTAAACGGCATACATCCTAAATGTCAGTCACCTTCCCACCTGACATTTGTGCAAACAGCACAAGAGACATTACTGCTGTCTAATAGGTTTGGAAATGAACATTCATGTTTGAAGAGTAACTCAAGGGGCCAGAGGATACAGAGTCTTCCCTTTTTTATACAGTTATTCTACTAAGTTTTGCTATGATCTCCCTCAAAGTTTCACAGTCCAGCTCAGAAGGGCTTTGGAAGTGCTTAAAAGGCAGTACAGGCATGCTTTACCTTCAGCATCTTTTCAGTCCAACTATGAACTGATATGGCTGGCTTCACAAGAAGACATCTGCAGACTTCTGTTTATTCAGAAACAGAACCCTCAAGTTTTGCAAGTGACAAATGCAAACTGAGTGAAAGGAGAGAGTGAAAAGGAAGAATCAGAGCATCAAAGGGGACATCTAGGGAGGCAAGAAAAAAGGAATATTTGTTAAGATTCTTGCTTTCAAAAGAATTAGCAAGATTAAGAGATGATTTAGCAATCTATTTCGCTAGTTTGAATTTTGATGCATTTAATTACAACCTTCTACAAGAGACTTGCTTCCAGCCTTGCAGAGATAAGTATACAATAAAAAGAAAAACAACTTGCTAAAAACTAAGCAAATAAAACCTCAGGAACTTTAGTCTTGTCACATTGTTCCACTCATTCTATTCATGTCACAACACTGTTATTCCTCAAGTCTTTATAGGGCTGCAAAAAGGGAAAGCAATTAAGACTGACTACCAGCCTTCTCACCCTTCAAATGCAGAATGAAATTTGGGCTCAGTAAGGGACCATTAAAAGATGACAGAACTTCAGCTGTTCAGCTGCAATAACTACACCACCTAGACATGAACATTACAGAAAAAAAAACACAGAAAGTTTCAAGAAAAGCCTGAATTTCTACCTTTTATTCTCTACCTTTATCATAGTAGAAGAAACAATGTAAGAAAGCAGTATGTGAGGAGGATAGTCATTCTTGGGAGAGAAAGAAATATAAAAGATTAAGAGTTAGCAAGGATGAAACATGGATGTTTGTGTTTATTGTATTTTCTCCAACCCTGTGACACAAGGTCTTTGTCTGGATCACGTCAATCTCCAAACCATAGGACAGCAGAAAGGAATGTTGGGAGGGGAAAGAAGCAGGCAGAAAGCAAGTCTCAGTTAAGGCACAAAAACTTAAGAGTTAAGAGATAAAGACAGAAATGCCATATTATAGTAAGATCAGGAAGGATGAATCATAGACCTCTGCATTATTACCACCATGCTCTAACCCACTGAGCTAATCTCTGAGTACACCAACATCCCCGTGCCCAGCCACCTCTTCCCACTGCAGCCCCTTGAATCAAGCGTCTGAGAAATGGAAGTATTTATCAAATAACTTCAAAGAGGTACTTAAGCATAGCAAAAGGAGCAAAGCAGAAGGTCACACAAAAAAAACCACACAGCAGTAACAAAACCATAATTGCGCAAAGTTAAAAACCACTACATCATTTATCTGTACCAGGGCGATTTACTAAAAAAAAAAAAATTTCTTTGACAACATAATTTACTGTTTTGGAACTGTGTTTTAACTCTCTTAACTGCACATTTGATTTGTTTCTTACAAAGGTGAAAGCTAAATAATTCACTTATACTGGCATGAGAATACAACAGGAGAACAAATATGCAAAGACAGAGAAACAAGAAAAAAGCTAAGGTGATTTATTTGACATGAGAGAGCATTTTTCCACTGCAAAGCAGTCAATAATAAAAAAAGCCAAAGAGATATTGTCTGAGCCCCTTTATGAGAACTTCTATTAACTCTCATCAACTTTGCTCTGCTCCCACAGACTACACTAGGAAAAATAAGATGGCTACAGATTTATTCATAGCGTCACATTCAATTTTTAATTGAACAGGGAGAAATGGCTCTGGCAGGACTGCATGCTAAACTACTGAACTGATGAACATTTATTTTTCTTAATTACTCCAGCACTGATAATTTTGGTACACAGATGTTTGGTTCTGTTTGGGTTTGTTTGGGTTGTTTTTTGTGGGGTGTTATTTTTAATGGCTAGAGTAAATTTTTCAGGCTAAGCAAATAGTCTTTCATCTTACAGATAAAGAACACATTCACACTGTCGAAACAATAGCTCATTATTTGCCTGAGATGAATCTGCTGTGTATAGTGTTAAAGGATATTCACTAGGACAAGGCTATTAGAACATACATGTGTTGTCACTGAGACCTGACTCGCCCTCTGTCACTCTGGAGCAGTGACGGCTACAAGGCACATGCAGCTTTGTGCACGCCACAGAGAAGACTGGAAATAGGGCAGCGAACAAGAAACACCATGTCAGAACTTGAGCAAAAAGCACTAGAAAACATGCACTACTCCCACTTATGCTGGCTGTAAACCAGTGTCATTGCTTCTCCAGGCTCCTTCAGTTGATGCCATTAAAAGCAAGAGTAGTGTTTACACACAGAGCAGAACACTGCACTTGCTTTGCAGCTGATCAGGACCATTTCCAAGATGCTGCAAACATTTAGTGCAAGTCTGCTTGCCTCAAGCACGGGTTTCATTTGTGTTGGTTTGAGAGTCACACATCATGAAGAAAGGTATAAGAAAACACCGTCCGCCAAACCCTTCTCCCACAAGGATTAGCATATTTGCTAAACTGTACTTGGAATTATTTTCAGATATATTTAAGTTTGCTTCAGACCAAGAGTCCATTTTTACCATCTGGAAATTGTTGGACTTGTAGTAAGCTCATGCACTTGCCGAGAGTTGACTGCATGTATCTGCCAAGAAAAGCCAGCTTTTCTCACAAATAACTAACTGAAGATATAATTTAAATAAGCAGGTTTTTTCATTTCCATTGGGGGGAGGTGGCAGGGATTTGGGAATGAAGCAGTGCAGCTGGGTGTGGGAAGAGAGGAACATGTAGAGAGAAGGTGTTTAGCTTTTATCTTTGTTTCACATTATCCTATTCTATTTTAATTGTCAATAAATTAAAAGAACTTCCCCTCAATCAAGTCTGCTTTGCCCACAGTCCAAACTGGTAAGTGATATCCCTGTCTGTATTTCAACCTGTAAACTTGTCATTCTTCTTTTTCTCCCCCTGTTTAGTTGAGAGGAGAGCAAGGGAGTAGCTGGATGGGCATTTGGCAGCTACCAAAGTCAGCTTACAAGAGGGGCTAAACAGCAAACCTGTTATGCAGAGCCAACAAAAACAGTATTAGCTGAAATAAAGATCACTTACTGCAACTTATACAGAAAAATCTTTCCCCTTAAGAAGGATGTCTGATAAGATAGCAAACTCGTTTACCTGGCCATAAAATATTTTCAGCTCAACTCCTGAGGGCAAGTTCTTGAAGTTATTTTTATTCCTATAACAAAAATAATAAAACACCCACAAAAAAAAACCCCAAACAAACCACCAAATACATTCTAAAAAAAACCAAACCAAAGAAACAAGATGCATGCTCTATATACAACAAAGTCTATTATAGTATCACTCACTATCACTCGTAAATAATTTGATCCTAACAACGAGTTAAACAACAGTGTTTTCTGATATTAATCCCTTGCAAAATGAAGTATCTTGGAGGGATTGTATCTTGCATTGTCAGCAATACCTTGGTTTATCTTTCATTTGCAAAGCCAATAAAATCACTTTGTTAAAATAAGCACTTTTTTATCCCCTTGTTCACAGGTAGATAAAATATGCAAAACAAAAAGCGCCTCCAACAGAAGACTGACACTGCACTGAAGGGGGAACAACAGACAGTTTGATTATTTTCAAGAATATACCACTTGACTATATTAGAAACAGGAATGAAGTTGTACAAGAATCAACTAAAAATGCAAGAGATATACTGGGATTGGTTTAATCCTGTCTAAGTATTAGCATTTGCAACTCTTTCTGCTAACAAGTTTTGTATAATCAGTTCTGTCCACAGGTCAAAAACCATAAGGAAAAAAAACACTTGCTTCTGTTTAACCATGCAACCCATTTACTGCTTGCTTACTACAGCAAATACGCTATCAGTAAGTCATCATTTGATACTCAAGTCTTGTTTTTATTAAATAGAAATGAGCTTGAACATTGTGGGAGACTACCTGCATTCAAGAATACTAAGCAAAATGCTGAGGCATATTCCCACAGGAAAGTTATCTGTGTAACCCACACTTGGAACTTTTTTCAAGCTACTGCAGTTACTGCTTGTAGATTAGATAAGGAATGCTTGCATGAGATTTTATGGCAACAGATATGGGAATGATGGTGAGACATCAGGTGACAGCATTTTATATCTTTCTTGTATACAATGCTAAGAATCCAGTGTACTAACCTTCAATCTCTGACATCAGCAAAGTAGAGCTTAAAACTTATTCACTGGAAGGAAAACTAAAACAAGAATTAGTAACAAATTGTTTGGTCAAAAAGTAAAATGCAAGACCTACATTACAGAAAATCACAGGAAAAAAATGGATGCTATTTAGTCATACAAGTTACTTTTCAAATATTCAATTCTAAGTTTATATTTATTTCAGCAACTGACATCATATTCATTTGCTTTTTGCATGTGAAGTAGAGAAATAGCAACTCACTCTTTAGAAAGGGGCATGTCTGACAAATTTGGCAAAAAAAAGAAAATCTGTATCAAGACTGTATGTAAGAGAGAAAGCAGCTTTAGTGGGATCTATTATTCTGCTTTCAGAAATTAATGACATTACTCTTTCTTTGCTACCCTAAAAGCAGCATTGGAAATGTTTTCCTTATATATAAGAAGAGTCATGTCACACAAGCCAAGTAAATATTGATTTTACTATAGATGAGCTAGAAGCAGAAGTTAAAACATTCTGCGCAGACCATTGAAATTATGAATTCCTTTAAAAATATTTCGCATTACAAGGTATTAAACCAGCTAAGAACCTTTTAAAATAATCTGAAGCTTAAAATGATTGAGCTGTACAATTTTAGCAGGGGGAAACTATAGCTGAGAGAAAAAGAAGCAATATTAAAAGGCAGGACTTTAGCAGCTCAGGAAGCCAAGCGAGATGGTCTCTTTCAACCCAAGACAACCAGTCCTGAAGCCTTGATGTTGGGGGACAGCTCAAGGGCAACCTCAAAAAAGCATTGGGCTTGAACCAGTCACCAACACAAGAGGGGACAGGCAGGGACAGTATCTGCCTGGTCATCACAACGCTTTAAGAAGTAAGCCTCACAGATAGAAAACTCGGTGCACTCCTTCTAGCCAGTTTACCAGAAGAATGAGAAATACTTGATCTTTGCCATGGTCATAGTTCTACTACGCGCCCAGCTCTCTTCACATCCCACGTGTATAACTGAACATTGCACCTGTATACTCAAAGTTGGTATATCCTAGGCCCTAATTTCAAGTTAATCAGACCCAGAACAGTTAAGCTTGAGCAATATTTTATCTCAATAAAGATATTTCATAACCACAGTACAAAATCCACACTAGTAGTCAAATTCAGCAAGACAGATACAACCATCCTGTTCTATCTGCACAAGCAAGACTAAATGCTCTTTTATCTGTCAGAAATTACCAAGGGCTGTCCGTGCACGCTATTGCGTGCCAGGTTGGACTGGGACAGACACAAGGGGAAAGCTGTTGACTGCCACCCTGCACAGCACAGAACTTGCGCAGCACATTCCCTAATTGCTGCAGAGAACCCTTGAATCGTTTACTGCTTTTCTGAGAACTTAGAGAGAAATTCATCTCAGTATGCAACCAGTGTCAGAGTGACGGCATCTCCTTGCCCTGCAGCACAAGCCCGATTTTCACTGGCTGGAAGGCTCAGCCAGGGAATTACTGCAATTCGCTTTCTCAGCCGCTCGCTTAGTGAAGATTAGGGCGCGCTCCACCCAGACGCCACACGAATGAGGTCACATAGCAGACCACACTGCTGCCAATTCCTGCCCTATTCATCAGGGACTAGGGCAGGAAGCATATGGAGCCCTCGAGTTAAGGGTCACACCGTTTCAGTGAAAACATAAAAGTGGACCAGCGGCAGATTATTCACCGGTCGATGGAACATGGTTTCTCCGTATGGCAGAAGTGAGTCACGGGCACCGCTCCGTCCAACACAATGCAGAGGGGCACAGACGGCATCCAGCAGCCAAACACGCCCCTACAGTTTACAAAAGGGACTGTGCTACAAGACAATGGAATATATTTTGCACTTTTTCAATATGCATGTGCATTTAATAGTTTAATATACAGAAGGGGGGGGGGGGGGTTTAAGTCTTTCAGATCTTGAAAATCAGTTCATGTGAAGACCCAAAAGACAACAATATAATATGGTGTAATTACCACACAACCTGTTTTTATCTGCAGCTATGCTGTATTTCAGAACACATCCTTCATCACATGCTGCCCAAAAGGAAATATACCATTTTCAGGTCTTTAAAAGGCAGAGTTGTTTGAAATCAAATAGATTTGAGGTCCAGCATGGCTCTACTAAGAAACTAACCAACCCAGAGCTTACAGTAATATGAACAATACCATAAATATTATTTTGACTGTTGCAACAGCTAGTGTGTTCTCATAAATAATTTCAAGCTGCTATCAGTGCAGATATCTTGTGGGAACACAGATGAATTCCTTCCCACCCAAAAGAAAGCTCTTCATTTACAGTCTACTGCTCCTGGGATTTCCAGAGGGAGACTATTGGAGCAGGAAGACACAAATGGTAACAGAAGCTAAATGCAGAGTTTTAAAAGATATATTCTCAAACTACCCACTTTCAAAATGCCTCAGTCATGTCACTGCCATCACTGTCTACTGCTATTAAAAAAATAACACATTTCAATCACTGGGGTGGCAGCCACACAACTAGTTCACACAATAAAACGTAAATTGATCTCCTACTTCTGTTGACAACTGTATGAATAAAATAACAACACATCTAGTTGCATAATGCTAAGATGCTAACATAGATTATTCAATTACTGCAGAGTGTTTTGTTGGCTTCAGGAGTTGACATTTTACAGAAACAGTGCCACAAGGCAACCCCTTTCAGAAGGTTTCACAGAACTGGCATCTTTTTCTGCCTTCATTATATAGGTTAAGTAGCCTCCCCTCAAATGACAGGGTGACATCCATCTGAATAATGAGGTAATTGAGGTAAAAAACTATTTAAGAAAACAATCACATCAAATAGTGCTACAATGGTGGAGTATTTACATATAAACACAAAATAGCCCAATCACTTTCCTGGAACAGTTTCAGGAGCTTTCTTGGAAGAATATAAATTATCTCTCACGACATGGAACAGCAATGAAGAAAGCCCATTTGTTTGAACAGGTGAAGAAATTACAAGATACCTTCTTTTTTCCTCTCCCAGATAAAGAGCAAGCTTTGGTTCCAGTTAGGCACCAGTAGCCTACCAGTGCCACACTCCCACAACCTACCACCAACTTCAGAGCTTTAGAGGTTATTAAGAGAGATTAGACATTTATAAAGGACACCCCATTAGATGAGCTAAATTATTTAGTATGTTTCAGGTCATAAACCAATCTCTGACTAAACATGTTCATGTGGTTTTAGGATTCAGAGGACAGAAGAGAGTCTTATCCATTTTAGTTTCACCTAAACGAATTCATTTATATTCAAATACTTTATAAGACATGAGCTTCAACTTCCCTTCCTCCAGTCCCTGCCAATTGTCACAGCAAGCAGGCAACCAAAAAAGCCCAAGCTGCACCTCTGCTGACACTGCAACACTTACAGGGCAGCAATCAGCCCTAAACCTTCCAGCCAGAAAGGTGCACACAAGGTGCAACTTCTCAGAATTCTCCCTGGACTTCTCTGAGAAGCAAAGAACAAGAAGAAACAATTACACACACACACCCCTCCCAACTTCTCCACCCATTTTTTCCCTGCTTGAGTATTTCCAGTAATGTGTCATTAAAAATACTGTCCTCTCAGAGAAAGGCTTCCCCTTCACAGCCCTCAGATTTAATTTTTGCTTCAGTTTTTTCTATTTTCCCTTTCATGCCTCTCAACTTCTGGCTTTTTCAGATTTCTTTTCTCCTCTGTGCATTTCCAACACACTAAGAAGTGTGCAAATCCCCAAGTCACTCACAGTCTCCCAATACATAGTATTAAAAAAAAGAGACAAGATGACAGCAAATTTCAAACTGTGACTCCTGAAAAGCAAATCTACAGTCCTAGACTTTATTAAGAGCTAGAGAGTTTATAATGCAAGGCATTTCCTGGAAAAAAAAACCTGCTGCTTGATTAAGAAAAATTACAATTGCAATATACCAGTCATGATGTAAGTACTTTTAAAAACTGAGAGTTCTCAGTTCAGAGTTAAACAGGCTTTAAGAAAGACTAACCATTCTGCTCAATCATATAGAACACCTGAGCAAGCATGTAGCTGATAGTCAACTAGGAGATTTAAACCTTAACCTAGCCCCAGCTAGATCAGGCACCAGAGAAATCATCCATAAACACACAAATATGAACAAATATTACTTGTGTGTACACACTGGCACTTACATGTTAAAAACAGCTGAGAGGTTGAGACAGTAAACCTCAGAGACTTATGCCGCTATTATCCCATTGATGAACATTTCAGAGGTTTCACAACTGCAGAGTTCAACAGCTAATTACAGCCAGTATGGCTGGCTATAACATCTGTCCCAAATTTATGCTCTTCTAAAAATACAACAATAAAAGAAAAAGAAAAAATCCAAGAAATATTCCTAAAAAAACCCCACACCAGTACACACAGAGCCAGAACAAACATTTTCCCCGAACAAGAGCCCAGGTTAAAAACCAAGCAGACTGCTTTTATCCTACTTCTAACCTTCCAAGAGTGATCAACTGCAGCTGTCTCACATTAGCGGGTTGAATACGTGCAGATTTTGAAGAACACCAGATCTCTCCAACCTATAATTTACTGAGCTCTGCAGAGTCAGTCAAAAGCAACTCCACTCACATTACTGAGTTTTCCTGACATTTTTGTCCATTTTAAGAGAGTTTGGACAGAGCCACAAAGGAAAAGCTTCTGCTCTCAACTACACTGGCTTATATCCAAATCCAACTCATTGTTCTAGAAACAAACATACATGAGATCAGAGTCCCAGCCCAAGATTTTATTCTAAAGTTAGCTATTACACTGATACATAATAGGAGGATTTTTGTTTCTCTTTCTAAAAACCCATATTCAGACTTCTGCTTTGTACCAAAAAAACCTACATCAAAAGTTAAGTCAAAGAGACCAAATTCTTTATTATCAGCAGGTTCTGCATCCATGAAGTATTGACCAATTCACAAAATAAACAGCCCCCAACCATCAATTACTGTATCTAAACAGCATATTTACAGGAATCCTCAAATTGTCTTGTCCTTGCCAAACTATGTTATTTAGCCTTGATCACAAAACAGCAGAAGAGAATCCATACATTTCAATTGGAACAGGTAGCAAAGATGGCAGAAAGAAAAGCGTAATATTCCCAATTTCTTCACTTCCAAAGCGCCCTCCACAAAACATATTCATTTCAAATTACAGGAAACATTGTTCCCTTGAGATACCACCAAAATGGGGAGAAAAACCTGTGCAGGGCAAATATGAGTATATAGATTCAAAAGTCCCAGAAGACACTGTAAGCAGAACTGTAAAGAATCAAAACAACTAAATATTGAAATTACTGTAACTTAACATATAGTTTAAGAAAATTGGAAGCATTAAGACTTTCAATCAGGCAGAACAGTGATAAAATTTATGTCATGTTAGGTTTGTGTTGTAGGTGAAAGGGAAGCCCACGACACAAGCATTACCAACAGGATCTTCTGGCTGCAGGTGTGACGCAGTCAGAGCTCACACACAGTACTTAAAATGGAGCAGTGCCACAGAAAACAGTCTTTCCCTGTTCTGTTTCCTGCCATGCCTTCCACGGCCTGTTCTGTTAGAGTAAACTAACTTTAACAAAGTTAAGAAAAGCAGCTTGCATCAGGTGTAGAAGACAAAAACAGACCCACATTGCTGTATCCCTTCATCTACCACAGCCTTCAGAACACAGGTAAGCACTCACCCAGCGGAGGGTAACGGGTCTGTCCGTCGGTGTCCCGAGGCGCAGCAACCTTGTACTTTTTCCACACAACTTTTTTGGCTGTTTGAACGCTCATGATCAAGCTCACTCTTTGAATAACAGGAAAGTGAAGATGCAGAGGAAGTACACGCTAGTACCCATGCAAGAACTGCATGCTGGGATTCAAGGGGGGGGAAGCGCTGGTTCTCCTGAGAGGGTTTGACACGTTCAGCCACACAGTGACTGACAAAACCAGTCAGGAAACAAACCTTTTAAAGGCTGCACATAAACAAGTAATGGACTGCAAGCTAATGGAGACTGTTTTTCTCTTTAAAAAACAGATGAATATGCTGCTTTGCTACTCCTTATGGAAACAGGAGGACACTAGCTTTCAGAGAACTGGCAAGTTAAATTCAGCGGAAAGCAGGTGGCAATTTTCCTTTTCTATTCAAATCAACCTGTCTGGTCAAATACCATGCTCATTTTAAAAATCCTAAATATTTTTAGCATTTACTTTGTAACAAGTTTGCAGTATCACCATAATGCCTTTTTCACATATTCAACAGAATGTGAAACCAGAACAACTCTTGTAATAGCCTTTCAAAATAGCACAAAAGATTTTAAACACAAGATTTCAGCATAAAAAGGAAGTTCTACAAAGAAACCTCCAAGTGAAAAATGACCAACTCTGATAAGGCATGCCCCTTCCACTCTGCAGTAATTCTAACTACAACAGAGCACAGAAGAGTAAAGCAGAAGGTTAGTAATGCTAGGCTATGATAGCATCTGAGTTATTTCACAAGTGGGCCTTTAAACTGTGCTTCCCACCAGTACAGAAAGCAAATTCAATTGCTCTTTCTTCAAAATTCTCTTGCCAACTTTATAATCAAATTAAGACAACTACAAATTCTGTAGTTATAAAAGACACACAACTCCAGATTGCACCCTTTAGGATACTGAACTGCACAGAATCCCAGTAGTCACAAAGCAATGCAAGAAGAGATTAATTATAACACATAACTACAAGCCTATGACCAGAGAGAATTCCAAACAGCAGAATTGGTTTCAAAAGCAGAAAGACAGATGCTGTTTGATTTGCTTGTCTCATTGTATTATGCTATCAGATAACTGCTCTAAATACTGCCCGCATCTCTCCATTAATATTCAGTTGGGAGAGTTTACTGTGTCACACACCAGACACAATTTGGGGGAGGGGTGGAGGGAGAAATACATATCAGATTTTCCTTTACATTTTTGTGAGCCAAGAATTGGTCTTACTTAGTTTTGTGGGTTGGAGGTTTTTTTCCAATTTTAAGAATTCCTCAGAGTTGAAGGCTGAAAGACTTCACACAAAAGGAGTTTTGTTTCCGTGAGTAAAGGCAACCATACATTCAGAGGGCTAAATCAGACATTTGTATCCAAACATTTCTGTGAACCATGCAAATAAGAGCAGACAGAGAAGGAACAAAAGTTTTAAAGTTAGGATTTCTATTTTAGAAACATACAAGGATGTATTTTGCCATAGTAAATACAAATATAAACCTTCCTGTGGTAAGCACTTCAAAAGCACAAAACAAAAAGATGCTGCCAACTCCACCAAGCAAACAGTGAGAATTAGCAGCTAGCCATGAATGTACGCCCAAAGTCTTACCAACAGCACCAGAACGTCCCTTTTTTCAGGTCTTGACAAGACTGGTCTGAATTCCCTAAGAATGCTCTCCTGTTGATTCAATACCTCCTCTCACCTTGGTCCCTGCCAGTGCAAGATAAGGCACATCCATGCTTGCCAAGACTAAAGAATAAGCACAAGTTTGAGGAATTAGCTACTTTGTAACAATATTTCCCACTTCTCAAAAAAATGGTTTGCAGTCAATGAGAGCATTTAGAGAAACACCAATCTCAGGCCCCACAAGTCACTTGAATTTCAAGGTGAAACTATTAGAGGGACTGAAAAAAACCATGGATGCACCAGAACTTCTAGAGAACCTCAGCTCTCAAGCTCTGCCTTGCCATCAGCAGCCACAGCAGTACATTAGAGAAACTGCTTTTATCTAACAGCAAGTTTTACCTCAAAAATCCAACATTTCAATAAGAACACATACTGAGAATATTTAAGAGTGTTATTATTTGGGTTTTAATTTAAACATAGTGTGTCTCTTGCCTAAATGGAAATAGAATTATTAACATTAAATAGTTTCACATCAGAACCCATCTGCAAAGATTTTAGCTTTAGGATGGCAATAGCATTTTTAAAGCTAAATTTTAAAAAGTGAAGATACAGCCTTTGCCAAAATCTGAAGTCTTCGGTGTGAAATCCATACGTTAATCACAAAAGCTGATGAGCACAAAAGAAATATAAATTTCTGGGCAAAGTAATCTTTGAATAAGGCAAAAGATTTTTTTACTTTTTTAAAACAGACTCAAGAGTACAACACACTAGCATACTCTCTTCCCACAAACCACTTCATTCATTAGGAGAAGATGGTCTCATTCCTACTACTACTGAATTCAATAGGCCATTTATTTAGCAGCTCTGTGACTGGAGTACGTGCTCTCTTCTATTCTCTCTGGTGTTGACAGCAGTAATCAAATTTTGTACATACCACTGGCCCTATTATAGTTCAACAGCAGCTGGCTGGCTGCCTAGTCTTCTTATCATGTATGATAAAAAAGACCAGCCAAACAGACCAGCTGAAACTATGGTGGGAAGACAGAAGCAGAGTGAAGCCTAACTAGATGTCTAGTATGTAGAAATCACATCTTTTTATGTTTGCCCATGTATAACAAAGCACGAAGAACAAGGTTATGCTCAACATATGACAAGCCTGCTTTAACAGTTTTCAGAAAGGCTGGAGCTTAGGTAGCAGGTTGGTTCTCGTTAAAGAGAAGGTTTGAATGCTACACTTCATACATGAAACACTATTCAAGCTATAGCTCAGTCCACACAGCAGGAAATGGGAAAGCAAAAAAGCAGAGAGGTAGGGGTGGACAGATTAAAAAAAAAAAAAAGGGGGGAGGGGGGCAAAGGCCCAGATAACTAAACCCATCCATTGAAGGTGAGTTCATAAATGCGCAAGATCACTTCTCTATCACAGCCCCAGCACACACAAAATCAGCACTGGGCTTAGAGTAAAATTAAAGTTCACAGAAGCAAACAACAATGGGAGCAGAGGGCAACATCCTTTAATTATAAAAATCCCCTGTATGCAAGACAATCTAGAATAAGATTGGTTCCCATTTCTTCTTTGCCGTCTGGGAGCTTTCCAAGAGCCTTGAATGCCTTGACTCTGAGAAGAGGAAACTGGCTTCTTTTTCACAGCCTGCCTCCTTCCAGCTTTGTTCCAAGTAGGTCCTGGTTAAGCCTGCTCTGAACTTCTACTCTCTTCCAGATATGTCCACAGAGAAATGTTGAGGAAAAAACAAACCTAAAGGACTTATTATGGGCGTAGAACAAGGAGGTACAGAGTTCCTCCTTTGCCTCCCTTCTCACATCACACACAAGCCAAGAGCCTCCTCCTGCTTAGATGAGGAGCACACTCTTTAGCAGGGTTCTTGTGCTACCTGTTTAGTCCTATCCTTTATAACACTGCTACGATGAGCATCTAGTTAAGCATTTCTCACACTGTGGGACACAAACACCCCATAATTTTGTTCAGGATGTTTTATTTCACCACAACAACATGACAGGACTTTTTTTTTGCTGGCTTGACAAACATGTTTTGAATTAGTAGACCACACAGTACTTGCTTGAGCAAGCAAATAAGAGAGCTTCGAGGCACTGCTGAGGAGAAGGATGGTGAAAAGGCAACAGGAAGTTGAACAGAAAGTAATGTTTCAAGTGCCTGCTGCATTTTTATGGAACCTGGTTATTAGTTTAATCTCTGCTTCCAGGAAGCTCACAGCACTAGCAACTTCAGATGCATAACACAGCTTTTATCATTTCTATTGAAACCTCCTTTCACACAGCAGGTTCATGTCAACACAAAGCTTTTTCCTGAAAAGGGAATTATCAATACAGTAAATGCCCTTGTTGATGAGAAAGAGGAACAGAGTTTTGAGTATGGCAGCTCTCAGACCACTGCAGTACAGATAACATAGATATTCTCTCAGTGCTCACAAAGGCAGCTCCAACACAAACCCTTCCAGCACGCAGCACTTCAGCCATGCTGCACTTAACACATGGTTCTCGTAAAACTGTGTCTGTGCCTGCCACAAATAACCAACTCATCTTGCAAAAGAAATAATAGTAGCAACTATCGATAAACTGTGATGCCTTTCAAGAACCACCATAATTTTAGACACTCTTTTTCAAAGTTCCTCTTATGGCTTCCCTTTTCCTCTTATATAGATATAAGGGAATGTTTTCAATGTAAATACTGAGAAAACCTGTGGAGCACAGTAGCCTTCCAAAAGCATTGCTTACATTATAATCATACCCATGAAATTCAACCACAACACAATCAGCACCTGCTTTTCACAAAACATTCTGGACCACCTGTTTCTTTCCAGCAGCCCAGAGGACAGACAGCAGGTTCACAGGACAAGTAGGAACTTTCTATATTTTGCTTCTCACTTAAAATGCTGAGCACACCTTCCAAAACAAGCTTCCTTGCCCATTCATGGGCAACTTTATAAAACAAATCCCAACCAATCCATGACAGATGCACGGCTTAACACTTAAGTGCTTGTATTCTGGGGTATAACACATATGAGCCCAAGCTCAGGAGAGGGACCATGACTTGAGCTGCTCCAGCTCCTCCAACCAGCAATTCTGGTGGTTTACAGTTCTCAAAACCACTTGCTCTGCTGCAGTGGGACAGACTAGGAAGGCTGGGTTCAACCTGGCAGCCAAGAACTGTTGGTGAGTGACTCCACCCAGGACAGAGCACTGCCCTCAACACTCCAGTATCAGGAACTGCTGCAGAAAAAGGCACTGCCTCTACAAACCATCTCATTCTTTTGCCCTTCACACACCAGAACACAATCCAAAGCTTTGGAAGGAATGGTTTAGGCAAGCATATAAATAATTTACTTGTACTCTTTCCTGTCACTCATTTTGTAAATGTCTGTTTGTACCTCCAAGAACAAACATCTCAAAACTTCCATCTAAATCATACAGGGATTTTTTTTTTCCTTAGAAAATATATTCTGATACACTCTTTTCAAACTCTCCCAGCTTTCCCTATGCAGACTGCACAGGGCTGTGCATTGGCATTTGCCTCAAGCTAGGCAGAGGGTAAGGAGAGCATATGAGAAAGACTGGAGCAAGCTCTGGAGCAAGCACATCACCCTCCACTTGCCAAAGCCTTCAGGCCTTCACTGAGGACACCTCTATCAACTAGGGCTGCAACCACAACCCTCATTCTGAAAGCTAAAACCTTCATCTACCATAGGGGAGAAGGAGGGGAGGTAATCACAATTAAATGTATTACCGGTGCTTTTCAAGAGTGGCACAGCCCAAGCAATGACTGCATTCACGGTTATCAGAGTGCCACCAACTACAGCTCCAAACATCCAGAAGTTTGCTTTTCTTTTTTTTTTAATGCCCTGTAACAATGTACGGGTGATCAAACAGCACCCTCTAAGACATTAACTCTCCAGCTGTACCATTTAGAGCACACTGTTTATTTGTGTTCTGACACTGAGCTGTCACAAGTACACACATTACCAGTCTTCTTAAAGTTAGCATTCAATTTCTTCCACCCATACAGTCTACTTCCCTTCCTGTTTGCAACAATGTATTTTATTCATCCTTTTCTACAACAAAAAGCCACAAAGGACAAAGAGGGACAGCACTGTGCAGAGCTGCTCTGCCTTTTTCCAGAACTCTTACCTAAGTTCTTTGGATTTCCCACTTACCACATTGGAGATGGGGAGTTTTGCTCACCTCAAAAAGACCGATCTGCAAAAAGCCTACATTAAGAGCCCCAAGTCAACCCATTCCTTCCTTAGACATCCAGAGTACTGGAGAGAGCTCCCTAAACTAAACAGGCCGTCTTTTATAGTCCAGAAAGCTAAAAATCAGTAAGAAACTATCAGAGGCACCCTAAAATTAAGAAGAATAAAACTAAGTCTCTTCCATATGGTTGCATAGTTGACCACAGGCAACGCAAACACTTCCATTTCAACTTTCCACTTCTCAGAAGACAAACTGGTCTCCTACCAAGGACCCAAGGCAAGCATCCCTCTTTCCAAAATAGCTTTGCTGCTATCAAAGTCAAAAAAATCCCATCAAATCAAAACACATCTACTCAGCTTAGTATAAGAAGGCTGCACTGGGTAATCAGGATACAGCACACAGCTTGGGTGCACACACACAGCCCATGGTCCTGGAGCAGCCCCACAGCCCCGGGGGACCACACACTGCCCAGCCTGAGGGCCAGCATTGCACTCTTCCTTTTGCATGATGCCAGAGCAGTAACTCAAAATTTTCTAAACTACAGTAACCCACCTTAAAATTACCGTACATACAGCTGCCACTATATGAGCTTTTACTTTCATGAAAGATCCCTTTACCAAAAGAAAAAAAAAGCCACAAAACATACAGTAGTTCAATAGTCTTTAAAGCCTCTGCCTAACTGCAGACTTACTACATCCCTTGTTAATTTATCCCAATAGTTAAATTTGCACTCACTGCTAGAAGCTTACACAGCATTCACAGCCTTTAGCCACTGATTTCCTTTTAACAGCTACAAATTGCAAACCACTGAGTGACTGTTACCAAGACTGCAACAAGGCCAGAGAATATATTTCAGTAGATAGTCCAACATTCAGATGCTTTGGTAGGTATAACACTCTACAAAATATTACCAAAAAAAAAGTCATTGCACCACAGTTTTGCATCATTAAAACTATTGTTAAAATTAATGGCCTTCTTTCTCCCCTCCCTCACCAATTAGCACAGCAAGAAAAAGAATGAGGTAAAACCATGTCCTTTGTTAATACTTGTTAAATATTGAACCTACTGAAACCTGCAAAATAACTGATTAATAAACTACTCTGAGGCTGAGGTCAGTTTGCAGAGGACCATCACGCAGCAGCTATGGCAACACAGAACCACCACACCACTGCCAGCTAGCAATGGGAAACGTAAGAACAAAGAGCAAAGCACCAAACAGCATCACCCTGCTTTCTTATGGCCACAGAAGCAGAATTAAAGCTCTCACAGGGAGGGCTCTTCAGATTAGAACAGCACTTCCATGTATCAAGGGACTGGGGAAGGATAAGAGTGTGGAAGAGAAATAAGGCACATGGCACAACTGAACCATTACCTAAAGGGAGAAAAGACCCACAAAACTAAACACCAAAAAGCCCCAAGGCTCTCTAAAAGTCATGGTACTCAGAGATCCAATGGTACACAGAGATCCAACAGCAGTGAAAAAAGATAGGTACACATCCTTTAGCAAATAAAACACACCATCTTGAGCAACCTGCCAAGGTATCCAAGCAGAGACTGGAGGGCAAGCCCAGGTCACACATCAGCTTAAGAAGTTAAGTAACAGCAGAGTTAGCAGGCACCTTACTCAGCTCCAGACTAGCTAAGGAAAGCTCACACAAACCACCACCGGTGAAGATGTGGTAGAAAGAAGACCAGTCAGTGGTAAGCAACTGAGGGACAGTAATTGATTCTATTTTGCAAGCCAGCAAAACGGCTGCATGTTTACACCCTCACTTGTTTTCAATAAATTGTCAGCAAGCTTTCTGTGTGTATACTTTGCAGGCTTCTGCCAGGTCAAATGGAAAACACTAGGCTCAGTTATTTAAGCTCAAGTGTGTGGAGGAGTAATTACCAAAGCTCCACTGGACAGAAGGATTGCATTCTTTTATTCTTCAAATGCCACCACCCACTAAGATATGATAATAAAACTCTCTGAAGCCTTATAAGCAAATCCAGCAAACACTGTGCAGAAGTTAGCCTGCAATCCCACAATACCCATTTCAAACTCCATCTGTACCTCTCCAAGTACCGTGCTACAATGACTAACTGTGCTACTGCTGCCTCCACTAGTATGGCTTTTGTCACCAACGTAACCAAGTGTTAGGTGGACTTAAAGCTTAAATCATGTGAGGATTGACATAGAGGCCACAGGTACAGCATGTTCCAAAAACTCTTTCTGTGTAAGACTAACAGGCAAATAACACATTCCCAAGCCAGAAAAATGAAGCCCCAAAACACAATTCCTCTTCACAATTACTCTGATGCAACATATGCAGCACGGCATTCCCATGTACATATTTACTGTCAACAATATATATATATTTATAAGCAGATTTTAAAGTAATCTGAGGATTAAAAACAGATGCACACACTACAACCAATAACATTATTGGTCACCTTTCTGAAGCATCACACTTTAAACCTGAAGTATGAGTAGGCCCACAGTCTCTTCCATGGTCTGAACAGCAGCTTTTTTGCTATTCATTCCACACACCCATTTTGTATTATTAGTTATAAAGCTACCTGGCATTTACTGCAACAACCTTAAAACAGGCTCAATAAAATTTCCCATTACTTTTACAAAAACACTTTAAAGCTGAAGCCTTTAATAATTTGCTTTTTTTCCCTTTGAATGTGTCTTATCCCTCCCCTGTTGAAACATTGTTTTCATGTATTTCAAAAATACGTATATCATGCCTACATTCAAAATGAGTACATGAGTATGTATCTTTGAAGAAAAGTTTTCACACCAAAGTAGACAGATCGAGATTCTGAGACAACATGCACCATCCTGTGTGTTCAGGACCCTCATTCCATTCAGCAGATAGTTTTTTATAACCCCACAGTCTCGCCAGGACACAAAGCAAAGTGCTTCAAATGGCACAACATTTTACAGGTTTCTTCCTTACTTTGTCTTATCTTCCATACTACACTACTTGCTTTTGTTGCTACTACCAAGCACTGAGTAGGTTTTATCACAGGGTTATTTTCCTACTAAACTTGAGCAGCAACAAGGTACGACTGAAAAACTCGTCTTGTTCTTCTCTGCAGGCCTGCCAAGACACCCAGCCATAAGCCACTTCAATTTCACATAGCTAATATTGAGGTAAATTGCATTAGGCTTATCTACAGGTGTACTTCAAAAAAAAGTCTTTATAAGTTTGTAAAACTCCAATATAACGAAAGAAGAAGAAAACAAAAAAATACAAACAGTTCATATGGTGGCTGTAATTCACTCAAGCACAAATGTGCAGTCCTTTGGGCTCTTTGCTATTCTGCCTTCAGCTTGCCCTGGATCTGAGGAGTTTTCTACAATATCTATATTCAGCCAAATATCATACTGCCTTCATTACCAGTAATTTAATATCTAACTGTATTATTCTCACAGCTACACTGTCATATAAACTTTTCTATTATTTATGCACAGTTTCCTCACTAACTGGACTGGCTTGAGACAGTTTAATCAATAAAGCATTATAAAACTTCAGTGCTGCTTTGCTTTTGTTTGTTTGGGTTTTTTTCCACTTTGTAGCATGACCATAGAATTAATTCTCTTTTCTTTAATCTGCTTGTAGGTGCTTTTGTTTGATTGATTTTAAAATCACTCCCTATAACAAAGTTTGTCTAAAAAAAAAAAAATAAAAAATCACTCTATAATCACAAAAGTACTTCAGGTAAGCCACAGCAAAAAGACAAGCCCTTACTACATATTATCTTCATAAGTATGTTATGAAAAAGGTGATTCTCACAATAAAGACCCTTACAACCTAGATTGTGAGATAAGTATGGCAGTTCAGGAGAAAGGTGGAAAGATTCAGAAACAGAATGTCATGCAATTAAAATGTTTGCAATGCTACTTAAAAGCATACTGTACTACTACCTACCTTTAGGTAAACTTGTACTACTAAGTGCATGCAAGTCTCTGGGTCACTGAAAGCAGCTCTAACATAGATGCAGCCAAATGACCAAAGAGTCGAGAAGCTACATTATCCAGTAGATTTTAAAAATTCACCTTTAGATCCAAACAATTGCCTCCAGCCTTGCTGTTTTCCACCACCTATCTTCCTCCTCACTTGCCTCCAAACACTCAACTCTTCCTCCTGTATATGACAAAAACCTCACTACATTAAGGAACAATCAGCTCTCAAAGCAAATCACAAGACAGTTCTCCTTCAGTCTTCTCACTCCCACGTGATCTGCAAGTGCAGTCACACTAACAATCTAGCACCTCCCATTCCACCATAATTACCTTCATCTTCCTTGCCTTGTTCTACCCCTGAGCCTCTCTGTCAAGAGGGTCAAAATCAATGAGGCAGGCCAGTTCTTTGCATTCCAGTACAATCCCAGTGAAGTGAGCATAACTCCCTGCCAATATTGTAAATAAATCAGGCATGTCCCCTGTTTTGCCTCATGCATCCAAAATCAGGCATCTGGGATGGAGAAGCAGCAGACAAGACATGTCTGAGGTCCAGATCAGGTGCAACAGCTGAACTTCTCCCACTGGCACAACAAAAGGAGGAAAAAGTAGACATGAGGGAGGAGAATTGTCACAAGAAATCTAAGTTGTGCTAGATGTCCCTATAAATGCACTTGAGCTACTAGCTAGACCATGACTCATAGCTATCTTCAACACCAGGTTTGTGGCTAAGCCCAGCTGAGCCAGAGAGTTTTGTCACTTCCATGTAACAAACAAGCCAGAAAAAGCACGTGGAGCCTGCCCTGGCCCTCCTTGTCTTCCCCAAGAACGGGGAGGAATTGCTCCAACACATTTTGAAGTTTGTATTTCAGTTACTTGGTAGAGAAGTAGAGCAGTACAAGGACACTTGTCCAATTGTAGACAACAGTTGTGACTACTGTGAGAACAGTAGTCACTATTCTGACCATCCATTCAGTTCCACACACGCTCAACAGCTAGTTCTGGCCAAAACCACCACAAGCACTCCTAATGATGTAGGTGGTTTGCCATTTTTTCCACTGCTTCAGAAAACCAGTCTCACCAACAGCCTACTTCCAAACTAAAACCAGGATGTCTGCTGGGCAGCCATGCTACAGCAACAGTGATGACAGCAAGGAATTCCTCATGTCTCATTTCTGAGCCACAGCATCTGACCAAAACAAATTCCACAGCGCACCCATCCCTCAAAACCCAAGAACGGATCACAGACAAAGTGAGCTGATTACAGACCTTTTTTCTGTAGGTTTTTCCCCTCCCCTAAATCCCATCTTCTGTTATAGAACAGAAGAGCCAAGAGATTTGTTATGATTTGGGAGCATACAAGATATGGTCAAGTTCTGTGGCTGCTGAGAGCAGGAAGGTTCAAGAAGCAGTGGCAGCAATCCCAAAACATCACAGGGCTCAGGAGGTAGAAATGGACAAGGTGAGCTATTCCAATCCAGCCCACTGCTTACAGAAATGATACAGGGCTCCTGTAGACATCAGAAGTTTTACAATTTCAGACATGATTACTTATCAAGGTAAAACTATTGAACTGTATAATTAAGCTTCATGGCTAATACCACTATCAAACGGTAACTTCCTTATATTTATTTGCTTCAACTTGCTCTACCCTATAAGTTCCCATTCCAGCATGCTGGCAGTAGTCTGTAACCACAGCCAGCTGTAACAGACTTTCTTCATTATCTGAAAAAAAATTAAACATACAGTAAATTCCACTCCCAAGAGTGCTGTATCAGCCTAGAAAAAAAGAAGAAAAAACACCACATATCACAATAATGTTAGAAAGGCTTGGTAAACATTGCAAGTACAAAACAGCATTCTCACCCGTAACTTCACAGAAATACATCAGAAAGCATTCCAGCACGGTCAACCTAAATAGAAGTTCTCCAAAGTTATTTTGAATTAAGACATGTATCTTTTAATATAACCCAGGTTCAAAAGCATGCATTGCCAAGATCCCCTAAATCAAATAATTTTCTAGACAGCATCACTGTAGCAGCCAAGTACCTTTCAACTAAGTACTGCAGAGAGTTTAGCCCTTTATATTCAGTTTCTCCTCCCTTTCTGGCACTGTAATAGTGCAAAAAGCTACAAATAATAGATGAAGGAGGGAAGGGATAGATCACCACACATATGCATCCCTTGTGTCTGTATACAAAATCCATTATGAAAGTGGAGGCTAGGTAGACTAGAAAAAGTATGTGTCTCATGTTTGCATTAACAGGTTTTTGCCAGATCTTTGACTATGATTTATGAACAATGCATGCAGAAAAGTAAAGAAAAAAATCATCAAGCAATTATCGCTTGTCTAAAAAAACTGGGCACATGGTGGTGAAATCACAACGCAGTATAAATCACAGGGAAACCATATACATGATGCCTAAAGGCTGAGTTAAATTTTTATTTCAACAAGGCTAAGTTCACAGCAGCAAGCCCAGTGCAGTCACCCACACAGAACCACAGCAGCAGCTTCCCCAGTTGGGCGGGGACCTCTTGCTGAGAGTGAAACTAAAATTTTCCAGCAAGTTCATGAAACCACCACTATCTCTCCTCATTCAGTGGAGCTATTAAAACACAACTTTCACACTCACATACACAAGTAAAAAAGTACACAAACATGGAAGATGACAAACATACAAGAAGAAAAATATATAGCTACAAAGTTCCAAATTCAAACCCTGACCACCAGGAGAGTCACAGCATATCTTGAACCAAGTGAAAAAACAATTACCAGCTTTTCTCCAGCAGAGTCAGAAGAAAGTGGTGAATCTACCTGCACCTCCAGAGTCTAAATGCCAATATCCAGACAGGACATATACAAGAGAAACCAAGAGATGTCAGAAACTGAAGATACCCATGAGAAACCTCAGGAGTCAGCCTTACAAAACATGCCACGTAGCTGAACTCAACATTCACAAATAGTTACAAGAAGTGTTTGAAATTGCTTCTCATTTGAGATATCAGAGCTGACCAGGAAAGAAGCAGCAATAAATATTATCCCAGAGAGGCTGGATATCTGAACTCCCTCAGCTGTTTGCCCAAGATGCACTTTGTCTGCATCTACTACATTAGGTCTCTAACCACATAAAGCTAGTATTTAGCAGCAAGAATGTCCTCAGTCTGCTACTTCTGTTCTCAATCTCTCTCCCCCCTTACAAAACTTTCACTGCATGACTCAGAAGATTTACCTTTAGCTCAGTTATGCTATTGCATTTTAAAAATAAGTGAACATGCAAGAATACATATTGTCCACATGGCATTCTTGTATTCTGGAGAAAATTATTTAATTATTTCCCTGGAGAACTACCATCCAAAAAAAACCAACCAAAAAAAAAAAAAACCACAAAAACCAAAAACAAAAACAAAAAGAAACCCACAACCCAACCAAAAAACCCCAACCAAAAAAAACCCAACCAAAAGCCAAACAAACAAAATAAAACAAAACAAAACAAAACAAAAAAAAAAAAAAAAAAAAAAAAAACAACCAAACAACTTCAGGGCAACATACACCAATTCTTATACCAAAATCCAGATAGTTTAAAAAAAAAATAAAATTAAAAAACATCGTGTTTCTAGTACTTCTTATCATTCAAGGTTTTCAACAGTCAATTTCTATGTCCCCAATACCCAGGAGCCCCCCACACAGTCTGGATGTGACAAAGTAGTAAACCCATTCCCTAAGAGTGGTCCAGTTGTGTCAACAATGCACTCCCAAGCATGCACACACACATACTTGTTGCTGTCTGCCTCCAAGTCACCCTTGGTAGCTGGGGATAATTCAGGGGGGCTGTGGAGTGGTTCAGCACAGGTTGCAAGAACTCCCACACCAGCACATGATGGAAGAAGTACAGACATGTGCTTTAGTATGAAGTGATGATTTACCATCCTCATAAGCAACCTAATGGAAATACCTCACTTAAGGCAGACTTCTAACAATTTCACATCCACATACCACTGTATAGTTACTTTCAACTTGAAAGGGCTGCATAATTTCTCAGGAACATCACCATTTCCAAACGGAAATCCCAAGAGGGGAAAATAGATACAGGTCTATGTATACATACATGTGCACATCTACATATACCTCCTCCTCTCTTATCTTTAAGTATACACAACAAAGATGACAAAAACTCAACTCTATTGCATCTTGTTCCATCACTTAAAAACCACTGCCTTACCTTGTGGCTGTGCTTTTGTACATCAGGAAGAAACATCCAAGCCAGAGGTGCATAATTACATTTCTGTTTACTTTAGCATTCACTTTATGAGGGGGAAGGGTAGGAACAGGAGCAGTTTTTCAAATATCTCATTCCCTGAGGGCTGAAACTCATGAAACGCTTTTTTTTCAGAAACAGGTTTGGTTGTTCTTTTTTTTTTCCCTTGGGACCCTCTTATCTCCATTCCCCAAACCTTATAATAACTTCAGTGGGTACATCCCATCACCTTTCTTATTCCTGATTAATGTATTTAGTATTCAGTATTTTGGTTTAGCCATTTCTGCCACTTAATAGAAAACTTGGTGCCTTTCTCTCAAAGCTGGTCACAGATGACACCTACATACCCAGTTACTAGCTACAAAAAAAAAGTTATAGGAACATACTAAACTTCCAAAGATCTACCATCCTTTAGTTTTGAAAGCACACTGGGAAAACAGAGAAAGGACAAGGAAGTCAGGGTAAACTTTTTTTGTTTGTTTTCTTTTATGATTTGTGTGTTTTCCCAAAGAAGACTACGCTGCAGTGCTAAAGATCAAGGCTGACCTTCATGGATATTCTTGATATTTCCCCTGAAAAAAGCACAGAACTGAGTTATGGATAACCCAAATGTTATATGCATCTGTCAAGCCCAAGGCCTGTGACAATCCATAAAGTTGAAAAGTAAGTTTTCCCTTTTGATTAAGAGCATAGGAAAAAAACCTACTATTCTGCAGTATAAACAGGCCTCATCTGGAAAAAAGGATCCTTAAAAATTGATATCTACCATTGTGATGTGGTGACATAAAACTATAGTATGGAGGTCTTTAGCACTTCAAATTTCATCTGGATATGCATCCTAAAGAACATTCTCTCTTAAGAAAAAAAAAAAAAAAAAAACACCATACTGAAATATAGTACTTAGATTAGATTTAGCTAGAAATGAAATCGAGGGGATTCTTAAATAAAAAAGTGGATCCAAATGCATTAGTAAGTATTTAAAACACAGCAAAAGCACACAATTTCTATCAGCCAGTTTCATCACACAATTGCTGCTAGACAAAAACTGCTTACTAAACACTGTGTATGTTATGTGCAGAAACTGCCTTTTTTCCCAGCCACTGTGCTTTTATACCAAGTTGAAAGAGGTATCTAAGGCATTTTAGCATTTCCACCTACTCTCCTTTTTTATGCATCAACACGTATTCTCACGTGCTTAGAAAGCTTGCAAGAAAGTCATCTCTTGGGGTTAAATTTTAACAGACCACATTATATTTGCATAGGTATAGTTAATGAAGAAATGACTGGCAGAAGGTAATATCCTGCCCTTCTGTCATGAATTTTAATTGCCTACAGATGGTTAAGTTTAACCTAACCTTCCCACCTGAACAGATCCACACGGATAATTTCTCCCTCAGCCTTATGTAGCTCAGCTGCCATTTCATGGAGCCCGCTGCTGTGCTCATGAGTTACCTGTGACACATCCTGGGGTGGGTGCAGCAGGTCAGGTGTGACCCCTGCACGAAGGAGCTGAGGTAGGTGCTAAGCTGGAATTACTCTGCCCTAATCCAATTGAAGAATTCTCCCTGGTAACACCATGGCTGCTGTAAATCGAATCATTTCTAAACCAGCCCTGTTGTGACTTTTACGATCTCCATCGCTCTTCTAAATTTGTCAGTTTCTTCAAAGAGAATCATTTCTCATCCCCAACACAAGCTCCCCCTCTGACCAGGCAGGTTGCCACAGGAGAACAAGGCCATTCTAAGAGAAGTTAGCTTGGAAAAATTAAGGAAAGGAAGCATGCACTCTTCAATCTCTCCATGAAGAATTTCACTTCCACTGGACAATGAGAATCTTTCCTTCTACAGCATATTAATGCCAATAACAACTGAGAACAGACCAATAGATTTATCAAAGCTGTGGTCAACTTGCAATTTATGAAAAACCTTTGAAAACGTCTACAAAATACAACTACTTGAATTTCAAGTCAAACTTAGATATCCATTAGAGAAGGTACAAAGCTTTTTCCTTGTATAAGCAGTTTTTAAAATAAAGGTTTGATTGAATAAATGACAATCCATAAGATGCCTTTGCAAAATCATACATTGCCAGATTCAACTCTAAGCATTCTTACTCAGCATATTTTATAAGTGCCTTTTAGGGTTTTTTTAATATGTGCTTTTGCAAAGAAACCACTAACTTTGCATGGAGCAACTTGCAAGATCCTGAAAGATTTTCTGCCAAACCTCCTCTACACTATGGTGTTAATTCACCATATAAATATTCAAAGATACTCTTGAATAACTGCCAAAAGGGAATACACTCTTCTGTAGCTACGCAGCCCCATCCATGCTTAGCACATTGCACTAACACTCTGCCAGGGGATGGAAGTGCACGGTCAGGAGACAAAGCTCCACTAAGGCAGGGAAAAAAATATACCAACAAAAAAAGCAAGCAATCTTTGTCACTCCAGGACACTTTTATCCCTTGATATTTACCTGCCTAGAGACAAGCAGGAAACCCAAAATTTTCCTTGTAGATGAAGCGTAAAGCTCCCTCTGACTCCTTTGCTTCCACATTTTTTTCCCCAATAATCCAAAAGACAGACCTGACTCATCACGTCAGGATGAGTTTATATATGAATAGTTGCAAGGGGACAGATAGAAACCTACCACCCTATACTTCATGAATCCCTCAAATATTGACCATAACACTGAAACCACAAGAGCTTACAATGTGACATCTCAGCAAAGAAGGGAAGCTAAACAAGGCTAAAGATTGCCAAAGATATCTTGCACAACTGATGACTAGATACACACATTAGCTCGAAGCCAAAATAAGTTTGGGAACCAACAGCCTGGCTTTACAATTAATGCAGGGAGTTTGAGAGGCAGAAGTAAACATGAAGGGGGGAAAAAAGTAAGATCAGATTCTGTTTTGGCCACATTTTTAATGTTTTTTTAAGATGCTCATTTTCTCATTTTAGAGATCAAAAAAAAGAACTCAAGGCAAAGGTGACATTTTGGACTATTATTTCACTTAGCTTTACAATAGGTAAGTATATTTTCCTTGAGGATGTAATTTTGGAAGTAATCTCTCTTGCATATATATTCTTACTTGAACAGGAATTTCAAATAAACCTTCAAAATTAAATATTCATATTAAATTAAATTGTTCTACAGAAGGATATTTGAAATAGGACTTTAAAATTTATTTAAAGCTGAGAGGACTTATTTAACTAGTTCTATTTATTATAAAAAAAAGAAATTATAATTATTGAATCAGCTCCTAGTAAAGTTCTAGCAAAGAAATCCTCTCACCTTTTATTAATACACCACCCTCCATTATTGAGATATAATTAAATCAGCTTGCTTTTAATTTGCAAAAAGTGCAGGGCACTACTTCTGCACTTGAATGGTAGAGCAACAGGTTACCTATTTATGCTACAGATGTTTACATAAACAGCAGATTATTATTTGTAATAAGCTGGATGTTTCTGGAAGACATGATGGAACTGACCCACTCATTCCTTAGCTGTGCTTTCACCATTCCAAGCCCTGCAGGACTTGGGGGAAGGAGGAAGTCTAAAGACTGTAAAGAAAGGAATTCCAGATATATAATAAAAAAGATATATTGTTCCCCTTGATTAAGATAGTTGAAGGATGTCTTGGCTGAAAAATAGTAGTTTAACCAAGAATTCTCTTTTGTTCCTTCTTTTGCATTAATTCAATACTTAGGTCTAAAAACAACTGTCTGCAAAATAGGTTTTATACCTCAACTGTATTCACCCTACACAGAAGGGGCAAACTATATCATACACCAATTCTCACTGATATTAGATTTTACAATTTGTCGGACTTCCCAAAAAGGCTTTTGTGATACCTTACAGATTCCAAACTGTAACAGAGTTCAATTTAATCATCCAAAATGGAGAGGAATAAAAAAGAAAGGAAAAATAAAATATATAGCCTCTATTAAGTATGCCACAATACAGAAACAAAGCGTTAAAAAGGCGAGTGTCACAAAATTGACACACATTACTTTTCCCCCACTTACACCACACTGCATCCCAGATAACAGATCCAGATCAAAATCTGACCCACAGCCACAGAATTACACCAAGATCAAACATAATTAATTCAATTGCTTTTTAAAGACTTCCAGTAACATTAGTTATCATAATTACAATTCAACTAGTCTGTCAGCTGATAACCTTTTGGCTCTGCTAAATTTGGGAGTGCCAAGAATGTATCGTTTCCTTTTTTTTGTTGTATTGTAGATCAGAGTTGAGTCTCAAATGTCTACAACCTCTTTATATTTTTCTGGCAGCACAAGAGGTTTTTAAGAGGATAGCAAGTTTGAGTACTTTCTGAGTACTGGAATAGTATGAAAGGAACCTTATTACAAAAGAGAATACCAAGTAGACATAATATGAGGAACAAACCCCCTTTTTCTGCCTTCTTCCTTCCATCACTAGGAGAAAAACAATTGTGTGCATTGTAGTATGAAGGGGAAAAAAATGTCAGAGTAGTGAAAATAAGGACCCAAACCCATAAGAAAACAGACTTTTCCAACTGGAAGAAACAAGTCTAAAATTACAGTTAATTTTACAATTTCTCTCCTCCTTCCCATACCCACACAAATTATCCAGAACACTTTCATGATCAGGTTGCACCTTGCTAGGCCACAAATCTTTGTTTCAGATGATCACTGTGGTGACCATCTTTCAACAGTGCAATATATTAGGAGAATTCATGTTCTTTAACCCCTTCCTTCTTTCCCCAGGCAGCAAAATGGAGATCAGCTGAACATTACATTTTCATTGATTTTATTATCTGGGGACAAATATAAGTTAAAGCCAGAGACTGCAGGGCCAAAATAAGAAGCTGTAACAAAAGGTGGTGAGAAGGAGCATTGAAAATAAATAAATCAGCAAAATATTTCTAAGCAGTCTTCATTTTTCAGTCCATTTATCTGAAAACTATATAGAACTAGTACATTTTCACTACCTGACTAATGGTTTCTGCTTGATGACCAACAGCAGCAGGGAAGCACTGTGGAGGAAATGATGCATCAGCAACTCAAAGGCAACAATCAGCAGCCAATTTAGAGTTCATTTTTTTCTGGCCAAATCACACTAGAACCAAAGCTTCCATGCAAGTACATTCCACAACATTAACTAATTTTTCCTAACCAGCTGCAGTGGCAAGTTTTGCAGCATATCCTCCAAAGGCCATTCAAAAGTTCTGGACTAGTTCAGAGTGGACTTCACAGTCAACCACAGACTTAATCCTGACACTAAATTTAATCAACCGCACTCAAGCTACTGAGTCCTTTCAGGATGAATACAGCAGTTCAAAACCTCTTCAACATTGTATTGCAAAGAGACAGAGTAAAAATCAAATTTGACATACCTAAAACAGGTCAGGGCTTCTGGGGCCCTTCACTAATTTCAAACCAGTTCTCAGTGCTAAAGACACCCTGCCCAGTTAATAGGCAAAGAAATCTCTACATCACAAGTGATATCCTGCCCAGAACACAACAAATACATTGGCCTTGAATTACATTCTCCATACATAAAGCCCTAAACTACAGGATCCACCAGTTATTACATGCTCCTCTTCGTCTTCTACCTCAGTTATTACTGAAGAAAATTTATCTGCCTCAGAAGTGAGCATTACATGCTAGAGTGATCCCTGACCTAACCCAGTAACCTCTAACTTAGGTGTAGCATCAAGTGAACCAGTGATAGACAAGTAAGAGAAACATTAAAGTAGCAGTAAGATGCAAGAGCTCCTGCAGTGTGAAAGTGCCCTGGAGCAGAAGTACCACACTCACATTCCTCTACAGGGCAGAGCTGCACTTACTGACACATTGCACATAGCCCACGATTCCTGTGGGAATTCAGGAGCCCTAAGGACAGCAACCTCACCCAGGAAGTAATCTAGAAATAAACTCAACTGTGCCAACCACAGCATACCACATCATTCACTTCATCATCGACTACACCATATGAAATGAATCCAATGCAGCAACCACAAAGCTAGGAGACATTTGACTAGGATAATTTGCATAATGCCCCTGTGAGCATACTTGCCAAATCAAAGACAGATGCCAGAGTACCATCATGCCCAAGATACCATACTCTGTACTGTGCATAACCTGTATCACAGCACCCACTTTTTACACCAGGCAAACCAAGGAAACAGCTCTCCAAACATATTCCCCACATCTCCTCCAGGGTAATATGGTTTACATCTCTTGTCAGAAGGGTCCATCATTATCTATGTGGTGACACATTTCCCCTCTATATACAGCACTGAGCTCTTCTCCTTTCTAAGCATCTCAAATATTTGGACTCAGACACTAACATAAGTATCATGACCATTATCTCCTATCAGGTAAAGGACTATAGCAGTGAAATCCCTCTTTTTCCTGCAATGGGTTTTTGTTAAAAAATATATCAGAACTGTCCCTGTACAATGGCTGTTTATCACAATGCTACATCCTTGCAACCATTGCCAGAGGAGGGGGTGGCCAGATGGTTGCCAATACCAGCAACAGAGGGGCTTTTCGTGGTTGTTTAATTTTTGGGAAGGAGAGCAACTTTTCTCTAGTTCTTGATTAATTACTTTACAATGTCTTTCTCCTGAGGAAAAAGGGGGCCGGGGCGGGGGCGGGGGGGGGGGGGGGGGGGGGGGAACGGGGGTTGGAACTCAAGGCTCACTGCAAGACAGCTCAAGCCTCTCCTGCTTAGACCAGCATCTTTAGGCATCAAGTTTTGGTATTGACACCTCACTGTCAGCTTCACAGCAGCATAGAATAATTCATGTTGGAAAAGACCTCTAAGATCATAGTGTCTAAGCATAAAGGTAGCAATGCCAAGTTCACCAATAAACTCCTTTTTTTTGGCCTTCAGCTTTGGACGTGATCTTTTAGCAGTACCTTTCCAGTGCAGAAACACATAAAAACACCCACTCTCTTCCACAGAAGTGTTGGGGCTTGCCTGATTTATTACAAAATGCTCTCAATGCTCTCTGGCCCATCACTCTCTTCCCGGTACACATTCTCTCTGTGTAATACATCAGGAATGGGCCTCATTTCATCCTGCGCTGCAGTCAGGTGCTCAGGGTAATGGTCAGTGGTTTGAACCCTTTGAAAAATTTGAACTGGCATGTCAATAGTGACAAGCTGACATGAGGGCTCTAATTAACAGGCAGTTACAGAAAAGATGGGTACCACCCCAAGTCCCCAGCCCCCACACATTTTGAAAGAAGTGACCTTTTTTGATGTGTTTTTTATCCCGTGCTCAATGACTGGGCTCCATGAGCCCCAGAGCCTGTCTGCACCAGCACTGCAGACACAGTCCACCACTGCGGCAACAAACCAACCATTCTGATAACTTATGAAGAAGAACCTTAAAACACCTAGACCCTTTGTGGTTAGCTAAGGGCTCTTCCCCTACCCAGTTGCTCTGGGAGCACCAGGCCCTTGAGTCCCTCCTCAGTAATTATTGCTCTCAGCGTATTTTCCACCAAGTCTTCTCTGTACAAATATTCACAGATGTATCTCTGCAAACAACCCTAACTTCACTGGAGTTATCGTCTGTGAAGATAATCTAAAGCAGCAGCTAAATCCTTGAGGAATCCTTTTTTCCTTCCCTGCAAATGCCTGCCAGACCAGGGACATGCAGCCAATGAGGCAACGGCATTCAGCAGCAAAGTATGACATTTGCCACCTGTTTCACTAGGTTTTTAGACTGTCTCAAACTGCCTTCGGATTACAGTGCAGAGGAGACTGCTGCCTGTAAAACAGAAGAACGGGGGCCTCAGGTGTCAGCACACAGTCCTGCCACACACCAAGACACATCCCAGGGCAGCAGGAACCAGCACTGCAATGTTCATCTCTCCACCCTTCCCTCATACCAGGAGGATGGCAGGAAAGAAAGAAAAAATAGGCATCTCCAGCTCTTTTACTTTTTCCCCATATTCCCCATACACTTTGCAGCACACACTGAGTTGATCCCTGCAGTCTTCCTTCAACTGAAAGAAAAACCATGAAGTTGAACAAGACAGAGGAAGAACTGAACACACACATGAACACACAAAAAGAGCAAACTTCTGGGAAGAACAGAAGTATGTTTTTCAAAAGCGAAGTTTAAGAGGTTTTAGTTTATTTTGGGTAATTATTTTTAACTGCATATCATGATCAAAAATTATTATCCTCATAGCTGGAATTGAACAAGACAGCTATTTTTAAATTTTATTAATTCAGTCACAAGTCATTCCCAGAGACAAGATAAACAATAACAAATCAATGCCACAAACAAGTACAAAGTCAGTGTTGCTGTAAATTAGCCTGGTTGGTCATTCTATGTCGCCATTATGTTTTATATGCATCTCTGGATTGTACGTGCCACAAAACCTTTCCTTTCTAAAACAGACATCTCTGACTCAAGATCCCACATTTTAACTTCAGTTAAATGCTCCAACTTCTGCCATTCCAACCAGCAATAAACATAAGGCAAGTCCATACACTTGGACAGAGATCAGGCTATCATATTTTGTGTTTATAATACGGAGGCTCAAAGTGAGATTTGTAAATATCCCAGTATCACAACTGACAGTAGACTACCACTAGTGCCAACAGGAGAGGGATGAGCAGGGAGTTTGCTTCTGTACAATTTGCTTCAGTCCAATACATGCTCTTCCAGTTTGTTTCATCTGTTCTAGGGACTGCTTTGATTTATATGGTGTGACACACAAAAATGGTACAGGTAGCAAGACTTTTTCCCACTTGATGCCTCAAGACATGCATGGGACCTCACCTTCCCACTGCACTCCTGGCATTAATTTCATTGTTTCTCCAAGAAGGACTACGAGTCCCAAAAGAGCAATTAAAGGCTGATCACCCCCCAAGAGCAACCCATTTCCCAAGACCAGCTACTCTTCTTTCATCCCATTGCCCACACCCTCACTTAAAGGAAAAAAAATGTTTCAGTGAACACAACTTCCTTTCTTTAGATATGGTACCCTGTAACACACAAAGAGATCTGTCACACTACAATCCTGTTGTGTGCCTTGCTCAAAAATAAATGATCTTTTAAACAAAGAGTTAGGGATTTTCAATTAGAAATATTTTGTTTGTTTTTCAAAATCAGAAAAGGTGCATCCCATCTCTGCATTTTCTTCACAAAGATGAACACACCCAATACTGTTAGTCACTATGTAAGCACAGTAACTACTATCCTTTACCAATGATGAAATACTTAACACTGCCTGCTGAGAATGGGAAGTTATTTACCATGTAGTGACAGAAAATCCACTTCAGCAGATCATGGGTAAAGGAGAAGGTTTCAAAGTCAGGAAATTCTTAGTTCAAAGATTTGGAAAGAAAAATAGCCTTGGTGATCTAGTATAGGAATTATTTCCCTCTTAAAACTAACATGAACAACAAAATACAGTTAACATGGAATTCATTAACTCCAAGTTTCCCAAGTTTTAGGAATCACTTCAGTACAGCCTAAATGAAAACCTTTCTAAACAGCTGCTTTAGGCTTTATAAAAAAAAAAATTAAAAAAAAAATCTAATATTTGGTGTTGTTCCTGTCCATGCCTCACTTCTCTAGAGGAGGGTCTACCCAAAGACCCCAACAAGTTAGTACAAGTTAGACTTCATAGCAGGTTCTTATACTCCCTCCTTCCATGGACACATGGATGTGTAAGAAATATGCAGACAGTGCATTAATCCTTTTCACATAAAAAGGCATTGGTCCAAACTCTGAAGAGATGTCGTTCAAGGCGAGGTTCTGCTGGAGGACTGAGAAGTAACACACACCACTGTGGCTGATGCCGCAGTCATTCCATCTCTGCATCTCAGCAGCTCTGTATGTCTTTACTGATCTGGTTTTCTTTGGATAAGGAAAGACAAGAAAATCATCTGCATGGAAAAAAAAGTCGCAAACTGATGCCACCATTTTCCCAATGCCCATAAACAGAAGAAAAAGGTTTTCCAAGTAGTGGTGTGATGCACCTGAGCATTTGAACCTCCTTGCTAGCACTGGAGCATACTTGCAAAACCTTCACTTCTATACCTCTACATTTTATGTGTTGCTCTTCACTGGCGAGGGGGAGAAATAGGAGGAAAACGGATCTGGAGAGGCAGCAGTGCAGAACATCAGGTTAGGAGCCTGACATCTACAGAGACTCTGTAAAGCACTTCACTAAAATTATTAATAGCAGAGTGCTTTCAATCTCTTTTCTTTCAATAATGACTCTCCTGTAATCAAGGAGCTTTCTTTTAACATTCAAAGGGCAAATAATGAACTTGAATTGGGTTTCAATAGCCTTCAAAATAGAACTAAACCAACATAGAGTGGTATGACATCTGTGACAATGGACATAACCCCATTTGAACTCTTCCCTCCTCTTTCTCCAGTTCAATTTTGGACATGCTGATTGAGCACTTAAACATAAACCCACTTTCATATTAATGTAATGGTCAACATTTAACTTGTCCTGTCAAGATAGCAACATAATCTTCAAAAAGTATGCTTCATTGCTTTAATATTATCAAATGTCTGGTGAAGCCCGACGAGTGGTTGGGGCCTGGTGATATGGGTGTTTTTTAAAAGTGTCCTTTTGTCCCAAATTAGCTCAATGCTCCCAATCTCAACATGTCAGCAAAACACAGCATTCTCACTGGCAAGTACATGGGCACTGTATGAGTGACACTGTCAGACAGACTACTCCTCTGCACGGATTATAAAGTGTGTAAACATATTTGAGTACAAAGACCAAAGCAAATACTTCATATCTGTATTGTGACCTTTAAGAACTCTTAGATTAGATTTAATAAACTCTATTCTTCTATTCTAAATTAACAGTGTGTTAAATAAGCTAATTTTTTTTTTTTTAAGTTCAGTAAATCAAACCAACACACTCTAAATTGGGCACAACAGGCAGGTTGAAGAGAAAAATTCCCAAGCACAGAGGAAAAGCATTCAGAGTAAAACAATTACACATCACTAACCCAGAGAGAATAGAACTACTTTGAGAAGGACACTACCAGACTTTCTTGAGAAAAGACTCCATGGAAGCTGAAAGAGGCACGGTGTTAACACAATATGTTCCTGTGAATTTCCACAAGAAGTCTCATCCAAGAACAAGATGTACATGTAGAAACCAGAGAGGGAGAAAAAAAAAAAAGGCAAAACACTCTCTGAAAATGATTTATGCTGACCGTAGCTGTTGTTCATTATAAAGCTATAACAGAAGTCAAAGCCTGAAAAGAGGCAATAGAAAGGTCTTAGTCTGTTGGCATTTAAATACTATGTTATTTATTCTCTTCTGTTAATACAATCATATTTTATAATAAAACTATTAAAATAACACAGAAACCAAAAGGCTTCACTCTATTCCCAGCATGCTCCCATAAAACGTTCAAATAAATCTCCTCCATTTGTTATTAATGCACAGACTGTTGCTCTTTGCAACATGGATAGTGTAGTAAATTAAGACCAAAAAAAGAAAGCAAAACATTTCAGAACTTACACATCACACCACTTTCCTCTGATCAATAATTTGCAACATCACATTTTAGGAGTATATTTCACCTTTGGTCCTCTGCCATGATCTAAATTAGGAGGGGGCAAAAACCACATTTGATGGTAGGAAATAAAAGCAAGAGTACATGGGAACTAACTCAAGCTATTTGTGGAATGAATTACATAGACCCATCAAAGCATTTTCTTTCATGGCTTAAGTACATGTTTCTCCACAGCTAAATGCGTAAGCCAGTGACTAGCCAGTCCTTATATGCTTGCCCTATTCCTCTACAAAATCTCTGGTTTTGAATGTTGAGTCCTCCTAGTCTATAACAAGGTGAGGGAAAAAAATCCAGAAAGGAACTTCATTGTCAATTTATGGATGAAAAATACTGCTGTACATTCCCTATATTGATCAGCAAAATAACCTTAAGAATACATATCTAATCTCTGCCATGTAGCCAAATCTTTCCCTACCACCATGCATCCAGTGTTTTTGAGACAGAAGTTGTTCTTTTACTGAAACACACAGTCACCCTGTCTTCCACCAGACACAGGTTGAGCAGCCCTTCACCAATTCTTCCACACACAGCAGGAGACCCACTCACCTGAAGAGGTGCTAGGCTGCTAGAGAATGCTTCCCCAGGACAAGAGCTGCCTCCTTACAAGAGAAACTACAATTAAGCTGCAAAATGCTCAAGTTATTCCTCTCTGGCATCCCAACATGTTTAATGAATCTGTCCCATGAACTCAACAGAATAACAAATACCTAAAATGCAAGTTATCAGAGTGAGCGTGTTTCTGAGCATAAGAAACCTTCACAAGGTCACTGCTACAGCTGTACATGTGCAGTTCTCTCCACTGATAACGAGCCTCCCCCACACTGCTGCATCCAGAGCCAATTCAGACAGTCAGAGGGAAGATGCAGCCCAAAACACACCCAAATGCAACCCTGCTCTTGGCTGAAGGAACTACAACTGCTCACACCATCCCTGTTACAGCTGACCATCTTCCAGCAGCCTCCCCACTGACAACCAGCTCCCAGCATGGACCCAGTTTCCATAGACACAATCCACAGCCATGTCAGAGTGTCCCAACTGCACAGATATGCACCTGGAGTTAGGGACAGTGAGTCTGTATCAGCCCCAACCCGCTGGTCCCACAGAGAAGTGGCAAGAAAATAGAACTACAAGTGTTTGTATTTCAGGTTTGGCGTTTTTTGGCTTCACTCAGAGCTGAGCCCAACTCTGGTCGAATAATCCAAGTCTCTCTTTTTACTTTCTCCAAGGCAGTGTGGTGCGGATGTCTTTTCAAAGAAAAGGCTCAGAGACATCATATCCTAATAAATAAATCTAAGCTAGTTTGACTCCTCCTTGACATCAGATGTTTCACTGACTTTGCAGTTGGCTATATTTACAAATCCGTAGTTTCTTGCCTCATTCCCAAAACTTCCAAAATTCCAGCAACAGAGCTGTACCATTGCTTCTGTCAAACCCACAGATTCCAGAGGTCAATTCTATTTCCTTAGTCTGTCATTTTTGTTGCTACCTTTAAAACTCCCAGCTTTCTTTTGAGAACCTACTGACACTTTCTGAAATTACAACTCAGCTGCATCCTCAAAACACAGGGAGGGGAGAAAGATATAAAACACACTTCTGACAAAGTATGGAGCACTATAACTTATTCTTTCATCAACACAATAAGGAGTCAGACAAATGCAACTCCTCCCTCCCACCTCATGATGTTTAAACCCTGTTATTCATTCTGCAGACTGTTATTAAGGCATCCAAATAAATGCAGTTCTCCTCAACTTCATGCTAGGAGCACCTCAGTTCCCAGGAGGGGTGGAAACAGCTGTGCTCTTCTAATTGTGCATTTCCTTTGAAGGAGGGATACTGTGCAACACATGAAAAGCAGATCCATGCTTCAACCTGGCAGCAGAGCAGCTATACTGTCCTGAAACAACACTTCAGCTCAAGCCCATGTGCTCTTCTCCTCCTACACCTACACTGATGTATCTATCTCTTACTCACATTCAAAAGATTTTAATAACAATACTTCCCTACTCACAAGAGTCAATCCCAACACACACCATGGCCAAGTGATTCTTCTAAGAGAAATAGTTAAGGTGAGGATCAAAATTAGAAGCAGTTACTGAGAGGTGTTCAGACAGCACAGCTAATTCTTTGCTAAGCCGCTCAATGCTGTGAGTTTTTCGAATATCTTTGCACATGAAACTATTTTCATGATACTGTATGAGAGTCTGACGGCTGAGGGAAGAATGAGGGATGGAGCTTCAAAGAGTACTGGGGGAGGTGTAGGCAGGAACTCCACATTGCCCCTGGTCTGCTTCTCCCTGAGGCACCCCTCCTCCACAGGATCCTCATCACTGGGGGTCCCACATCAGCAGCAACCTCTCCCCACACGAACTTTTAGACCTCTTTAGAAACACTTAACACACTACACACAGTGCCTCACATAGCAGCTCTTACTCAGGGTTATGTCCTCATTTCCTGGCACAATTCAATGGGTTGATTTTACGGTTTGGGTTTAGGGTTGTTTTTTGTCTTTTCCTCCCTGAGGAGCCTCAATTTCTATTCCGAGGCAGAATCGTGCTTCAAACACACGAAGCAGCATATGTTATTTCTTCGCCTACCAATCAAGACACGAGAAGAAACCATCCTGGTACTTGTATATCTGTCATTTTATAAATGCTAGGCAATACCCTAGAACTGTCTTCATTGCAGCACTCAATCTGTCCCCACCAGACAGGCCAAGAAAAGGAAGCAATACAAATGACAGAAAGGAGCCAAAAGGTTTAGTCTTAAAAAAAGTCATTTGAGTGGCTAAAAACAAGGAGCAGCAACTTGGTTGCTCATCTTTAACACTCTGTCCACACGCACTGCACAAACACCCCTAAAGAGCTCACACAGTGCAAATCTGGCTACGCCAACTCCACACCCACTTGACAGAATCCTATGGGTCTGCCTGCAACTATGATGACTCCTGATAATTTCACACCAATGGAGCCAAAATGGAAAACGAGCCACAGCACATTTGGCCTGTAGCTATCTGGCAGCAAGAGGCACAATCAAAGGAACTGGTTCCAAATGCAACATGTGGCACTGTGGGACAGGGAGATCCCTGAGCAAGGGGGCTGCCTGCCAAGTAAGTGTTGCTTCATGGGGACAGACTGACAACAGCAGCAGTTCTCGGAAAAAGTCTTGCCCAAAAACTCCAAAAATAAGTCATGATTTCTCAAAGTAGTTTTTCAGTCATATATCTAAGGTAATTAAAAATGAAAGGTAGATGAGGAGAATTAAGTTCCCTCAATTTAGACACAAACTCATATCTAAAAATGCACCAGAGGTGTAATCTTCCAGAAATGTTTTTCCTGTCATGTCTCACTGTTTAATTATATATTACCATTCCGAGCTACCATGACAGATTTTAAGTGAGTTTGTCTTTTTTCCATAATTAATCATAGCAAAGACTCATCTGTTCTTTGAGGACAGTGATGACAGCACTGTTTTTACCACTGTAAGGTACCCATCCCACCGCATTCCTTCTCAAAAGCTATTGCAATGAGAAAAACCCACCTATCTGCACAAGATATAAATCAGCTCCATATATATTACTTCATTCTACAGGTAAATAAAAAAGGGAAACTGCTTTTCCATAGCAAGCAATCATATAGACACACAAGCATAGCACAGACTAATAACACTAACTAACATTAATTATAAATATATAAATCTAACATAACTATCCAGGAACAAGTATCCTACTCACTAAACATCACTCAGCCATCAGCATCCACCACTGGTGCAGGAAGAAGGGAATCAAACAGGCTGTTGGCCCTTCTGCAGACATAATGCAGCTTCCTTTACAAATACCATAGCCAAAAGTTATTTTATAGGCAGCTTTGGTCACCGTCATATTCTAAGTGCAGAACATGTGCTAACAAACTATCTAATCAAAGAGGAGCTGTATCCAAAGAAGAAAATAATAAATGCTAATTGGACAACAGAAAAATATCTTTGGTATCATTAGTTGCAGAAGTGATATTGCAGGGAGGGAAAGACTGCTGCTCTAGAAAATCAAGCATCTTTCATTTGTAACAGCTACAGATTATAGCACACTCATTAAAAGTTTTCTTTCTGATCACTGAAAGAAAAAGTATTTCCAACAATCAAAAACATGCAGGGATGCCCAATGAATGCATTTTATCCTTCATCATCTCAGTTTGAGCTTCCCAAAGAACAAACTGAGTACTTCCAAAATTACTTTCTCCCATCTGTGAAATCCTGTGAGATGCACACCTTTTTTTTTTTTTTTTTTTTTTTTACAAAACAAATGGAAATCTTGGTAGTTGTTTAGAGTAGAAACTGTTAATTTATTTTGATTGCTCTATAGAAAAATTATGATTTTCTCTTACATCCTTCACATGGTATGCTGGTAGCTTCCCAATTGCAAGTCAGTTAAAAAAATTATGTAGCTTGTTCTGCTAATAAAAACAAGCATAGACGGGTCCGACACAGCCCTGAGCAAATGTTAAACTTCACACGTCTTACTACAGTCTCATAAGAGTGACTTTAGATCAAAGCTCAAATTTTCAATAACCAATACACTACATGTATTGACAGTGCCACCTTTATGGCTTTCTAGCTGGTTCAGAGTTTTACAAAGCAAGTTAACTAAAGCAGCAATGGCTACAGAAAAGACAATATATTCAGTTGACAGGCTGCTGAAGACTACAGTTTACATTTGTATCCAAATATTTAGAAACATTTTTACTAGTACCACTCTTTGTTAAGACCTGAACTCAAGAGATTCTGGCATTTCAAATTATACTTTTCTTCCAAGTTATAACAACAATAACAACAAATATTTAGCCATGAATCTTAAATATCACTTTTAAAAGATGATTATTTTTAAATAACCACAATATTCTGACAGATTGGTGATCTGTTCCAAAGAAATGATGAAAAACACGTTGAAAAAGACAGACAATTGCCCAGGAGAGCACAGAAAGTGATCTTTATGCAGGACATAATACAGCTATCTCCTTTTATTTACAAGAATAGAGTCAACTGTTTTTAGTATTCTTCTTTAAAAATGCATAGGAATAATATGCACTAAAAAAGTATTATGACATTAAAGTACTTGATCACATTAAGTCACTTAAGAGATTTTTCACCTACTGTAAATGGGTTTTGTAATTTATTTGAGTGAAAATATTAAATGCATATTTGCATGCTCTCTCTAATCAACATAGTAAAAGTTTTCCCATATCAAAGGTGAAGAACTTACAGAGCATCAAGAAGCAGAATAATAGCCTATTTCCTATGACAGAAGAACGTGGCAACCTTGTCTGTTTCAGATCTCTTGAGCCTCAAAAGCCAAAGGCTCAAAAGGCTCCTTAGCTACTCCAAATATTAGAAAGTCATAAGATAATACTTGAACTGCATTTCAAGTCATTTAGACTGAAGAGTATTTCACGCTGGATAAATTGTCCCAGCAGGAAAACTTAGTTGTTTTTTCCTAAGTATCAAAATTAGCATTCTCTTTCCAAGGTATCTAGGAAAAAATCGAATCATTGCTTAAAATATTTTCTCCTCAGTCCTGACAACTAGCCTTTAGTTTGCTGTCCTCTGTACTTCAGGAAACTTCAGCCCTTTCATTAAGAAATCCCTCCCATAGGTTTACTTGTAGTGAATGGTTCAGATATAAACTACGTTGTACAGTAATTTACTTGAAGAAATCACACATCCAGATCCAAACCAGTGTAATATTTAGTAAAGATTATTTAAGATCAATCATCACTCACTATTTTTAATTTAATGCACAAGACTTTTAGTCTTCCATTAGAATATACAGCATTTTCTCATTAACCCAGAAGAAGAAAGTTAAAGTGGTTTAAACAGATTTACAATCATCTGCCCTAATCAAAACAGCTAAACTGACTGTACAATTTGTTCACTCATGAAAAATCTTCAGTACAGCCATGTTTCCTCAGACATCCTATAAAACTGTAGTACTTACACACATATATGTATACAAACTATCTGCAAGCCATTCCCAAACTCAAAGGCCTTGAAGATGCTGACTATACACCCACAAATGAAGTTATATTCAGAGGCTCCAGGATAACAGCAGAAAACAATCATTACAGAATTCAAGACCAAAAACCATGAGCATCTGTTTCATTCACTTCCAGAAATTAAGAGGAAGACTGCCTCAAAAAAAGGTCTAGGAAACAAACTTCTCAAACACCAACAGGATCCAAATGCAAACCCGCATCCTACATAATCTGACAAATCACAACCAACTGAAGAGCTAGTTTTTAATGTATGGAACATTTTAAAAAAAACACACCACTAGGTTTCAGATATCAAAGGAAAAATCTTTTGACAACAAGAGCATTTTGCATTTAAGAAAGAAAAGAGAGCCTGTAAGGCTAAGTAAGCAAGCATCCAGTCCCTGGATGAAGCACAAATTTTTCCCCGAAGTTTCAAGAACACGCAGCTGTCCCTTCAAAACCTCTATTTGCTCACCGCTAAAATGAGGGTACCTCATTAACCACCCCAGCATCCATCAGAGCCTCAGGAGACTCCAACATATTAAACCCAAAGAAACTCTGTGTTTTTCCAATAAGCTTCAGATCTGTTGCATGAATGTTTTGCTAGAGGAAATGCCTGAGTGAGTAGCCTTAGACAACTGTTTTACATTAAGGAGGAAGCACATTAATTTACTGCACTAGTACTACTGCAGTGAACTTTTAGGAGGTACAGTATTGCAGTCACAGTTGCCATTTTCAGTGTCTGAGAATAAACACAAAAGCTGCCAACACTAGGTTGCATAAGAGCACTTTAAGCAGATGGTTATTTACAAAAGTAGAGGCAATTATAATGCAGGAGGTGGATCCCAAACAAATAGACTTGACTAATACTGTAAAAAAAAAAAAAAAAACAAACCCAGAGACCTACAATTACTATCACTTAGTAAGTAACAGTAGGAGAGCTGCACCAACAGCCTCAGTCACTCACTGTACTACCAATACACGGTCCAGAAAAACAGCTGGACAAACGTGCTGTTCAAAAATGCAGGCTGATGTCAGAAGCTATGGATAGAGGAGAAAACAGGAAAGCGCTGTTCCTATCGACAGCTTACCTGATCTGGACTTAATGATATCGCTGAACTCGCTGTGCCCCCCGCCAGGTCCTTCCTCCGGGTCGGAGACGCGGGCCATGCTCGTGGGCTGGGGTACGCCACGGGCGGAGCCTAAATCCGTGGGGAGAAGGCTCCCATGGAGGGCCGCGGCTCAGCACCTAGAGCAGAGGAGCAGAGAGGCGCGGTGACTCCAAGGGCCATGCCAGGTGTGACTCTGCGAGCGGCGGCGGGGACCGCGCCCTGCTGGACGTGGCCACGCGTAGCGGGGCAGCCGGCCGGCCCCTCGCTGTGCCCCTGCCGCGGGACACCTCGCGGCATTTAAAGAGTGAGCTGGCCCCGAACGCGCTGCCGGGCCAGTTCAATCCCCAGCAGGGAAAGCCAAGCTTCAAGGCACCCTTGGGCGACAGTGCGCGCCGTGCCCTCGGAGGGGCAGGGCACGGCCCTCGCGTTGACACCACCGCCCCCGCCCGTCACCCGGCTGGCACCGAGCGGGACGGCCCGGCTACAGCGGTGGCGGAGCGGGGAGCGCGGCTCCGGCCGGGCCGAGGTGTGTGCCGGCGGCGGGGGGGTCCCGGCAGGGGCGCTCCCCCCGGACCGCCACGTGTGGGAGAAGCCGCGCAGCCCCTCTCCCGGGTGGGGGAAGCCGATCCCCGCGGGACAGGCCCCGGGCACGCCCGGCCGCCCCGGCAGAGCCGCCGCCCCCGGTGCCCCGGCGGGGACCCCGGACCGTGCCGGCACCCCCTCCCCGCGGGCAGCACCGGGGCCGGGGCCGCCCCTCGCCCCGTCCCGCCCGCAGGTGCGCCCGCCGCGGGCACTGCCCGCCCTGCCCCGGCCGCCGCCGGAGTTGGGCAACAAACTTTCCGCGCCGAGCCCCTCCCGCCGCCGCCGGCTCCCCGCGGGCTGCCCCGCTCCCTCCCTCCCTCCCGGAGCTGTCGGGGCGCCGCCGAGCGCCACTCACCCCGGACACGGCGGGACACGGGGGGCGGCCGCGCCCCCGCACAGAGCGGGTCCTGCCCGCGCCCGTCCGCCGCCACCGCCGGCAGATCCCGCGGCGCTCGCTGCCCGACCCACAACTTTCTGTGCGAGCTGCTGCTCCTGCTGCCGCCGTCCTTCCTCCTCCTCCTCCTTCCCCGCCCCTCCCGGCCTGGCCCGGCCCCGTGGCGGCCCCTCCCTCGGCCCCGGCGCCCCCTTTGTTGGCCGGGCCAGCGCCGCGGGTGCGGGTGCTGGTGCGGGAGGGCTGCCCCGGCCGTGGCCCCTTCTCCGAGCGAGCGAGCGAGGGAGGGAGGGGCGGGAGGGGCCGGGCCGGGCCGAGGGGCGGGCGGGGCGGAGCGGAGAGCAGCGAGTCCCGGCTGCGCCCCCGCTCCGCGCCCGCGGGCGGCGGCCCCGCAGCTCCCGCGGCACCGCCCGAGCAAACGGCGGGCCCGCCGGTGCTGCCCGCTCCTCCCTTCCCCTCCCCTCCTCCCGGGCCTTCCCGGCCGCACCTGTGCGCTCCCGCCTCCCCTCCCGCACCTTTTTCCCCCCGCAAATAAGCCCGGTGGCGCGGCGGCACGTCGGAGTCTCGCCGCTCCCCGAGGGCATCGAAGTCAGGGAGCGTGACAAAATTTGAGGCGCGTTTAGGACATTTAGGGCATACACCCCCCCCCACCCACCCTCCCGCCCACAACAGCAGGAAACAGCTCTACCTGGCCGTGCCTCATCTCAGGAGCTCGCTTGGCAGCGATAAGTCCTGTGCGTGTTTCAGCTATGCAAGAAAGGAACAGTATGGATAAGTAAAAATGTGTGTGCTGGATGCTGCGTGTCTCCAGTCATTTTTGACATGTGAACACACATAAACCTCAGTAAAATATTTAGCTCACGCTAATTAATTCATTGCCACATTTGCAATTTGGGAATGAATTTATTCATGTTTGCTCAGGCTAGTAATCCACACTCACCTGTACTGTGAGGCTGCTGAACACGTGGCCTGTATTTATCTCAGTAAGCATTAGTCTGAAGTCTCAGCAATATCAGAGAGAAACTCTAGCTGAGTAATTCCTCAGGCCTCAGCCATCCAGCCAAAAACATTTTCAAGGTTAGATGCTTTCCCGACACTGAGTACCTCACCACCTTAATAGCAAAGGTCGGCAGTCTGCAGGAAAGGAGTTGCAGAATTTTTTAGCTAGCAGAAAGGAAAAAGCTCAGGCATGGCAACATTCTTATTCTGTATCTCCAGGTGAACAGAAATTGGTAGCAATGTGAAATGAGGAAGATTTCTCTTCAAAAGTCTTTTTTCTTACCAGTGTAGAGCTCATGGGTTTATGAAGCACTACAGATAACAAGAGTAAACAATGACTGCATGCATTTTAGCCTAACCTAACTTTGATATTTCCCCATACTTCACTATTTCCCTGAAGGAAAAAAGAGATACCTCAAAGAAACAAAACATGCCACCTGTAAATTTTGTATTCATAATTCAAACTGCATTTAACATTTTTTCCTCAACCTTTGATCTGTGCAGTACATGAGTCTTTTGTTTCTGTATTGCATGATGAAGTGCCTTGCAGATAGTGTGCATTTTTCAAAGAAGCCCCAAAAGTGAAGATGCCTAGCTGGGATCATCCCGTAGATTTCCTGGCTGATTCAGTGCAAAATAGTTAATTCATACTTGATCTGCATAATCCAAAGTATTGCATGAAGTCATTAACGGTTCTTACTTATGAAAGAATAATAATAGTGTGTCAAAAGCATTGTGATGACTGAAGTTTTGAATCTATTGAGAATTGCAACTCATGAATGACAAACACTACAAAACTATGGATATCGATAGCTATCAGTGTCTAACTGTAGGGAGACACTGAGCAGTAGGCTGGATTTGTTGGAAAGGTATGGTCTGTGTTTAACCTATTTATTTACATTACACTAAAAAACCTGTCGTATGTACTGCAAACATAATGCTTGTGGTTAGAGGAGCACCACTTGTTCCCTGCCTGCTGCCTTGCTGCTCTTGACTGAACAGATGGCTTCTCTTCCCCATCCCATGTATTTCCCTCTGCGTACTGGATTTTCAATGTCAAATAATGAAAAAACACCCAAATACTGAAAACCCAGAATCCAGACATAACCCAGCTGCTTTTCATACAGTTCAAGAGACATAAAAATCCATCAAACACAGTGCCCATTCAAGAGTCAGCACAGATGGAAATTGTCATTTCACTGCTGGGTATGTAGCAGCAGTGTGGGGACAGAGATCCCAAAGCACTGCATTGCCTTGCCTAAAGCAGGGAAATCCTAAGTGGAAAAAAGCCCTTTCTTTTGCAGGCTGCACTGAGGGGATTACTCATTTCACAGAGGTTACCCAAGACCGCTATCAGGTAGCAATAACTTTGATTGCTAAAAGCTGCAGTCAAGCTGATAAGCAGGATAGGAGAGCTAGTATATCCCATTTCAAATCTGTGTGTAAAGTCCAAGGTCCCGATTTTTATAATCTTGCTCTGAAAGATTTTCTCTCTCTTTTTTTTTTTTCTTTTTTCCTGTTTTAGACAGAAGTAACATCATTATCTTCCTTTGAACTGCAAAGTGCCAACAGGAGGGTAATAGAACAACGAGACTGCACACTACCTCAGGGAACCAGGAGAATTTTTTCCTGGCATGTTTCAAACATGCCTCTCTTCAGAGGTATCCTCACTCTGCTGCTGATCAAAGCCTGAGTTTTCTGAGCTAGTTGTTCAAACTGTAGGCTTCTCAATCCAAGGGCTATAATTTTTACATGTGGGTCTTTAGGCACAACTCTATCAGGGAAAAAAAACAAAAAACCACCCTAGCCTTTAATATTCTGTACATGTGTATGCTTTAGGTCTCTCTAATTTTGTATTCCAGTGATTAGTAGACCTAGAAAATGATGACTAACACTATTTTAAAGTCAAACAAAAAAGTCTCCACCCAGTTGTATTTCTAAAACCTACATTCATCTACAAATATCTTGGGTACAGCAGACTGTTGATATCACGTGGATTGTGTGGCATAGCTTACTTTTCATTATATGCAGAATAAAAAAGGAAAATAAAGGAAAAGTCCATTAACGCCTTAGGTGATGTGAAGAAAGATAAAGGGAATGCAGAAAAAGAAACAGTGAAGAAAGGAACTGAGATGATGTGAGGCCCTTGAACTTTGACCAAAGTCAATAAATACTTTATTTCTTGGTGTATGAAAACAACGCTGTTGTGAGGCTCTGAGCTCATCTTACCTTGTCTCCTTCTGTTTTCTTTGTTCTTAGTATTTCTGTTTTTAGAATACACTCATAATTGACAGGACTACAATATAACTAGGAATTTTGTGTATCTCATTACCTTGAGATTGACTGCTATAACAGTGCATGTGCCCATTCATCAATGTTTTGTCATGATTTCAGAAAACTATTCCATATTCAGGAAGACAGGAGATACCAAACGGATTGTTTTGTAAGTGGAGTATCTTTATTGCCCCTTTCTGCGTAGCCCATCCTGTTGTCATTCTCAGTTATAAGATCAGACAGGCTGTTACCCAGCAGACTTTTTTTTTCCTGCAGAACTTGCATCTGAATTCAAGTCACAGCTCCTTGGTTCTTTGGTGCTGACATCCTGCACTAACCAGTTAGTACCTAAGTCCCTTACTATTTTCATTATCTTTAATCTCATGAGAAAAATACAGAAAAAGACCTATTAAATAAACATTCTCTCTCTGTATGTTCCTTTTGTGAGAAAAATAAGTTTTTCTAACTTCTTTGGTAGTACCTTTGAAAGACTTCAGCATGGCAGGCTAATATAGTTACCTCATCTCTCATCCTTTTTTTTTTTTTTGCTGTAATCTAAGCGCTTTAGAGTTATCTTTGTTGTTCAACTAAGTACCTGATACTAAAATATTCAACATCAGCACAATTTTTAAAGGTGGGACAGCATTTTCTACCTTTGACTCCTTAGGATGGGATCTGATTTTAATGTTAAATTGATTATTTTTATTCCAAGGCCAGCTGACTTTATGTGCAAGCTCCTTCTGAGCTCCTCCAAGAACACATCTTAAGAAATTCAACACTGTTCTCCTACACCAAGTTAACCATACATCAAGGGCTATTAGGTGCAGAGAATGAGAGGGCTGGCCTGGGGCAGAAGGCATCAGGAACCATGATAAAGACACCAGCCCCGAGTGCAAGATGCCCTCTGAGCAACATGCCCATCACCTGCACTGCTGCAGGTCCACTTGGTTTAACTTGAAGAGAAAGTAGTGTGTTCCCCCTTAATATACTTTAATTTCTACAAGTTGGGGTCTGTATACTCAGTAGATTATCTCCACTCTATTTTTATCTTATTAGATTCAATATATCTATTGATTATATCAGATTCAAGGGACTATTGTGTGCATAAAATACACTGGAAACTTGTATCTTAAGTTTCAGCAATTTTTTATAGCTTCATTATGAAACCCCAGAAAATTGCACTGTATTAATAGAAATGCTGACATCCCTTTAGCTGCAGTGACATTAATTGGAGCTACTATAATTTATCATCATTCTGAAGAATATAACCTCTAAAAGCACATTAAATAAGAGTCTATTAATGAACAATTATAGTAATCAATTTACCCTCCAAACATAACTCTCCTAAATGAAGCAGAGGACTGAAAAAAAAACACCCACCAACAGAAATGTCTGTGCAAGACAGGAACCTTTGACCAGCACCATGAGGTAATGCTCTGCAAGGGCAGGTGTGAGTTCTTAGTCAAAGTCTCTCCTAACACAAGTTGATTTATGTTTGTTTATTTAGTTTTTCTATTTATTTCTTTTGCTCATGACTATTCTTTCAGTGCTGTCCATTCTCATTTGAATAGCCTATGCTATATATTGACATAGGTTTATTTAGTGGCTAGACACATAAATACCTAATGCTTGTACAACTATAGAATAAGTACAGTTTTACGTCAAGTTTACAGTTGGGGGTTAGGAAAAGAAAAAGAATTCCTGTGTTAACACAACATAGAATCTTGGGTAACTTGCTTAATTTTAGTAACTTGGTTCACTCTTTGAAGTACAGAAAAACTGCATCTTCTATCACAGGCATATTATATATCGAGTGAAATAATATGATAGTTGGACAAAGACAACTTGGAAACACTTTAAAAATTAAAGATCTCACCAGTCTGCAAAAACAATCAGTGGAAAGGATGTTTCTTTGTAAGTCTTTCTATTTTAAGGGTAGGCAGTGGGAGAAGATGCAATTTATTCTTACCAAATTAAATAGCAGCTCCTTAGTACTCCATAAGTGCTCGCAATATGGAATGACTACAAACTGAATTTGGAGAAACGAAACAGAACAGTTTCTCACAAATTATAATTATTTTTTACATTTAACATCATTCAGGTTGAGACCTGATCTGAGTTGGCTTTGGTGCCCAGTAACTCTACACAGTGCAGCACCTCTCTTGTCCCAAGTGACCATCAGAACAGATGGAGACCAGTCATGTACTAAATGAATTCAACAGACATCTTGTGAACATTTTATGCACTTTTTTCAGTGGTGGCCCATAGACTAAGGGAACGATACTTGTGTATTATAGCAAAGAAGGGGAAGAGGGGTAGTGGGTAATACAGTTGTATTGAATAGTGTGGGACCTGGGCATGATGTAAATGGTATGGAATAACGGGTGGAACGTGCCCATTCAGTTGGGGTAGAGTTAATTTTCTTTGCAGTGGCTAGTATGGAACTATGTTTTGGATTTGTGCTGAACACAGGATTGATAATATAGAGCTGGGGTTTTTATTGCTGAGCAGTGCTCACACAGAGCAAAGGCCTTCTCTGCTTTTTGTACTGCCACGCTGGCAAGGAGGGATGGGGGTGCATGGGAGGCTGGGAGGAGACACAGCCAGGACAGGTGACCCAAACTGACCAAAGGGATATTCCACACCATATGACATCATGCTCTGTATATGTAGATGGGGAGAAGAAGGAGGAAGAGAGGGAAACATTTGTAGTGATGGCATTTGTCTTCCCAAGTCACCATTTACAGGTGATGGGGCCCTGCTCTCCTGGAGAAGGCTGAACACCTGCCTGCCCATGGAAAACAGTGAATTCATTATTTGTTTTTCTTTGCTTGTGTGTGTGGCTTTTGCTTTCCCTATTAAACTGTCTTTATCTCAATCTCTGAGTTCTCTTTTGCACTTCCAATTCTCTCCCTGATCCTGCTGGTGGGGGAGTGAACGAGCACCTGTGTGGGGCTTGGTTGCTGGCTGGGATTAAGACACAACAACCCCTTAAGATGTTCCCTTATCAGAAGTAGAATGTAAGGTTTTACATACAAGACTGCACAAGTGTTAATAAAATTACTCTCTTCTGGAAAACACAATTCATTGATGTCTTTACTGGGATAAAGGCACTTCCTGGGACACCAAAAGCACCAGCAAAAACCTATGCTATGGATGGTGTGTCTCATTTTTCCACCCACAAAACACTTTCCATTCAAGTAAAATCCCCCATAGGCTAAACTTGACAGCCTGTAGCTTTTGACTCTCTAAACCACACAAGGACACAAATGGTTACCAGAACTGAGACAGAAGCTGAGTTTGAAATGCTTCAGCATTGATCCTTCCAGCTGCAAGACCACTGCAGTCCAGAAGCTGTGTAGTAGTGCTCTCACTGCCCTGAATAAACGTTCACACATTTGGCTTTCCGACCAGAGATGGTCAGCCTATGGCCAGGAGAAGGCTTGGCCAGGTCTTGCCATACCTGCCACCGCAAGCATGCCCTCAGAGCCTCTAGGAAGCCACACTCAACCAACTCCATATGGACTTGCCATGAGTCCCCTATTTCCAAAACATGTAGTTTTGTTAATGTGCTGAAAGCTTACATAACTTTTAATTACTACAACTAAGTGGCTTTTTCTTTACTTGAATGACAAGGATTTTGGCTTTTAACTAAAATAAATAAAGTCTCTGTGATAATACTACATCTGAAAATTTACAGATGTGCATATGTTTAATTCTGAGCAAATGAATAGTTCTTTTTAGTCAACAGAATAAATCATGCACCTATTTATATGAAGCTTTATACCAACAAAAACTTCAGTTATGAGTTCGTTTTGTGGTGTTTGGTTTTCTTTGACTATGTCTGTAAAACAGAAGATGTTCTGCAAGCTGTGACATCTGACATAGCCCACTTGTAGATCTCCATGCTGCCTAGGTAAACTCATTCTGAGCCATTTCACATTTTCACATGCACTTTATGAAAACTCAGCCTGAGTGAGGTCACTTACCACACAATACAGTCAAAGCTATTTCAGCTCATGGGTTAAATCATATTGATTGAAGTCTCTCGTCCTCCTTCATGCTTCTCCTGGAGTGGACACCAGTGGAACTGCCCCCAGTGAAGCACAGGACAGAGATCTGCCACTTTGCCTGGCCACCCCACTCCACATGCCATTGTGTGGCTGGCCATGTGCTGAGGTGTCTATTGCAAAATATTCCTGCTTGAGCAGGAAATCTTGGCTGCTTCATTACAGCCACCTTCGGTCTGCTTAGTGGAGCCAGGGCCAAGGTTGAGGTCTGAACCTAGTCAGTGCTGTGGGTTTCACAGAGGGAAGAGTACTCTGCGTTTTTGGGGGGCTTTTTTGGTCAATGGGAGTGTTGAAAAGGATAAGACTTCCAGAAGCAATGGGTAGCGACAACACCCAGCACACCGGGCAACATTGACAGGGATGAGCTTCACATGTCAGACAGGCAGGAATGCCCATGGTGCCCTTGCTAGTACACCTTGCATGCTGGGGCCATGCCTGCTGCCTGACTGCCACTGGAACTATGTGCCTAGCGCAAGGAAAAAAGGTTTGGCTCAAAGTATACAGTTCTTCAGGGAACAAGAAATTTGCCTGCACCTTAAATTATTTTGCAGCTAGTTAAATAACTGCTGTGCTAGAAGCTCTGCAGGCAGTAATTATTCTTCCATTTTCTTCTATTAGGCAGCCCTGAACTGAGCCATGAAAATTGCTTTGAAATCACAGCAGACAAAGAGGAAACTTTTGGATGTAATTTATTTTTGGATGTTCCAAACCAAAGCTATCTTCCAAACCAAAAGAGAAGTCCAGCCCTGCCAAGTCCTTAATCACTGAAATGAAGAAAGAGACCACAAAACTGAATGAAAAGAGGATTGAAACAATTTTCCTACTCTGAAAAAGCCCCTTTTTTGGAGTTACTGTCAAAAGAAAATGTAGCAACAAAAACTCTTCATACATCACTGATGTATCTAATTGGAGGTTACTTGCAGATGCCAAACATTTGAAATGGGAGCAATCTTGGAGTTTGTCCTTGATGGGAGAGGATTCATATGTGGACTTTGTATTTCAGAAAAGAAAGCCTTACTAGCATTTCCAGGGAAATTTCCAACCACGTGAGAGCAAGAGTCTTCTTAGGAGTGTTCCCTATACTATGCCATTAGAACATAATTGTAACATAATATCCAAGCTCTTATGCTTCAAGCACTTACGGACTCATCTTAAAGACATCTTAAAGACGTTTAGCAGTTACAGGATGACAGTATTATTTCTAGCACAGAAGTAGCAAAGATCCGTCAGGATTGGGTGCCGTTGAGGTCAACAGAATGTAAACATAGAGCAACAAAGTCCCTGAACCATACAGCTCATGTCTGGCCCGGTACAGAAGGTATGTTTTAAAACCTCATAAATACGATCTGACAAATGCTGTAACTACCATTAAAAGGACCAACATATATTTAAAATACAAATGTATCCAAGTTCTGGCAAATTAAGGGTTTAAATCTAGTCTGAAATATGATGCCACAAACATTAAAAAAAAAAAGATAAAAAAAAAAGACAACATACAAAATTGTATGATTGGAGAAGCTAGCTGGGAATGAAACTTAATTTTAGCAAATCCTGTGAAACAGCTGTTATGAAATATAAAATCATCTATCCTTTCCCTCAAGTAGCAATCACCAGCTAGCAACATTTTGTCAGTATCAAACCAGAAAAAGTCCTGACAAGGGATGTGAGGAATTAGAGTGCAGTAGAAAAATGATTTCAGCAAGTGTGTTTCAGCTAGCAATGGAAACGCTCACAGCAAAGTTTTGCTCAAGTTACTAAATACAAGAGCACAGTCCCCAGGAAAGACCCCTGCAGGCTCACCCCTCATCCCCTCCCTTCATTGCTCTTTGTTTAAAACATTTGTGTGTAGTGAACTCCCCAAAGCATGTTCCTTGAGGTCTCTGGGTGGGATTCAATGAGCACATAGACATCCCATTTGAACTATGGACCCTGCAGTTCCAGACACCCCTATGTCCAGCACCTTGATGTGTTTCTGCCCTCCCAATGCAGCCAGTCCTGCCTTTCAACCTGCCCTCAGCTAAGTGGGCGGTACTGGACTATAGAAATGCTTTTGGTCCTGTTTCATCTATCACATTCACTAACTTTTTATTAAACAATCTTTGAAGTCTTTCTTTTGTATTTTGAAGCATATCCTTCCTGTCATATGCATGGTACTGAAGCCCACACAGCACTATTCAGTAGCATTTATTTCCTCAAGAATTATAAGAGTTTACTTTTCCACAGAAAGAGTTTTGCTATTTTGAGTGTGGAATGAGATGCATGACTGCTCCTGGAGGTCCTACTCCCAAAAAGAAAGCAAAGAAAAACCTTGGATGTCTCCCAGTGCAGTGCTGAGCCCAAAGGTCTCAAAGAAGAGCCAAAAAGACTCTTTGCCAAAAGGGATCAGCAAATCCTCAATTCCATGTTCTTACTACAACAGAGAGAACTCTTGAAATATCATAAGAGTATTACAGCAGGCTCTGAGATGTGCATACAGGATGTCTGTGGCCCATCATGCTGACCAATATTGAGGTAGGCATGCTGCAAGTGAGACTGCCTCCAGGATTGTTTTGTGGCAAGGTCTGCAGGGAGCAAGGACAGCTTTGAAATGACCAGTTGGTACAGCTAGAAATACAGGTAAGCTCTAGGCACACAAACACCTCTTAGCATCCTGACATTTTGCTGCTCCCCTGTGCTCCACTACATACCTCCATTTGTTATTTCTTGTCAGGTAAAATCTTTGGGCCATTTCAGTCCTGTGTTTCAGCAACGCCCTGACCTGAGCTGCCAAAGAATGCAACTCCTCCATCCTATCGTTACACCACAAGTCATGAATAATAAAAATGCCAAGGATGCACGTGTCTCTATTACAGCTGCAGCTCAGCAAGACTTTTTGTCCTATTTCTTCTTTACACCCCCTTGGACATAAATTGTAACTGCAGCAGGTCAAAAAATAAAAAGCAAGCATTTAAAGATCACAGTTTTTAACTTAGATGGCATTAAAATATTCTGCCCACCTCAAACAATAGGTGATTCATTTGCGAAAGCTGATGATTTATTTATAAAGATGCAAAGTGCAAAGTTGCACCAAGATCTCAGGGCGAGAGAGTGAACTCAAGCAGTGTGTTATGATACCCTCCACTGACATCCACAGAAGAGAAAGGACATGACAGAGGGAGAAACACAAATGGGAGAATGTCCTGAGCCTTAGAACAAAAGCTGGTAAGGGTTTCTTTGGCCTCCTCCATTTCTGCCAGAAATAAACTGCTTGAATAGCAATTTTTAAAATAGCGATTGGCCTCATTTGTAACTATCAAATTCCACAAATATTCCAAAGGGCCTTCCTCTGTTTCCCTACTCCACATCCTTTTCTCATGAAAGCCAAAGCCTAGATTTGTTTTTAGGAATACTAAACTATAAACAGAGGCACTGTAACACTAGCAACAGAAAAGAAACATGACCAAATCTGAATACGAAAAATGAAGGAAAACAAAACCTTTGCAACAATGTGTCAGGAAGCCTACAAGTCCTAGGACTGATGAGAAATTCTGTTCATCTGAGGATTGCATTTGGATATACTTTCAAATTCAGCCAAATCTGTTACTAATCCTAAATGTATTACTAATTTCTGGGTGCTCTCCCCTGTACACATTCAAGATTAACAATTCCAGCATGAAATTTATAACTAAACAACAGAACTTTATTTGTAGAGTATTTCCCTGGGCGGTGAAATGACTCAGATGCTCTCTGTCTTCTTCTTACAGGGCATCCTCTCCAAACACTAACCATACCCAGCTTGGTTTCAGTGCTGAGTTCTGTTTTTTTATCTGAGCTTTGCTTGGTGCAATGAGAAGGGAACAACCAGGGAAAGCAGTGTGGATTCCCGATTCACCATCCCCTAGCCTGACAGCTGCAGAAGCATCTCTGCATCCCTCACAAGCAGGCGCAGTGGGATGGCACCAGCCTATGCCCCGGCCTTCTTAGGTTTGGCCCCAGCCCATTGCTACAGTCTTTACCAGAGTTAAGCCTCTACTTTTTCTTCCTTAGCAGGAATTTTCCATCAACTGTTTCAGCTGGAAACCGTCCACCTTCCTGCACCAGGAGAGGCAGAAAGAAGTTAGAGAGAGCAAGCCTCACATAAGATTTTACATTTGCCAGATGCCCCAGTAATTTTGCCAGTCTTCCTCAGCTGTGGGGATGGGGTCTCAGATGTGCCAGCAGGGCCAGCCACTCACTCTCCCATCAGAGAGCCAAACCAGCTGGACAAGTTGTCCTGTCAGCATCCATAGTTCTGCTGCCTAAGAAGTTTCCAGACCTCATAGACTGAAACAAAGAGGCTTTTCACAGAGATCCAGATTGCCTCCAGAGCCTGTCCCTTCTTTACTTACAGGAAAGCTCTTAGGTTTAGTGTGGGGAGCTTTGCAGATTGCCAGGTTGCTCTAGGGGAAGAATTTTGTCAAAGAACCTGTGTTGCAATGCATCCTCAAAAGGGTCTGCCTTCTGATTCATTTAACCTTCCCTGGAAATTAACTTCACAACCCCAGCTCCTTTGACTGTGTATGATTTATCTTCAGATTATATTTGCCTTTCATGCCTTTATGATCCACTTTGTTCCTGAACAGCTCAATTACTTTGGATTTGTAAAGCCAAAGAGAAGACAACTTGCAGGGCCAGGTGGGCCTCTAATTAGGCAGTTCTGAGATAGAACTTGCTGGGCCAGAGGGCAGACTTGCCCTTCTCACCTTCATGTCCCCGCTGGGTCTGCTTCTCCAGAACTGCTGTTCAGGTGACTCCAAAGCAGACTGCTTCAGCACTAAGGGAAGCAGTGCAAGAGTCAGGCCAAGGCAAAGAAAGTAAACACATTGCCCCTTTCAACCACCAGTATATCTACTATCATAAACTGAGGAAATCTCATTTCTACCTTTCGGCAGCAAAGTCCCACCTGAAGCTTCAGACACCAACCTGGAGCTGTCAAACACATGGATTTCTAGCACTGAGTGAAGTTCCCTTGCAAACAGGGACACTGCCTCCATCCATAAGGTTGCTGCTGCATACAAGGGAAGAGAAACAGCTGATATCAGGCTCATATTTAGCTTATCTCTCATGCACTCTAATTCTACAGAGAAGGCAGATATTGAACTGGAACAGGCATTCTCTCTCTCTGCTTAGGTACATGTAGGCACATGTAGTGGGACCAGCTACCCATCATAGTATTATCTGACCCCACATTTACAAATTTTCCATAGAAAAATAAATGCAGTCAGACTCCCCAAGAGGTAGAGATATCAAATAAGTAAGATAGCACTGCATCCATGTCAGCTACCTCCATTAACCATAGCTGGCATACATAAGGACAGCACTGTATTCAAGTAAAACCAATAATAGAGGATTTAGGGAATGGAGCATATGAAGTTGTTTGTAATTTTAATGTCAGTAGGATAAGCTAATTATAGAAAAGGATCAACATTTGAAATAGACTTTATTGGGTCAATATTATTGATACATATAGTAGACAAGTTTTGAGGCATGAAAGAATCAGGAAGCAGTTTTTTTCATGACAGAACAGCATCTGGTACAAAATGCTAGCAGCAGCACTATGGAAATAAGGTGAAAAAGCATTATGGAAGAAATTATCCAAATATTCTCATAAAATAAAAAAATCCTGCATTAATATGATGGGATAACTTGAGATATTTCTGGAATTTTGTGATCCACATACATTCATGATGAAATCAACTTTTTAAAAGCAGTCCTGCTAACATGCTAGGGAGAATTGCTAGGATGTTTTCTAGTTTAAACATATAGTGCAGCTAGAACAAACTGCAGCACTAAGATTTTTAGTGAAATTGCCATTTATGTTTCACCTAATGTAAGCCAATCTTCTCCTTCACTTAGGAAAATGTATCCTTTAACACTGTGCTTTTTATTTGATTTCACTACCAGAATTCTATACTACCTGCTCAGAGCAAATCAGTGATGCCTTTCTTTGGTACAACAGTCTGAAACACTTGGGGTTTTTTTATAACTATATGATCGTATTTTTGTTAGGAGTAAAATAAAGACAGTTAAATACTAACTTGGCTGAAAGAAATACCTTCAAATCAGAGGGACAGTAACAAATAGTTCCCTTGCTTATCTCACTGATGGATTAGAAGTGAGCCTCATGCTGAGCTTAGTTTGGGTGGGACAACATTACAAGTGTTTGAGCCATGAGAACAGCATTCTTCAAACAGTTGTTTCAGCTAATACAGTGGGTGGGATTCCCCAAGGAAACTATCGAGTACCATTACCATATGTTAAAATAACTTCAGTTTTAAAGGCCCAAAAGCTATAATCATTGATGGGACTACCTGAAGAACTGAAGTTCTCAGGAAACAATTGTTTCAGTGACAAAATCTTCACAGCAGCAATGTTCATATAATCAGTACAAAAATAAGTGCAAAAGGTTTTAAAACAAGTAGAAAACAAAAGCTAAGGTATGTTGATGAATACAACCAAGCACCATGCAAGTTAAGTTACATACCGACTCCAACGAGTTATCAGGATTTTCCAGTATTCCTCCCTACTTATCTTTAGAGATTAGACATTTCATGTTTTTATCTAGAAACACCAAATTCCTTAAAATACCAGACCTTTATTTTCTCTGACTCAAAGTGACAATAACAGAATGAAGAACTTCCCAGCTAAACTAGCCATTAGTCATTAGCCAGAGCACTCTTGCATTAACCAATGTATAAATCAACAGTTCTGAATGATTCAAAAAATTAAGAAAGGGTGAGACTTCGTTTGAAGGTGGAATCATACAGAATTGAGTTTTTTCCAAATATGACAAATTAAATTCCTATTAAAAAAAAAAGGTAAGGAAGTTGTGTTTTAGAATACCTCTATCAGTTAGTAATTATGAGGTTAAACACAGTGCTGTGCCTCTGTATTTAAAATGTCACATACAGATATTATTTAGTCTAATCCTTTAGATTTTCTTGAGAAAATTTCCCTGTAATTCCCTGTACTGTTTCCCTGTACAGTATTTGGCTAAGTTGGAGAGTACATGCAAAAGTATCACTTGATCTTGTCAGCTTTGGCACATACACTTAGGTATTGTCCATGACAATTAGACATGAGAACTGGATACACGTAGGCGTCACATGTTATAACACCACCCCTCCTGCAAGCACTTGCTTCTCGGATTCCCCATGCCACCTGCCTCAGACTGCAAGGAAGGCAAACCTTCTCCACTGCTCTCTACTTGACAAGGTATTTCAGGATCATAGCCAGGGCTGTGCTGAAGAAACTGAAGGCATGGCATATTGTAAAGGGTAGGATCATAGGAACCACAATGCCTCAATCTGAAGGCAGAGAGGAGGGGTCTGGTAGTCAGCAATCTTTAAGTTGCTGGTCATCTACCAGAAACTACTAATATTCAGTGAGTAAGATGATTTTCAGTGTTATAAAAGGAGGGCTACATGCCAGGAACAGACATTCCTCTGGGAAAACAGCAGATTTGAAAACCTGGGAAAGCTATATTTAAATGCAAACAGATAGGGCTCAGAGCCTGGGTGAACAAGAAACATCATCCATGAGTCACAAGAGAAAACAGACAACCGTCCATAAATAGTTCCGCTTTTAGTTGAGTCTGACTGGTTTGTTGTAGCCCTCGGGCTGCTCTCCGGCTCTGCATAAGGCAGGACATGCTTGAAGCTCTGCATGATTTAGACTTTGTGCCAATACTCCTTATTTATATAAAAGCAGGCTTCAGACCCCCTGACATGTGGCCATGCAACCCTAAATCACAGGTGATGTCAGTATCCCCTTCCCACACTTTTACTTTCTCTTGAGAAGTAACTAAAAACATAAACAGTTCAGTAAGGCAGGAAGCTTGACAGTGCTTTCTCCTCATGACCAGACTCTGCCTGCCTCTCCATTGCCCCCCCCCCCTCACCTCTCACAGTTCTGCTTTTTGGGGTTATCTAGACCAACCATGAAACTGCTGGACTGTTGGAAGCTTCTTTAAATTCCTGTCCATCTGCTTTCTACACCTAAAGACTTCCATCAGCCAGGGCAAAAAAGAGCAGATCAACATGATAAAAATGAATGCAAGCCATGCCAATGAAAGCACCACTTAAATGGGTGAATTGTCCCACTGACTTTAGTGAGAGCAGGATCATACAAAAAGAATTAACTAACACAAAGCCCCACTAGGGTTTTAATTGTAACTATCCCCCTAGCCTGCCTAGAAAGCGCTCCCCAGACAAGATAGCTAAACCATGCCATTTGTTTTGCAATGCAAGTCCCTAACAGAAATACACTTCTGTGACCTAACAGAGAAAGAGGGAAATGACTCAGTAATCGAACCATAGAGAGATATAATTCCTACAGCACACAGTCACTTCACCCAACCTGCCTGCATCTGCTCAGTTCTGGTTTTTGCTTAGCTCTGCTCCAATTCTTATATAGCAAGTGGTTGCACCTGTGGAAAAGGTTGCATTGCTGATGGTAACCCATTTCATTCCTTTTGAAAGCTGTCTCCGTACCTATAGACTAAAACTGGTGTTTAGTACAAAGTATCAGAAAGGATACATCAAGCCTTTGAAATTCAAACAAAACAATGGGGAAGAGAAGGATCCCCTCTCAGAAGTGGTACAGGACACAGATTTGTTTGCCCACTCAAAGCCTGACCCTTCTCACCCTTGGTTAGCATGCGCCAATCCCCATTTACCCCTGGGAGGGCATTTACCCTACACTGTGCCCAAGGAACTAAACTCCCCGCTGCATTTTCCAGGTGTACACAGCATGGCACAAGAACAGGAGGTGGGAAGTGCTGTGATGCCACTTAGAAGGACCCAGTCTAGGATGAGTGGCTTGCAAAGGTACACCCCAGCCCCTCTAGTCCAGTGGGACCATTGGTGGCCCTATGGCCACAGGAGAGGGTCCTGGATACTCCTCCGCAGGCTCTGGCAGCATTGTTGTTTCACTGCCCCTGCACAGCCATCACCCAAAACTATCCTTCCTCCACAGCAGTGCAGTGCTGTCATGGCCAGCCCTGACTGTGAGATTGGGTACAGAACAGGCTCCTCCAGGCTCATTTTGATTTGCAATAGCCACTTATAAAATGGACACCCTCACTTTGCAAAACACAAAAGAAGCCAACGAGGAATACTATTTCACTCCTAAGGCAGTTTATCATAAATAAAGTTGTCAAATACAATTCATCTGTGTAACTGAGGAATGCAAATTTCTGCTATGGTTAGATTTAAGGTCAGTCATCTTACTATGTAGCAACTCTTTAGGCAATAAGTCTATGCTTGATGAGAACCACCCATTTTAGAAAGGTTTTTTTGTCACTGGTAAAATTTATCCTTGGGTGGATCTCTTTCAAATAATAATAATAATATTTGTCCTGGAAATATACAAGGTATTCCCCAAATATTTGTATGAGAATTTGCTATCCCTGGACCTTTTTTCAAGTAAAGGCTCAAATACAGAATGCAGCAGTTACCTCAAACATCATACATTTTTTCTTGTAAAATGTATTAAGAAAAGGATGCAAGTGTTTTTCCAAAAGAAATCATCCACTTCAATCTTGTGATGTTAACCTTAATGCAAACTGTGCCTCTATTTTCCAAACAGTCAAGAGTTAATAGTCATATTTAATTTATCACTTACATAAAGTTATGGCCAGGCTAGTTTTTGCAGCTCTAATATTCCCCCAAAGAATACTCTGTGATTTAAATTATTTGGTGGCATGGGAGAAGGGCTTTTCAAAGAGTTTACAACCTATGTCTCTTCCTCTGCAGAAACTAATTGCTTATGCATAATTTCATTTTATCCATATAGATTTATGTCCTTTTCTATCACATAATATTAAGATGACTCTCACAACTTTCCTGTGAGATTGGAAAAACATTGTAGTCCTGCCCTTGCACTAGGAGCCCTGCAGTACCCTGTACTATTTACTGCCCTTAATGGATTTTTTGCCTGAATGGCTTGTATTTTCAATTTCATTTTGCACTGGTTTGAAGATCAATAAAGGGAGGTGACTCCAAGGCACAGTAATTTTAAGCACATAACTATGGTGCAGATGCTACAACTTTAATTATACAAGCAGGCTTCTGTGCCTGTCCAAACAAAAGGTGATAAACAATCTGCTTACACAGTGGCAGCAACAGTATCAAGACCCATGAATTTATGTCCATAAACATTGGCTGAAGCAGCAGAACTAATTGGGTATATCATCAGAAGTGTATCCCATATGGACACCTTGCTGAGGGAAGTCAGCTACCTTCTTAAGAATTAACAATGCTACGTTGCCTTGCATGGATTTTCACACAGATGAAACCTAAGTCTTCAAATTGCTTTCTCTGACTCCTTTTTTCTTTTTTGTTTGGTTGAGCATATATAATGCACTAAAAAATAAGATTAAGAAAATACAATAATTTTTTATAGTTTAATTTTTACAATTGCCCAAGGAGTGATGTAAGGACCAGAGAAGGTCTCTGTAAATACAGATGTGGTCTGGTATGGTGATTCAGAAAGATGGTAGCTGAGGTACTGGTTAACAGATAAATAGCAGTTGGCAACTTCTCCATCGGTTCCAACATCTCCCTCCAGAGATACCATCTCAGAGGTTTTGCCTGCAAAGGAAGTGGAATTGCTTTAATTATGCCAGAATGTATTTACTACCTGGGAAGCAGCCATGCCAAGACTGTTAATGACAAACACTACATAAAAGGAAACAATGTATAATTCAAAGTAAACACATCCCAGTTTGACAGTTAAGACTACCTTGGTAAAAAAAAAAAACATTCTGAGATACTTAACATTACAATCTGGGCCCATTCCTGGCTATAGAGACAAGTCTGCTATGGACTTCTAGATGAATACAAGGCATTGTCTGTAATTGTGGCTATAAAGGACCGACAGAGGCTCCATTTGGGGGCTGTGGGTACCACCATGCACTTGGTCTCTGCAGAGCTCAATTTAAAACAGGAGCACTCTGAAAATCTACTTAAACTCCTCTTGGACACAACTTACCAAGGAAAACAACAGAAACAGGCATAGGAAAAGAATCTCTAACCACAACAACTTCTGGTTTTAGAGCATTTTAATGACAGTTCCAAATCCCACCCCATTCTTATCTCATACACTCATATTTCATAACATGCTTGAGTTTGTCAATATTTCAGCTGGACATCCTACCTTTTGTCATAGAGGTCCTTTTTCTTATGTCGATGGCTGACCTTTCTCCCTAACAACAACTTCAAACAGAGCAGAAACTTTATTTCATCCATGATGTCTCTCTGTACTGTCTTTTGGCAGGCATTAATTGTTTCTTCCTCTTAAAGAAATCTAACTTATGCATTCATACCATATAATTATTCTCCTACTCAATATTTCTTTTTTGTCGAAAAATATTTTGTTCAGAGACACTGGGCAGGCAGAAACATCACAAAGACTGGATCCAGTTGCTGTCAGTATTTCTTCTTTACTGATGTGTCAAATAACTTTTGGGGCAGGTCACCTGAATGAATGCAGCACAACAGGTTAGGCATGTCTTGGTCTGTTTTCAGTCCCAGAACACTATAGGATTTGTTAACTGGCATAGATATAACCTGTACTGTCATAGGGCTATCAAAATATAGATTGTGGAAATCATGGCTATTAAGCTAGCTAGATAAACATTAAAACTACATTTAGCCAAAAAAATCAGCTATTTTCATAGCAAGGAATACTGCAAAACAAACACATAAAAATATCCAAAACATTATGATAAAAGATAGAAGTTGTAGTAGTTGAATACATCAATTATTTCTGTTCTGTAACAAAAGGATTTGGAAAGCTTTACAGAAATGGGATTTCTGAACTATGTTGACGCTTTCCAGTTCCTCATTCAGACACAGCCTCTGGATTTAGGATGAGGAGTAATTAGCCAGAGTATTACATGAAGGTGAATGTTGCCAATTGCATTACCTCCCTTCAGCTCAACAGATGGATGTCACTGGATGTATGTCTGGGAGCTGTAGCTCTCAGACCATCTTAAAGGAAAACTCAGATAAACTTAGAGTAGTCTAACCTGCAGAAAACACTAAACATTAAAAAAAACCCACATTTTTTTACAGTGAGGATGGTCAAATGCTGGCAAGAGTTGCCCAGAGAAGTTGTAGAGTCTTCATTCTTGGAGATATTCAAAATCCTCAACTGCTCAAGCTGACTCTCCTCTGAGCAAGAAGGTCAACTAGATGATCTCCAGAGGGGCCTTTCAGCCTCTTCCATTCTGTGATGAATAAAACCAGTTAATGGATCTATACTGTCTATGTCAGGGAGCCCAAAACATGAGAAAAATTGTCTCCAATTCCTCATTTCCTACAATGAGATAATCTAAGAGATTAGGTTCAAGTAACATGAAAATAATTGGTTTGTTACATATTACTTGACAATCAAAGAGGGAAGGACTCAAGGGGGAAGCAGAAGGAACATACAGTATAGCCAGGGCTGGGGAAAAGGACAAGCATTATCTCTGCCTCTTTCAGTAGCAGCTAGCTGCTAGACCAGCTGAATCTGTTTCTTGGTATGCACATAAAAAGCAAAAGGTGGGAGTGCGACAGAAAATAAGTGCAGAGATATAAGAAAGGACAAGTGAAACTAAAACACATATGCTCATCAATCATTAAACACAGATTAGCTGCAAAACAGCACTCATTAATACAGTCTATACTTCCTAAGAGGGATCCCACTCTCATATGAAAAGGTTTGCAACATATGATGAAATAGCAAGAGACGGGTGTCACAAATCCATCAAGTCACATGCTCAGTGAGTGATCTCTTGCCAAGAATTGCATGAACCACTTCAGCAAACACTTAAAAATGAGGCAGATGAGGTATGAAGGAAAGATCTTGTAGCACTTCCAAGCCAGAAAGAAGGTCACAGTTGAGCAGATGGTGAAAGAGAAGGAGCAATCAAGGGAAATGAAGGAATCTGGAAAATGCACACTTCTCGCAAAATCATTAAGTGGAAGAAGGCGTTTTCATTACTGCACATTTAAAAATACCATCTTCTGAAGAGTGTGCACATTTTCTATAGTCTTCAGACATGAGCTCTTCCCTGTCAGGAAGAAAGAGTTCATTTAGGTAAGTTTAACTCAACCAAAAATATCTCAGAACATGCATGCTAGCATACTTTAAGCCCAATGCCCTAAGATCCCAGAAATCTTAGCTTCAACATTCTGCATTATGCTGCCTTTATTTTAGGGCATTCAGCGCCCCTCATTTAGTAGGTACTTTGGTAAACCCTGCTGCTGTAGTATAAATTCTGTCCCCAAAGAAGCTGCTGCCAACAAAGCCAGCACAAGGGAAATGCTCCCAGATTGGAGGTGATCTGGCGCATAGACCAATCTTTTGACACTTCCAGTAATACCCTTCGGTAATAATGCTGTGCTGATGTGCAGTGTTACCACCTGCATATATTCCTCCTGCTGAGAGAAACTGGCAAATGGGAATATGTGCTCACAGCCCTTCACTCCAGTGCAAAGCTACTGCCCTTTGTTCGGCCAGTGAAGGTGGCTTTGAGCTAAAATGACAGACACTAACTGGAACAGCTGAGTGGGCACATGGTCTCTTTTGATGGCTGTGTCAGGCCATCCTATCTCTGGGTAATGCTGGACATGATGGTGCTTTAAAAGACCATGACTAACAGTCATAAGAGTAAACCTACCTCCATCTGCACTGTAAATAAATTGAAGGGCTTTGCTCTGCAGTAAGTGATATCACACAGAATCACAGGTTGGAAAAGACCTCTGAGATCATCAAGTCCATCCTTTGACCTTAACACCACCTTTCCTACCAGATTGTGGCACTAAGCACCACATCCTGTCTCTTCTTAAACACTTCCAGGGACAATGAATCCATCACTTCTCTGGGCAGCCCATTCTAATGCCCTATCATTTTCTGTAAAAAACTTCTTTCTAATGTCTAATCTGAACCTCCCCTGGCACAGCTTAAGATGGTGCCCTCTTGTTCTATTGCTAGTTGCCCGGGAGAAGAGATCAACCCCCACCTCACTACAACTTCCTTTCAGGTAGTGGTAGAGAGTGATAAGGTCTCCCCTGAACCTCCTCTACTCCAGGATAAACAACCCCAGCTCCCAGAGCTGCTCCCCATAGCACTTGTGCTCCAATCCTTCATGAGCCTCATTGCCCTTCTCTGGATCCACTCTAGCACCTCAATATTCTTCCTAAAATGAGGGGCCCAGAACTGGACACAGCACTTGAGGTGCAGCCTCACCAGTGCCAAGTAAAGGGGAAGAATCACTTTCCCTGTCCTCCTGGCCACACTATTCCTGATACAGGCCAGGATGCCATTGGCCTTCCTGGCCACCTGGGCACACCGCTGGCTCATGTTCAGCTTCCTGTCAATTAGAACCCCCAGGTCCCTTTCTGCCTGGCTGCTCTCCACCACTCTGACCCCAGCCTGCAGTGCTGCAGGGTGTTGTTGTGGCCAAGTGCAGGACCTGGCACTTGGTCTTGTTAAACATCACACCAATGGATTTGGCCCACCTCTCCAGGCTGTCCAGGTCTCTCTGCAGAGCCCTCCTACCCTCCAGCAGAGTGACACTCCCACCCAACTTGGTATCATCTGCAAATTTGCTAATGGTGGACTCGATCCCCCCATCCTGATCACCAATAAAGATGTTAAACA